>CAOKZL010001059.1:0-433277 GCA_948472985.1 Iguana delicatissima
CTGCATGGCAGAGGGTTGGACTGGATGGCCCCTGGGGGCTCTCTTCCAACTCTATGATTCTGTGATTCTATTCATAGCCCAGAAGGTGTTGGATGAAAGAGCACTTCCGCACTGCAATGTTACAGTGCTAGTATTCCACTTTCAACATCCTATGGGATCCTGGGGTTTGCAGTTTTAAGGAGAAGCATTTAGAATTCTCAGCCAGAGAGTTCTTGCGCCTCAGCAAACTACAAACCCAGAATTCCACAGGAGGTTGAAGGTGGAATAATAGCACTCTAACAGCGTAGTGCGGAAAGGCCCATAGAGGCACTGGAGTTGCTCCAGAGGAGACGTGCCCAGTACGGAGCTGTACTTGATAGGTTTAGTTGGGAAGTGTCTGAATTTGGTCAGAAATAGTATTTAGCTCCGGCTGCTTTGCTCCAGTTGGAATATCTGACCTGCCTACTGCTCGAATGTACCCTCACCTTTCCCTAAAATTGCTGGTCAGTGCCCCCTGACCAAAAACATATGAGAATCACATGGCCGTCCAGGTCATTTGCTATTGAAACAGGCCTCTTGTGGGCCTAAGAGGATACATAGGGCTGCAAATGTAGGGGAAAAGTGGTTATTATTTAAAAACAAAACAAATAAAAAAGTAATTATTAAAAAACACGGAGGTGCAAAAAGGGTTCTGGGGACCACAAAGATGACTTTGTAGCTGCATGTGGCCCGTGGCCCCCCGTTTCCCCTGGTTTAGAATAATTCCCAGGATTCCTCAGGCAGCCAACGTGGCTATTGTCCATGTTGTTTTTACTGTTCTGTGCCTTCAAGTCATTTCTGACTTACAGCCACCCCAAGAAACTAGGTTTTCTTGACCAGGTTTGTTCAGAGGGGATTTTGACATCGCCTTCTGGTTAGGCTGAGAGAGTGTGACTCGCAGCCACCACAAGGCAAACCTTTCACAGTTTTTTCTTGGCAAGATTTCTTCAGAGGTTCGGCAGTATCTTCCTCTAAGGCTGAGAGAGTATGACCATCTCAAAGTCACCCAGCGGGTTTCCGTGGCCGAGCAGGGATTCAAGCCCTGGTTTCCACCACTCAAACCACACCGGCTGTCCCTTTGCCAGCGTGGCCATTGACCATGATGGCTTGGAGGAATCTGGGAGTTCTTCGCCCAGAACAAGAACAATAATAAAAATAGCATTAGGAACAACGACATTTATTTATAACACTCTTTCCAACAGATGCAGTTCAAGACAAGGAGAATAAAACGTAACACTATAAATATACATAAGTAAAAGGAAATCTCAAACACCCCAGCAGTCACTTCCCACCTCTGCAGCCTCCGACACCTCTCTGCAGCTTGATCTGGCACATCAAAGGGGGAAAGTCTTCGATCTCTCACAAATACGGCTGACATCCTCCTCCAGCCGGAGGTCCAAAGGAAGACCGTTCCGCAGATGCTGTGCCGGATCTTGAAAGGCTCACAGCCTTACGAGCCCTGGGCGCATCAGTGGACCAGACAATAATCCTTTGCCTACAGATCTTAGGTTCCTAGGTGGTACATATCATGCTAGCCAAACTGCCAGGTATTGGGGGAGATTAGAGTGCTGAGCCTTAAATGATCAAAACCAAAAGTTTGAAACAGGCCCTTTACCAAACTGGTAGCCAGGGAAGGGATCTGTGGGGAGAAGCGATGTGTGAATATTCAGGGGGTTTAAAACAATCTGGACAGCACTGTTCTGAATTAAAATGATAGGAAGAAGAGGACAGGACTACAAACCTGGCACTCGGCTATTACAATTATCCAGGTATGACGTAACCAAGGCCTGGGCAAGCACATGGGCAGTAAGGCTTCCAAGCTTTATATTTCCAACCCATCTGGTGACTCCTCCTTTTGTGTTCACTTCTGTCTCTCCCACCTGCAGGGACCTCAAGCTCGAGAACCTCCTTCTCGACAAGAATGAAAACATCAAGATCTCCGATTTCGGCTTCTCCAAGATGGTGACCCCCCAGACGCAGCCGCCCCCGACGCCTTCCTACCGCATGATGAGCTGTTTCTCCCACCTGAGCCAGACCTATTGCGGCAGTTTTGCCTACGCCTGTCCAGAGATCCTGCTGGGCCTGCCCTACAACCCCTTCCTCTCTGACATCTGGAGCATGGGTGTCATTCTGTACACATTGGTGGTGGCGCACCTGCCCTTTGACGACACCAACCTTAGGAAGTTGCTCCGCGAGACCCAGAAGGAGGTGACGTTCCCCAGCCACCTACACGTCAATGAGGAAATCAAGGTGAGGACGACCCCTGCGTACCATCCGACATTTCACAGGTGAAACCTGGGAGATGCGTGGCCAAGCAATGTCAGACTGTGGTCAAGATGGCCAAAGCTGTTAATGAAGAACACACAAGCTAGGAGAGGCTATAGCACTTTGATTTGCTGCAGCCCCCTTCCTCGCCCTCCACTGAGTTAATTCAGCGCAAATTAATTTAGCAGTCCGAACACAGGCCATTTCCCCACTAGACTGGCCATTTCCGCACTAGCCTGTTATAGCACTATGATTCCACTTTCAAGATCCTATGGAAATCCTGGGGTTTGCAGTTTAGGGAGAGGCCTCCCTAAACTGCAAACCCCAGGATTCCATTGGATCTTGAAAGTGGAATAATACCACTATAACAGTCTAGTGTGGAAATGGCCTCAGTTTGCAGTAATTGAAGTAAGCAGAGGACTAAAACGGGAGGAAGAAAGAGAAACTAGGACATTTTAAAAACTGGGAATTGCATCTGCTGAATCAGGATAATTGAAAGGTGTGCCCCTGGGGCCAGAGTTTAGGAAAGTTACTTTGTGAACTACAGGTCCCAGAATCATCTCCCCAACAGCCAGCAAGGCTTGGAAAAGTTACATTTTAAGAGTAGTGATCCTAGAGTCCCCCCAGTGGGCATGGCAGCAAGCTGGGAGATTTCAGGAACTGTAGTTTTAAAAAAAAGCAAAACTAAAAATTTACAGTTCGGCACTTGATGTCCATAAATATTCTCAAACCTCGTTGGAGAAGAGTTCCACAATGGGGAGGGCGTGCAAAGAGGGCCACATTCGGCCCCCCAAACTTGTTTTTATAGACCAAAACTTCTCCAGACTTCCTGGATCACCTTTTTTCTGAACAACAGTAATAAAAAAAAAATCTTTCCCAGGAGCCTTCAGGGATGGCAATTCACTTTCAAAAAAAGGTTGCACTGTTTAACATCAAACATACCAGGTGTGAATTACTAGCCGTTCCTAGATTTTCTTTCTTTTGTATTTCTCATTTGCTGCGTAGCCTCTGGAGGGTCCCAGGGGAGAAAACTGACCCTTGAATCTACTGCAGTTGCCTGTCCCTGAATCACACTGAGCTGGCTGGGGGATTGTGGGAACTGTGATCCCCCAAACGTCCCTTTTCAAGCTCTGTCTCTGTAGGCTGCTTAGCTTCCAAGGGGCAAACACCAGTTGCAAGCCGAGGAGTTGCATTTTCGACCAGACGCTCAGCTGACATCCCAATTGTCAGAAGGAACTGAAGTCCCTCCCAGATATTATTACTGTACCAAAGTTTGCTGCTGCCTACCAAATATAGCACCAGGCAGTGGCTTACTGCTTTGTGGACGCTGCACAAAGCATATTACTCTCTACCCTCGTCAGAATCCTAGCTTGTTTTCTCCCTTCAGCCATATCTATCCCAAAAGGATAATTTGCTAGTTCTGGAAGAGTCCAGGAGCAGCAATGCACATTTTAAAGAAGCATTAGGTTTCTCTTGCACGGTTTAGCATTTTTCAACTACCAATTTGGCAAAATCCAATTTAAAACTTTGTTTGTGTTGATGGCAGTGTATCCTCTGGAAGGTTCTGGGTGGAAGAAATTGGCCCCTGGATTGACACAGCTTCTCACCCCTGCTGAACATTGTGCTGTGTGTTCTGCCTTACTTTTGAAGCACATGAGTTCATTGGGGGTGCTATTTTCCTGCCTTTGCTTATTGTGATGTGTGTTATATATACATTATATAAAAAGAGAGCTCTGGCCAAGAAGAGGGAGTGATTGTGTGTTTGTCCCTGTGCATATAAACATATTATTAGGACTGTTCATAATAGCCTCTAAAACCCAGCCCTGTCACATGGCGCATGATCAAGAGTTGGAGCTCAGGAACGTGAAGGCTTCACAACTTCTCCTTTCAAGTTTCTGTCCCTAAGGTAGTTCGCTCTCTCTATCACTCACACACTTGCAATCACTTACACACACACACCTCTGAAAGGGTTGGAAAGGAAGTCTGCAACAAATGGTGAAATGTTGGAGCTCCATCTTCTACTACAGATGGGTACAAAACACATGTTAGTCCCTCAAGGCTGTCCCACCAGAACCGCCACATAATTTTATGTAAATAATCTTATTTGCGTAATCTGCAGAAGCTATGCTTTTTTAAATCAAATGATCTTTATTTAAAAATGCACCCCTACTATTCCAGATTTGTACCGGGTACATTAGAAACTGGAGAGGGGCTGGAAGGACAAACTCATACCCTTCGGAGTGGACCCTGTAATAGAAGTGGGTAGATACAGATAATGAGATACAGATTTAATCAGGACATACTCCACAATTGGGTAGTATCCTTATTTACTTATGGAAGGGAACCTCTCAAGATACTGTGGAATTTTTTATTACAATGTAGAATGCGTTTCAGCCTTTAGAAATAGTCTGAGGTGTTCCTCAGACAGTGACTCCAAGAAAACAGCCTCTAGAAATTTGTGATAAAGCAGTCTCCAATACAATATGCCTCAATATGTTAGCAAGTTATATTGGATGCTGTTTCATCAAATTTCTTCAGATGTTTGCTTTTTTTTTTTCCAGAGTAGTCTGCAGGAGTAGACCTCTGAAAGGTTATGGACTGAAGCATGTCAACACAATTCAACATAGTCACTTAGTACAGTCCTGAGATGCGTCTGCTTCTTAGCACAGTTTGTTAGATCACTCTGTCTGGTTTTTGTATTTATGGTTAGGTCATTTACCAGATATCACCCTAACAGATCAGCTTTAGAATTCTGCAGAACTGTTGCCGAATCTTTAGCCTAATGAAGAACTGTGTGTCTGTGCCTTCAAGTTGCCTGTTGACTTATGGCAACCCCATGAAGTTTGGAGGGTTTTCTTGCGCAAGGAATCCTGACAGGTGGTTTTGCCAGCTCCTTCCTCTGAAATACAGCCTACAGCACCTAGTATTTGTGGGTGGTCCCCCATTCAAGTACTAACTAGGACAGATCCTGCTAAGCTGTAGGGGATGCAAAAACCTACACACTTGAGCAGCATTTTGGTTAATCCAAAAAAAGCAGCAATGCGTACCGTATGGCCCCGTTTTTGTGTGCCTTCAACTTGTTTCCAACTCATGGCAACCTGAAGGCAAACCTGCTATGGGGTTTTCTTGCTAAGATTTCTTCAGCTATTTTGCTTTTGAGGCTGAGAAGGTGACTTGCTCAAGGTGATCCAGTGGGTTTCCACGGCCAAGCGGAGATTTGAGCCCTGGTCTCTCCAAAATCATAGTCCAACACTCAAAGCACCACATCATGATGGCTCAGATTGTCCCCCAATTTTTCAGCCACCTCTCTTTTTCAGCTAAAAACCCTCACATTAAAATAATAAAATGACACTCAATTATGCTGCTCCAAGGGCATCCCCACCCATTCCTGAAAGGTGACTGGATGTGATGGAACGTTAACTCTGGTGCTCAAAGTGGCTGCCATGATGGGCGGCTGTCAGAAAGCGTTGCAATTGCGAGTCCATCCTTGTAATAGAGAGATGGCTCAATTTTGGCTTTTGAGGGACACAGCCTGGGCAACTATGGCTTTGTTATTGTGTACCTTCAAACTGTTTCTGACTTACGACAATTCTGAGGCCACTTCCGCACTAGACTAGAACTATTAGTCCACTTTCAACATCCTATGGAATCCTGGGGGGCCTAAACTCCAAGCCCCAGGATTCCATAGGATGTTGAAAGTGGAATAATAGCACTATAACAGTCTAGTGTGGAGACAAACCTACTGCAGGATTTTCTTGAGATTTGTTCAGAGCAGGTTTCCCACTGCTTTGAGGCTGAGAATAAATTGCCCGTGGTTACTCAGTGGGCTTTTAATTTATCAGCAGAGAAGCTTTCACTGGGATGTTTTACTTACCGTATTTGCCAGTGTATAAGACACGCACCCCATTTATAAATCAGCAAATACTATTTGCTAAAGTATAAAACACACTGGTGTATAAGACTCACTCCATTTTCAATCAGTATTTTTTTTGGGGGAAAGTGAGTCTTATATGCCAGCAAATTAGTATTTACCTTTTTAAACTCTGCATGGCTTATAAATTGTGCATATAGCTTTATATGGCCATTTTAATTGTTTTTATATTTTTATTGTCCTGGGTTTTTAACTGACCTTTCTAGAAGTCCCTTGGGCTCCACTTTGGGAGGAAAGCAGCATCCTAATAAAATAAATAATCAACACACACGCTATGAGACTGGCTCTCTGGGCCATTATGGCAACCTAGTAAATGTTAATGCCCTCCCCTGTCTCTCTTGCAAACTTCTAGGATTTGACCCACCGTATCCTACGCCCGGCTTCGAAGCGGCTCAACATTCTGGAAGTCCTCAAGGTCCCTTGGGTCCTCAAGTACTTGACAGAGAAGCCCACGACAGAGATCAAGGCCCTGGAAGCCATTTGTGGTCCCCGGTCAAATGAGCCCAGAAAAAATCCCACCCCGAGCACCAAATCGCGCTCCTTTACTTTCATGCCCGAAAAAAAAAGGCTGCTAGTCGCACACGCAGCACTGGGCAGATCAAGCCCACCAAGAACACAGATAGAAACAGCTAACACCTTAAAAAAAGTAAATACTCTTTTAAGAGAAGGTGTGGCAATCCGCTTTCTGGTCTGACTGCTCACCTCCAACAGACCACCTTTTTATTTTTCATGGGTGGGGAAATGAACAAGAGGGGGGAAAACCCCAAACATCTCAAAAAGAGGGGAGGGGGCAACCTTGAGGATGGTAGCGTGAGAGCACGCGTCTGCCCAAGGGTTCTCCTTTATCAGGAGATAGCGGAAACAAGGCCTGGGACATCACCTTTTTCGTGTGGACTTTCCAGAAGGTGAAACCCAAACGGGGAAAAAAATCAAAAGACAGATTGTTATTTTCCAGAGTTAGTCTGGGCTTCCAACGGGAAAACGTTCTCATTTTGATGCTCTGTTGCTGTGTATGTTGAGCTAAAAATGAAAATCCTGATTTTCTGGAGTGCTAATTCAAACAACTCCAGGGCCCTTTCACATTAAGACAATTATAGTACTCTGGTTCCACTCTAGCTGTCTTGGTTGCATCCTACGGAATCCTGGGACGTATAGTTTGCTGAACCCTCTATAGGATTCACTTCTCCATTTTGAGGTTATCCCCAACCCTTCCCAATCTGATTGGGGGCCAAAATGAGCCTCCATTTCCACAAAAATGAGTAAATGAGACCCACGAGTTGGAGCCTAGTGCCAAAGATATATGCCTCAAATTAAAAAATTCTGAGTCCTGCATTTTGTTCTGAGTAACAGACATTAATGCAGCATGCGGTCTGTGTTAAAAACAAGCTATAGTTACCCGTAATTTCCACCCTCCCTCATTTCAGCAGAACAGTTTAGAACCTGAGGACGAGGGGTAGAAAGAAGTCATTCTGTGTACTTGCAAAAACAAGGAGAAAGAATCAAGAATTCTTGTTCACATCAACTCCCAAATCCATGGGACAGTGGATTCATTCCAGGTTTTGGGCTGAACTTTAAAGGCACTGCCTAAGGTGTTGAACCTATTTGGAGGCACAGGTTTCAGCCCCCTGGATCGTACTTTAAAAATTCGGACTAAAACCCAGAATGGATTCACCATTCCACTGACCAGAAAACATGACTGTTTGCTGATCCAGTGTGAATCACCAAGGAAACAATAAGTGACCTTCCATATTCTGTTCACTCCTCAAAAGAAACAAGCCTTGAGGCCACACCAAAAGAAAGCAGTAAAGGGTTGCAGAGAAGGTACTGGGTCATCTCCTTCCTCTTTCAGTGACAAAAGAGCAGATTGTATTTTCCTTTTTTCTTGGCCAACTTTATTTATCAGGGCATCAAGAGGGCCGGAGCAAAAGGCCATTGGAGCAGATGTGTGCGTATGGAGATTTCCATCTCTCCGGGGTTCCCCTTCCCAACCGCTGACCAGAAGCAGAGACAAAATAAAATAATAAAACTAGACAGACGCACCCAAAGACAGAGAGAAAGCTTTAAAAAATTAGCAGATTAGCACATCAAGTGTAAAAAGAGAAGACCGGACATGTAAACATCAACTTGAAGCCACATGAACCAACACGCCGCCGACAGAACAGACAATGATAGTACCTGTTACCCAACGCCCTAGCAGCTTTGGAATGCATCACAATCTTGCCCACCCCACCCCACCCCAAACACACTCTGCTTGGCACAATGGAAACATCTCCCGCACCCCATTTCCTCACCCCAGTTGGCAGCATTTGTCTCCGTATATTAGATGTTGGCAGGAAATACCTGCATATTTAATACAACTTGGGGTGTACATGTTCATGTTGGGGAGCAGAGAGAATGAAGGCATGAGACAAAAGCCCCTCTCCCCATATAGGAGTGTGATTCTGGGAGAGGAGACTGTGACAACCCCCATCATTTGACACCCCAATCCTGTGCTGCACAGATAAGGTGCAACTCTGCAAACTCCGCAGGACTGTTTTAGGGGTCCTCCAGAGTATACCCCTCCCACATTTACATCCAGAGAGGGAAAGGGTTATCCTCAAGCTTTTGGAGAAAGGGCCAAGAACCAAGACCCTAAAAGGTTTAGTCCTAGTTCTGGGGATCTTTCTTTTAGATCCCAGTGCAACCCTCCCAACAATACAATCTTTTCATATATATAGATGTGTGTGTGTATATATATAAATCTGTCTATAAAATTCTTTACATTCGGCACGTAAGGTCATCTCAGGCAGGGTGTCTTATTGCCAGCACCCCTCCTGGCATCTGGAATTGGAGGAGGGGGAAGAGGTCCTCTCCACCTCCACTCCCCACAAAAAATAGCAAAGAGAGGGGGAAGGTGGGCGATTTCCCACAATGCATCACGACACCCAGGCGGCAAGCTGCTTCATGTCTTCATCATCATCGTCCACAGCGGCGGCTGGCACTTTGGATGCTGATGAGGAGGGGAAAAATATACCAGCAAGTTAGGAAAGAAAAAGTTTTTCATCCCAATTTCACTCCTAAGCATTCCTGTGGGTCCCACCCTTAATTAATTCCCCACAACCTATATAAACATCTGAAAAAGATTCCCTATAGATCCCTCAACACCACTGTTCCCCATTCTCAAATACAGTGAGTTTGGAAATACTGCTTTTTTTGGACTATGCCTCCCAGAATCCTCCAACCCAGCATTCTGGAGGTTGTAGTCTCCCAAAGTAACTTTTACAAGCCCTGTAGATATGGTCAGCATTAACCTCTACTCTTTTAGGGGTTCTTTCACACAGCATAATTATAGCACTATAATTCTACTGTCATGGTGACTTCCTATGGAATTGTGGGATTTGAACATTTGTGTGGTGCTTGGAATTCTCCGCTAGAGAGTTTTATTGTCTTCCATACTGCAAATTACAGTATTCTGCTTGATGTTTCCATGGCAGTTAATGTGGAATCACACTGCTATAAATATGCAGTGTGAAAGGGCTCTAGATCTTCATCTATTAAAATGAATTCCATTTGTTTTTACTGCTGTGAAACCAAACTAAGCAGTGGCCATATTGGTGGAAGGGATTCTGGGAGCTGTAGTTGTAGCAACTTTTCTGAGCTTGGCTGCAACCACAGACAGAACAAGCAAGAGCAGAGGCATCAAATAAGATGCCAAGCGGCTTTGAGGTCTAATGGGTGTCCTCCTCACTGCCCTCCTACATGTCACCATACCTGGCACACTGGGAAGGTGAGAGGCAGGCACACTGGGAAGTTCTGGGTAGGCTCCCCAACATTCAACAGCTCCTTGTCCAAGTCTTCCTGTTCCATCTCCTCCAACTCTGCGAGCAGTTCATCCTTAAGTTTGCAAAGACAAGGAGAAAAGGGCAAATGTTGTCACTCACAATAATCTGATGGTCCCCTTTCCAACCCCCCTGCTTTTTTCCATGTTGTCCAACCCCACAGAAAGCATTTTGGTTATGACTTACATCCCATCTCTTGTCTCAACACTGGGATTCAAGACGGCTGACAAAAATTAAGCCAAACAGAGATTGAACCACTTGTGAAGAGACCAGTGAAAATGTATAAAACTATTTTTAAATGCAGTTAGATAATGTATATTACTACCACGACTAGACAGGAGGAGATAACCACTCCCTCTTTCTCACAAAGCTGCCTTCTTCCATTACCTCATCAACGTCGTCTCCAAAGCCAACTGGCTTTGAGATGGCATCAGAAATCTGCTGGGCAATATCCTGTTGCTCTGTGATTTCAGCCATCAGATCATCCACCTTGTCAATGTCCCTACAGATGGAGGAGTGGAGAGAAGGGTAAGGAGGGGTCTTTTTACAGCTGCATCAAAAACACAGGGTGGGAAGACCTCGCATACTAAAGCTCTGATTCCTCCCAGGAAGATATTGTACTGAACAGTCTTAAAAAAAAACACACAAAAAACCAAACAAATTCCTATACTCTTTAGAATAGCAGAATTCAAATTCAAGATGCAACAAAATTCCAAGTTGAATGGATGTGGTAGAACAGCCACTGTGAGGCTCAGATGCTGATGTTCAGCCTTCTCCACAATGCTGGGTTGTGGTGGTTGGGGAGGATGGGACTTGTAATCCAATATCTACACCTGTGGAGAACCCTGGGCGGGGAGAGGGCTAAACTAAACCAAAATTTGAACCACTGCTCTGCATCGTTAGCCAAACCTGGGAATGACTAAGGATGGAGACTGGACAGGATGGCCTACGGAGCTCTTTCCAATTCTATGATTCTATATTAAACACAAAAGATCCTTTAAAGGAGTGGGATTATCTTTGCTTCTTAGTTGAAACAGGGGAGGACCTTTAATCCCATTTTCTCTTTCAAGAAAGGAGGGAGGTGCCTTTGCAAAGACACAATCCATATCTTCCAGGCAGAATACTCTTCTATGCAGCCACCTACATGTGTTGGTGAGCCTCCTTCATGGCCCGAGCAGCATCTGACATGGTCTTGAGCACTTCGGTGTTGGTGGTGGCATTTTCAAGTGCCTCCCGCTGGAATTCAATGGTGGAGAGCGTGCCGTCGATCTGGGCCAGTTGCTGCTCATAGCGCTTCTTTCGCTTGAGAGCCTGGAGAGCAGCTAGAATTGGGAAGGAATGAGAAGACGCATGGGAGCATCAGCGGCAGCACTGCCAAGCAAACAAACCTAACTCATCACAGCTGTAATTCTTCAGAACCCCCCTCCTTCCCCAAAACCTGATTTTTAGAACTCCAGTCTTCCTGAGAACCCCAATTGGGGCTTAGAAAACAAAAGACTGGCTCCAAATTAAAAGGTCTGGTCACCATGCCCTAGAAGGAGCACCTCAGGGAGCTGAGTATGTTTAGCCAGGAGAAAAGAAGACTAAGAGGAGACATGACAGCCATGGTCAATTATTTGAAAGGATGTCCTATGGAAGATGGGGCAAGTTTGTTTTCTGCTGCTCCAGAGACTAGAACACAGAACAATGGATTCAAACTACAGGGAAAAAGATTCCACCTAAACATTAGGAAGAATTGATGGTAAGAGCAGTCTAACAGTGGAATACACTACCTCAGAGTGTGGTGGAGTGTCCTTCTTTGGAAGTGATTAAACAGAAGCTGGATGGCCCTCTGTCAGGAGTACTTTGATTGTGTATTCCTGCATGGCAAAGGGTTGGACTGGATGGTCCCAGGTGTCTCTTCCAACTCTATGATTCTATGAAAGTTCTAGATCAGATGGCTGCTAGTGCTTCCTTGAAATCACTCATGTTCACTAAAATATCAAATGGAATAGTGATATTGCTGTGGGTTTATGGCATGGGACCTTGTGCCCATATCCTGTCCTATTCTGGAAAATGAATGTACAGAAGGCTGTGGATTTCCTGCACTTGCTGAGGGTTGGTCTAGAGGAGTGTGGGGATACCTTCCAATTCTGTAACTAAAATTATGCAAGCTAAGAGGAGATGCACAAATTGGGCACATCTGCGTAATTGGTTCCAACCACTCAACTCAGCTTCCCAGACCAGAGTTCACATCTGCACCCAAAGAAAGGCAGACTGGGACCCCAACATTAAAACCAAACAAACCCAGCAGAAAAGGGAGAATCTGACAGTCATAAACAATGGAAAACTATGAGAGCCATGATATACATTTATGTATCAAGAAGATAGCAGCACCGCATAAGCCAACAGCAAGGAACTTCTGGCTTTTCAGATGTCAGATTCTGCATGCGGCAATGCCAATCAAAATGGCCATTGGTTGGGGGGACGATAGGAGATAGAGTTCAGCAATACTTGGAAGGTCACAATTCATCCTGCCATGACAATACTTCTACTTATTTCCATGTTCCCAAGTACTGTCTATTGAAAGAGCTAATGGTTTCAGAGACATCTTGTGTCTGGGATTCACTGTATATACTCGACTATAAGTCTAAAAATTTATCCTGGAACCTGGGTTGACTTATCCACAGGTCAAGAGTGGTTTGCACAAGAGTTGAGGCCAGCCCACACAGCTCAGTGGAGAGGGAAGGAGGCAGCCAAGCTGGCCGAAAAGCCCCTAGAGCCCACCTCTCCAAGCCTCAAGCCAAGGAACTTAAAAGTTCTGGCAACCATAACTGTTCCCATTCACCCTAAAGGCTGGATGGAGGAGGAAGGAGCTAAATTGTGGATGTGGGATGTGTGGGATAGGTGATCAGGCACAGGACTAAGAACATGCCCATCGCTACTGATGTGGGATATGTTTTACCTGCAGCTTATCTGTCGGTCACAGCAAATTCTGCAATTTTGGGTCCCAAACCTGCCCTTGACTTATCCACAGGATAGACTTATGGTCGAGTGTATAAGGTAGCTCCTAACTGAGGAGCTCCAAACTCCAATATAAGAAAAGAAAATTTACAGCTAGAAAATGTCTCATTTGTAAATTTTAACACTGTGTGGCAGGGGAAATCAGTTGGCAAAATGAACATGGAATATAAAATCATTATTTCATGGGTGCTTCAGGAAAACTTGACTATTAGATGGAGAAAAGGGAAGTTGTAAGGAATGAGGGTGGGAAACTGTGTCAAGATTGTGAGCTTATGTTTACCCCTGGCTCTCCTCCCCTTGGGTCACACTGGGGCCATTTCTGCACTAGACTGTTACAGTGCTATTATTCCGCTTTCAACATCCGATCGAATCCTGGGGTTTGCAGTTTAGGGAGCAGCCTTTGAGGATGGCCTTTAAGGCCCCTCCCTAAACTGTAAACCCCAGGATTCCATAGGATGTTGAAAGCGGACTAATCGCACTGTAACAGTCTAGTGCGGAAATGGCCTGGAAGTCACTCACATTGGTTCACAATCCCAACACAGTTGTTATTTCCAGCTGAAAATGATTAAAAAGGCGAGGGAGGCAAAGTACTACATCAGTCTGTAGTTCTTAGGTGAAATTTTCCCAAACACTGCACTGGGGAAAAATAGAGGGGGGACAGACAAAGATGGGAGGGCACAAAATTGGAGTCTGGGGCCCATAGGTACTTATGGGTCAGTTTCCCCACCCCACTATAGGACAAAAATGTTGCTCTTTCTTTGGCAAGTAGCTGTGATAAGATCTTAAGCTACATCACCAAATACAACTGCATTCAGTCATCAAGGAAAAGGCACGTGCCAACCTTTCAAATAAAACTTCCCTCACTCCTTCAATTAGTCAGAATTTTATAGAAGCCACCAGTTCTGTACATGGGAAAAACATTCAATCCAATAGCTCCATTCTTTAGTGTTCCAAGAAGGAGATTAATAGCCAGAATAGGATTTCTGCTTTAAAGAATATACCTGTAGCTTCTAGCAATGGTTTGTTCATTTAGAATCATAGAATCATAGAAATGTAGAGTTGGAAGATACCCCAGGGGCCATCCAGTCCAACCCCCTGCCATGCAGGAACACCCTCAAAACCCTCCCGACAGATGGCCATCCAGCCTCTGCTTAAAAACCTCCAAAGAAGGAGACTCCACTACGCTCCCAGGCAGCAGATTCCACTGCCGGACAGCCCTGACTGTCAGGAAGTTCTTCCTGAGGTTCAGGTGGAATCTCCTTTCCTGCAGCTTGAATCCGTTGCTCCTTGTCCTGGTCTCTGGAGCAGCAGAAAACAAGCCCTCTCCCTCCTCTACATGGCATCCCTTCAAATATTTAAACATGGCTATCATGTCTCCTCTTAACCTTCTCTTCTGCAGACTAAACATTCCCAGCTCTCTAAGTCTATCCTCATAGGGCATGGCTTCCAGGCCCCTCACCTTTTTGGTTGCCCTCTTCTGGACTTGCTCCAGCTTGACCATGTCCTTCTTGAATTGGGATGCCCAAAACTGGACACAGGATTCAAGATGAGGTCTAACCAAAGCAGAGTGGTACCAGTACCTCCCTCGATCTAGACACCATACTCCTGTTGATGCAGCCGAGAATTGCATTGGATTTCTTGGCTGCCGCATCACACTGCCGACTCATGTTCAGCTTGTGGTCTATGAAGACTCCTAGATCCCTTTCACACGTACTGCTATCCAGCCACGTGTCCCCCATCCTATATTTCTGTATTCCATTTTTTCTACCTAAGTGTAGGACCTTACACTTCTCTCTGTGAATTTCATTTTGTTAGCCTTGGCCCAGCTCTCCAATCTATCCAAGTCATTTTGAATTTTGATCCTGTCCTCTGGCATATTAGCAACCCCTCCCAATTTGGTGTCACCTGCAAATTTGATGAGCATGCCCTCTATTCCTTCATCCAAGTCGTTGATAAAAATATTGAACAGCCCTGGGCCCAGGACAGAACCCTGTGGCACCCCGCTAGTCACTTCTCTCCAGGATGAAAAGCAGCCATTCGTGATCACTCTTTGGGTTCGGTTGGTCAACCAATTACAAATCCAACTAACAGTAGCCCTGTCCAGCCCACATTTTACTAGTTTCTTTGCAAGAATGTCATGGGTAGCTGAGCAGATGAGCCTCCTCATTCAGCAGCAGTGTATTACTGAATGTATGTTGCGCAGCAGCAGCAATGAGGAAATGGTGACTGCCACCTGTGTTCTAGATCCCAGCAAAGCAACATATTTGAACATGACAACTGCACAGATCTGCTTTCTTTTTTAATTCCAAAATGAATTTTAAAATTTTCTATTTTTTAAAAAAGAAGCAGAGTATACCTTCTTGCGTGCACAACTAATGCAGAGAGAGAAGGCTGAGCGGCTGCTTATTAACAAAGGTGTCTTTGCATCACGGCTAGTTTCACTTTCCTAAGCAAAACATTAACCCATAATTACCTTCCTTTCGTGGGCTGGGCCTCCCATTGAAGTGTCTACTTCTCCACTTGGCAGAGGTATGAGGAAGTTCTCTTTTTTTTTTTGGAACTGAACTTCCAGAATCCTCCAGCCAGTATTGCCAGTAGCATTCTGGGAGTTGTAGTCCAAAACAATTGCTAGCAAGAGATAAGACACAAGATTAGCTGGGCCTTTGGTCTGATCCAGGGAGAGTATTTTCTTCCTACATTCTTCTCTGAAAAAACCCTCAGCGTTGGAGAGGGACACAATTGTGACAAGTTGGTCTGGGGACCAGTTTAGTGTCTCTGGGTGCCTCTGGGGGCCACACAGACTGCCTAAAATACCAAACCCACACATGCACATACATACACACAGAGGCCCACTTCTTGTTCTGAAACATGAATTTTTAAAAGATTTTTTAAAAAATGTTAAACAGTCCAGGGGTGACCTACAAACCATTTAGCCAGCCTAAATACCTTAATGGATTTTTGGAAGCTAAGCAGGGCTAGTCCTGGTTAGTACTTGGATGGGAGACCATTTCTGCACTAGATTGTTATAGTGCTATTATTCCACTTTCATCATAGCACTGTAACAGCCTAGTGTGGAAATGGCCCTAGTGCTGTATTTCAGATGAAGGAACTGGCAAGACCATCTCTCAGGATTCCTTGTCTAAGAAAATCCTACAAATTTTGTGGGGTTGCCATAAGCTTACACGCATCCTGAAGGTATGCATACCCCATACACTACAAGCCATTTAACAGCTGGATGTCTGCTCCTGGGGGTTTCCAGGAGAGGAAATTCCCAAGGTTTTTGGTTTTTTTTGGTCAGAAAAAGGGCAGGAATTCTGGTAGGATCCAGGGCCACAAAACCAGCCATGGGGGGGCTACATTTTGCCGAAGACAAGCTCTTTGCCTATCCCTTTTGTATAATCACTGGATAAAGAGTGACCTTTGGTTTCAAACACTTTGCCTCCCCGCAACACTTTTGTTTCAGCAATCTCCTCTCTCTCTACCAAACAGAGCTAGCTCTGAGGACATGAGTTAATTTTTTTTCACAAAATAATCCATAGGCTTGCCTAGTTCCTCTTCAGCTATGGTTTTCCTCCCTCTTTAAGACGGAATAATTTTCTGTTTCTGTAGCCATTTCCGCATTACACTGTTATACTGATATTATTCCACTTTCAACACCCTATGGAATCCTGGGCTTTGCAGTTTAGGGAGGGGCCTCTGGAATTCTCAGCCAGAGAGCTCTTGGGCCTCAGTAAACTACAAACCCCACAGGATGCTGAAAGTGGAATAATCGCACTATAACTGTGTCGGGCGGAAATGGCCTGCGTGTGGTTGCTCTTAGACCCGTCTTCTCCTTTAGGTCATTTCACTTTTGATCCCCTTTCCCCACAGATTCCCACGCTGGCATCCAGACTAGGCTACACGACCTTCGGAGATCCCTTCCAACTCTACCTCGCTTGTTTTTGGTGCCATGTTTCTTAGCCGACTGTAGCTCCTGCTGGATCTTTTGTTCGAGGAATTCCTGTTTCTTGACCAGCACCTCTTCGGTTTCTCGCAGTTTCTGGATGGCCTCCTGTGGGGTGGGCGCCTTGGCCTTCTTACCTAAAATAAGGCACATGTGAGGCAGGAGGCAAGAAAACAAAATGCAAAGAAGGCTACGGTTTATGAATCCATTGATCAGTCTTCTATGACCATTTCCACACTAGACTATTATAGCGCTATTATTCCACTTTCAACATCCTATGGGATCCTGGGGTTTGCAGTTTAGGGAGGGGCCTTTAAAGTGGAATAATAGCACTATAACTGTCTAGTGTGGAAATGGCCTATATCCTGCAACCCTCCAGGCGTCATGTACTACAGTTCCCATCATCCTGCCAACCTCCTCTACCTGAAGACACTCCTTTAAAATAAAAGGAGTGTTAAAGGAGGAGGATTATGAAGCTTCTCAATCACGCCAGAGGGGACAATCCTGGGGGATGATGGGCTTCCCTGAGTGCCCAGCCTCCCATCTCCCCCAGCCCCTCTGCCCTACTCGAGGGGTCCGCCCCCTCCACGGCTTCAAAATGGTGGAAAATAAAATTGTAGCTCTTTACCCAGTAATTTGGAGAAAAGTAGATTCTTAACACTCACCCTCCAGCCCGCAATTATTGGCTCATATTTTTGGAACGATGGTACTGCCCATTTTCCCCTCTGGGAAAGAGATACTTGGAACCATCCCTTTCTCTCTCTGTTTCGCTCCTCTTTTCCTCCCCCCGTCACTTGGTTAGTCCCAAACGTTTAATGGTTTGCTATGGCAATTGGGCGATACCACCTCCCTCCCTAGGTGGGGAATGAAAAAAAATCGCTCTCACCCTTCCCAAAGAGCTTCCCCAAGCCGCTCATCTCGCCTGGTCGGGAATTCACTGGGTTTCCTCTTCCGGCTTCTCCCACCCTCTTCGCGATCCCCCCTCCCACTCCTCCCTCGTCACATGACAATAGGGAAGGGCCACTCCAAAAGGACACAGTCCTATTGGTTCTCTCAAGTGACGTTAGGTATCCTATTGCAGTCAGAGAAAACCTCAGGAATCAGCGGAGCTTGTATTGGGAAGCCGCGTAATCCATTTTGCCTTGGTCAACTGGAAAGGAAGGTCGACTGAATTCAATGGGTCTTGTTCCTTTTGGTTTTTTTTTTAACCATGATGACTACGTCATTCCACCAAGCTTGTCCCTCGAAACCGGAAGTAGCTATTGCTTATTGTTATTTACATCTCTTTGGCCAAGCACTGCGCATGTGAGGATAGCGTAGGCGGGGAGGGCCTTGGAAGAGCCGGGGAAAGTAAATCACGTGACGTGACATCGTTCTCTCTTTTCGCCCCCCTGCTTCTTTTAAAGGAACCGTGTCCCTAAATAACAGAAACATTTTGAAATGGAGTGCTTTGAATGGTTAAGAATTTCAAAAGTCCTGATAAATCCAGAGAAGGGAAAAGCAAATGTTAAAGGACACTGCCACAAACTGAAGGGTTAAGTTTGTATGTATTGTTCTTTGTATGGCTATGCCATCTATTATTACTATTATTATCATTATTAATTATTATCATTAACAATTATTATTGTTGTTATATTCATTTATATCCTGCTTTTCTCCCAATAATGGGGTTCAAGGTGGCTAACAACATGTTTAAAACAATACAACTTAAAAGCCATTCAAAAGCATGAATAAAAATATAAGATTAAACAATTTTATTGAACTGCTTATGAAGTTAAAATATTAAAGAATATTAAAAATTCATTACAAGACTGTGTACAGACTTTTAAAACAGTACAGAACTGAATTAAAAGTCCAAACCTAGTCAGTTCGTAAAAGGCTGATGGCACAAAAATGGGATGTCCTGCCAGCAGAAGGAGAGCAAAGACGGGGCCGTTGTGGACCCTCTAGGGAGGGTCTGGGAGCAGCCACCAAGAAGGCCCTCTCCTTTGTTCCCACCAAAGAAGCCTGAGAAAGCAGTGAGAGATTTTTTTAAAAAAATCAATGAAAAGTAAAATTCTGAGTTGAGGGATAAAATAGAATCAATATAATACCAATGAAATAAAAAGAAAGTAAGAGATTTATGGAAAGAAATATTTTGTATAATTTATTGTTGGACAATACTAACTAGGAGTAACCAATATGAACAGGAAAAGAGAATGAGGGAAGAACGTTACAGGAAGAAATAACTGTATAACCGGGTAATGGAATGTGGTTGTATGAAAAAATTAATCAGAAAAAATATGAGTGGCAAATATTTATAGATGGAAAAGTAGTTAGATATGGGTGACAAACATAGGAAATTTGATTTTGATTAATGCTTTCTTTAAAGTTAAGCTACGTATGTGGTTTGTGTTTTTAATTTGGGTATAATGTTTGAACACGTAAAGAAAAAAATATGGTTATATTGTTTTATCGGTTAATAAAAAGATTTGAAAATTGAAAATTCTGAGTTGAGTAATATGGAGACACGCACTGGACCAGATATTTTGGAGTTTGGGGTTGTCCCATTAACCTAAGCCATTTCCGCACTAGACTGTTATAGCGCTATTATTCCACTTTCAACATCCTATGGGATCCTGGGATTTGCAGTTTAGGGAGGGGCCGGCCGACCCCTCCCTAAACTGCAAACCCCAGGATCCCATAGGATGTTGAAAGTGGAATAATAATATCGCTTCTCGGCCTTTTGGCTAAGATCAAGTGTAGAAAGTGGAATAATAGCGCTATAACTGTCTAGTGCGGAAATGGCCCTAGTTTTTGTACTATGACACCTTTCCTGATGAAGAGCACCGGAGAACTCCAAACGCATCCCAGCTACGTCCACCGGTCTTGCGACATTTTTGTAGTCCAGTAAAGGTGTTACTAAACCCAACATTTCACTTTTCTTCAATCCTTCATTTTTTATGCCTCAAAACCAGGAGATGGCAACTCGGGGGGGGGGTCTTGCAGAGCTATATTCTGCCTTTGGTGGGTACCACGGCTGCCAAAAAACATCACATAGGTCATTTCTGCACTAGCCTGTTATAGCGCGATGATTCCACTTTCAACATCCTCTGGAATCCTGGGGTTTGCAGTTTAGGGAGGGGCCGGCTGGCAACATCCTATGGAATCCTGGAAGTTGTAGTTTGGTGGGAATTCTAAATACTTCTCCCCAAACTGCAAATTCCAGGATAACACAGGAGACTGTCATAGCGGTTAACGTACAGTCATAGCGCTGTAGCTGGGTCGCATGAATGAGATGGAAGACATGGTGTTCCTAAAATATCTTGGGGCCCCACAACCTGTTTAAAAGATGAGTCACCGTTTGTGGGGCTTTCAGGAGAGTCAATTCATACCCCCTATTTTGCCAATCTGAAGAATCAAGGGCCTCAAAAACAGCTTTGGGGTCCATCTCGTTGCCTGCTCTTGCCTTCCTGTTCTTTCTCCCCTTCTCGATGGAGCTGCATCCCGGGAACATTCCCCACCCTCCCTATTTTGTAGGAAAATCACACCAGTCTTCAAGAACACCCTGCCCTTTGTGATTTTGTCTTTGTTCTTTGGTCTGTCATTTAAAAGGTCTGGAAACCATGAAGCCCGAAGCTGGGTATATTTAGCCTGGAGAAGAGAAGGTTAAGAGGGGACATGAAAGCCATGTTTAAACATTTGAAGGGATGTTATATGGAGGATGGAGCAAAACTGTTTTCTGCTGCTCCAGAGACTAGGACATGGAGCAATGGATTCAAACTTCGGGAAAAGAGATTCCACCTAAACCTTAGGAGGACCTTCCTGACGATGTGAGCAGTTTTACAGTGGAATGCACTGCCTGGGAGTGTGGTGGAGTCTCCTTCTTTTGAGGTTTTTAAACAAAGGCTGCATGGCCGTCTGTTGGGAATGCTTTGAATGTATATTTCCACATGGCAGGGGGTTGGATTCAATGGCCCTTGTTGTCTCTTCCATTTTCATGATTCTGTGATTCTATTTTTAAAGAACAAATGTATCCACGTATCAACAAAACCCATGGCAGTGACTGAGAAAAGATCCAAGTTATAATCTAGCACTATGGGAAGACTTGTGCTGGAGCCACTATTTATACAGATAGACATTTGAGATGGGGAAGGCTGATGTTTTGTGCCTTCAAGTTGAATCTGATTCATGGCAACCCTATACCATACCCTCCCACCTTTCACAGGTGGAAACCAGAACACATATGGCCAAGCAACCACTGAGTATGGTCAATATGGCAAAAGTTATTTATAAGGTAGAAGACACAAGCTAGGAAAAGCTACAGCAGTTTGCTTTTGCTTGAGCCTACTGGGAAGGGCAAGTCTTTCCTCTGCTGTCCTGCCTGCTGAGTTAACTGAGTGCAAAATTACTTTTGTATTTTGAACCAGCTGGCAGCAGCTGAGTAACTTGAGGACAAAGAGGGAATGAGAAACTGGGACATTTTAAACGCAGCTGAAAAAGTAGAATGATAGAGGATTAGTTAGAACCAGCTCTGTCAAATCAGGAGAGTTGGAGGATAGTCTGTCCTAGAGGTTTCTTTGCAAGATTTATTCAGAGGAGGTTTGCCGTTGCCTTCCTCTAAGGCTGAGAGAGTGTCTTAAATCACTCAGTGGCAGAACAGGGATTCATACTCTAGTCTCCCATTCAAACAGCTACACCCTGAAAGCTTTCTCTGGAGGGATAAAGCCCTTAATACAATCTCTTTAATTAGTTTCTCAAAGGGAAGGAAAGAGCAGGCAGGCTTCCACGCTTCACAGAACTCTGTGCGAGGCTAGGCAAAGCGTACTGTGAAACTCAATCGTTTTTACATTCTCCCAACGCTCTGCTAGGAAAGAGCTTAGCAAGCACGGAGGATGCTGCGGAAATTCTGTGCTGCTCTTGACTGCAGGCGTGCCCTTGTGTGAGGCTTTGTGGATGACATCAAGAAAAGGAAAACAACCCAAATGTGTCCGTGACCAGTACAGATCTACGTATATGTAAGTGAACTGCAGAGAAAAACACAAGCATGGTTTATTAATAGCATCTAAACACCTTTGCCCATTCCACCTGTAACACGCAAGAGGAGGAAGTGCCCAGTTTTGGTGAGCTTCCAAGAATATTCAGGACTGAGCAAAGGCTTCCAGGCCGCGGTCGAGGAGGGAAAGATTCATGCCATTGGGGACGAGAATGCATGTAACTCCTGTGTGGGAGAAAAAGGGGAAACAATTAATCTTATGTACATCTAGTGTATATAATATTTATCTCCTTGCCAAACCGCTGTGGGTTTCTTAAAAAAATCTCCAGTGGTTTTTATGCCGCTTTGGACATTCTACACCAGTAGTACAGGAATGACTTTATTGGTACCTGGCTTTTCCCTAAAGCTTCTCACATATTAAAATAAAACCAACAGAGTTAAAACATAAAACACTTGATTAAGCTTGAATTAAGCTCTCACTGCCTTTGGAAAAAAATCAAAACAGAGACTTAAAAAAGGCAGTTTAAAAACACAATGGAAGTGGCTGTTTTTAGGCTTTCAAACTCGATGGCAGGTTTTAAACTGTTTCAGCATTGTCCGTACAGGCGTCCCGCTCCGTCCCACTTTTCAACAACTTGTTTTTGACATTCCGTTCTTTCAACCATTGTGATTGTTAGGCGTGTGCTGTTTTTTCAACGTGGGGTATGCTCCTTTGTCAGATTTTTTTTTCTCTTGCCTTCTTCCTGGAAGGGACATGAGGGAAGAAGGCAAGAGGAAAAGAACGGACAAAAGACTGGGTTTCACTTCTTAACCAGTCCCACTTTCTGACCGTGCTGTGGTCCCCAACCTGTCAGAGAAGTAGGGGATGCATGCAGTTTAATTTTATGTAAATAGTGACGTTTTGGATTTTTAAACCATGTTTTACTTTGGAAGCTGCCTCAAGTCTTGGTTTGAGGAAAAAGGCAGGGTATAAATAAAGATGACAATGACAGCGGCAACAATAAATATAGTTTTTAGGATACACCAGGAATCCTTTGGTGTGAAGGGATAAGCTGCTTTATACCGTGTCGGGGTATCTTATTTAGTGTTGTTTATTGCAGGGACGGGAATCATGTGGTTCCTACAGATATTCTTGGACTGCACCTCCGGTCAGCACTGACCAGTACAGCTGATGCTGAGGGATGCTGTCTAGAGTACGGTGTCCAGATTGAGGGAGGTACTGGTACCACCCTACTCTGCTTTGGTTAGACCTCATCTTGAATCCTGTGTCCAGTTCTGGGCAGCCCAACGCAAGAAGGACCTGGTCAAGCTGGAGTAAGTCCAGAGGAGGGCGACCAAAATGGTGAGGGGCCTGGAAGCCATGCCCCATGAGGATAGACTTAGAGAGCTGGGGATGTTTAGTCTGCAGAAGAGAAGGTTAAGAGGGGACAGGATAGCCATGTTTAAATATTTGAAGGGATGCCATGTAGAGCAAGGAGAGAGCTTGTTTTCTGCTGCTCCAGAGACCAGGACAAGGAGCAATGGATTCAAGCTGCAGGAAAGGAGATTCCACCTGAACCTCAGGAAGAACTTCCTGACGGTCAGGGCTGTCTGGCAGTGGAATCTGCTGCCCTGGAGTGTGGTGGAGTCTCCTTCCTTGGAGGTTTTCAAGCAGAGGCTGGATGGCCATCTGTCGGGAGGGCTTTGAGGGTGTTCCTGCATGGCAGGGGGTTGGACCGGATGGCCTCTGGGGTCTCTTCCAACTCTACATTTCTATGATTCTATGATTCTATGCTGGGAGTTGTAATCCAACAATGTCTGGAGAGATTCCCACCCCTTATAGCAGGCGTGGGCAAAAAGGTTAGGGGCCACATTAGCCCTTTGAGAACTGTATCTCCCTCCCACTTCCCTGCAAAGAAAAACCAAACAAAAAGAAATGCCTCAAAGTGTCCCAAAACTCCCTGCAGGGGACCTAGGGGGGCATTCCTACCGTGTTTAGGCCCCCACAAGCCCTTTTAGGCCTAGAACAGCCCACTGCTGACCAAAGGACCAGAGTTCTGGTCTTCCCCTGGTCTAAATTGGTCCGGGGTGCCCAAACACTTTGCAGAAGTGCCCTCACCATAATCCGAGAGATCACTGAAGGGCAAAAATGGTTTTGGTTTTATTTTTAGGGGGATGCAGCAGGGAGTATAGTACTCCAAAGTCTCCTGGGGAGAGACTAATGCACCCCCTTTGCCTCTGACTTGCACAAACAGGATGCCTTGGAGAAACTGGGGTGAGGGGTAAACAAACAGACACACGCTTCTCTGGGTACCTAATTTGCTGACGTCATAAATGTTGCGGCTTTCATCATCAAAGAAGAGCATCTGGCAAAGGGGGATCCCGCTCTGTTGAGACAACCTGGGGAAGAGCAGATGGGTAGGGAAAGAGAGCTTTTTATCCCCAGTTGCTGCCTGGCCTTCCCTGGCCCCAGGTTCTCCCATCTTCCTGATTCTCTCTATACATACAGGTTGAGTATCTCCTATCCGAAACACTTGGGATCAGAAGTGCTGCTGTAAGGAGTAATAGAATACAGACAAAATAGATGGTGCTTCCCCATCTTCGTCCCTGGTCTACTCTGCAGGGCTGCTAGAGATTCAGCGCCCTGGACAGTTCA
The DNA here is from genome assembly GCA_948472985.1 of Iguana delicatissima. Lineage (NCBI taxonomy): Eukaryota > Metazoa > Chordata > Lepidosauria > Squamata > Iguanidae > Iguana > Iguana delicatissima. Next base: position 24,589 of record CAOKZL010001059.1, read on the forward strand.
ATTCACAGAGGATATTGCTGCTTAAATGTCCAAGCTAAAGGGACTCTCTCTCTGTCTCTCTGCATTTGCTTAATGAAGCTCCTCCATTCTGAATTCCAATCCCCTTTAAAGGTTGCTCCTGTTGTCAGCCCCTTGTCCTGCTTAAAATTATGCTGACATTAATTAGCAAAGTCAGTCCTGTGTTCCCAGCGCTCTCTGTAACAATATTTCTTATCCTTCATTGCTGAGTGATGTGTGATTCAGGGTTCATTGTTGATTGTTAACCAGAAGTTACTTTATTTATTATCAAGTATGCATCAGAATTTTGGTCCTGAGAAAATAATTATTCTTGCACGTGCATGGAATGCTTTATGAGATCACTTTTGCCCCAATTTATTAAAAAAGAACACCTCCTTTTAGCAATAAAGCAGTGGTTCTCAACCTGTGGGTCCCCAGATGTTCGTGGACTTCAGCTCCCAGAAGCCCCAGCCACTATGGTCAATGCTCAGGGCTTCTGGGAGCTGAAGTCCACGAACATCTGGGGACCCACAGGTTGAGAACCATTGCAATAAAGGGTCCTTCTCTTTGCTCATGTAAGAGGTGGTTTTGACTGCGTTCTCCCTGGGGGTGTGGGAAATCCCTTCGGCCAAAGTTGGGGACATTTCCAAGCTGATTCAGAGCTCTCCCACAGTTGCGTAGACTACTCGGGGTAGCCCTTGTGGGCCTAATATTTTAGGTCTGGCCCCAGATATTTTCAAGGGTTTGGGAGTAAGCCTTAACACTCATATTTTAGATTTGTTTAAATTTTGGAATATCTGTATTGGCATACACATAACACAGAGTACTGTACAGAAGATTTCCAGGGGAAACCATGAATGAATGAATGAGCAGGAGTGCTGCAGCTGCCACTTTGCCCTGCGTTTAGATTTCTGCCATGTCTGTCTCCAGTGCAGCATCTCATTTGTTCGCTTCTTGTGTTGTGTACGAGATGTAACGCTGGAGAGAGACTGAGGATCTGAAAGGTGAATGAGCAGGAGCGCACAGCTGTCATTGCAAAAGTGGAAGTGGGCAGCTGGCAGCAAAAGTTACAACTTTTGCAGGTTCTTTTAAGGATTTTCAGAGTTTCAGATAAGGGAGAGTCAACCTGTATTTGGGATTTTGGCAGGAGATAGGGTCCTTGCGATAAGATCAGGTAGGGCTCACCTCTGAAAATGGGTAACTTTACTGCCAGGGTAGATCTCTGTGTAGCGGAAGTAGTTACTGAGGCCAAAGAGATCTAACAGCTGAGTAGCCCCCCGGATTTCACCTGTCCTGGGAGAAAAGAGAGAGGTCGAGGGCAAGTTAAGGAATAAATGCTTGAGTCCACTTAATATGGACCAGTGACACAGTAGAATAATTATACTCATTATCAAAGTGCTTGGCAAGCAGCAAGACACCACCGATTCCTCACTTTGCGCTGTTTCAGTATTGATTGGGAAGAAAATTAGGAATTTTAACCCACACCAATAATTCTGAATATGCAGATTAGCAGCTTCTAAAAAAGTAACTATATCACAGTTGTTCCAGTAGACACACAAAGATGTCCGGTGACACTTGAAAAGCAATACATTTATTAAACCACTAGTGGAATTACCAACTTTGCCTATCTTATAAACCCCTTGCCCAGGGCTCTTCCCTCGGTTCCCTCTGTTCCTTCTAGGCAAGGCTCCTGCCACCTTTTTGCTTTCTCTGTGTTTTCTCTCTACTCTTTTATTCAGTCTTTACTTCTCCTTTCCACATATACCAAGTACAAGTATCCCTGCATCCCAATGTTTAACTGTTTGAAGACCTTATGATGCTACTTGGAGGCCCTGTGAAGAAATAACTCTCCCAGCCCTAACTCCAGCTTTTGGGATGGACTAAAGACAGGTAGAGTCTAAAATTGATACGGTAGGCCAGCATTACTCAAAGTAGTGATCTCTAGGTGTGTGCTAGTCCCCAAGCCATCTGCTGCTGGTACCTGGAGAGCTTCTAAGAAGAAAAGAAAGCATTCTAGACAACAGGCAAAAGTGTGGTACCAGTTTCTGAACCAATAGTTGTGCAGCTCTTGGCAGAAATGATGGACCCAGCTTTTGTGTGTAGTAAACTTGGAGTTTGTGAAGAATCCACACAGCCTCTTTTGGGGTCAGAGTTATGTGTCCATGGACCTGGCTATTGGTGTAAAAACATGGAAACAGCATTGGAGTGCAACGCTGTTGAACACTGCAAGCATCATGTCTGGAACTAGAAGAAATGTCTGGTACCAGTTTCTGGCACACGGGGGAAAAATACTGCCAGTTTGCCACATGCAACGGAAGCACCGATGCAGGCTATTGACAGATTTTAAGTAACTAAAATTTATCAATCCATTTTAAAATCAAAACAACAGATACACATCCATATTTCGTTTGCAGGTAGCTAGGTTTCATACTCTTATAGTTACACTGGAGATGGAAACATGGACACACGTTGGACTATAATCCCCAAAAGCTACTGCAATAGTAAATTTGCTCATCTCCGAGGCAGGAGTGGGAATCATGTGGCCTCCCAGATGTTGTAGGACTGCAAGTCCCAGCAACCATTGCCAGGATAGTCAATGGGGAGGAATGCCGGGAGCTGTTTGCAAGGGGGCTGGATCCTGACTCACCGTGAGGCAGCAGCCATGGGGATCCCCTCGCTGTGTAACCGCTCCATCACAGCCAGAACCTCGGGGTAGAGATTCACAAACTGCCTGTTCCGGTCTCGGATGGAGCCATCACTAGGAGGAGCGGAGACAAAATTCACACATTTGTTGCTTCCTCCCTTCCCTTTTTTATGCAAGTTTTGTTAGCAATTATTCCAAATATACTAAAAACTATAAATCTGAAAAAAAAGAAAAAGAAAAGAAAAAAAATAATAGAAACAAAAAAGTAAAATACAGAAAGAAGATGAAAGAAAAAGTTGATTTCCAATCTTCCTTATGGCAATTATTGATACATACAGTTATATATTGCTCTTCTTACCACAAAAACTGTCTTCTTTTTCCAACAAACTAATCTCATTAATTATCAGCCCCAAGATCACCAGTCCTTACTTTTTATTTCTTCCCAAACCTTAGGAGAACTATCATCAAAAACGTTTCTCTAATCAAATCGATTAACATAACTATTTCTACTACATTTATCAACTCTGATACCCATCCTTCCTACACTTATCAACTCCAACACTCATCCTTCTTTTCCCACAGACAACTAAATTCCCTTTGCTCATTCTATGCATTCCAAGCAATCATTTCTTGATTTATTCCAGAACAAATTCTGTGACCTGCTACCACTTCAAGGCTATATAACATTCCAAAATCTCTGTCTCCTTAAGCATCTACACATACACAGAGATTTATTTCAGGGGAGGAGAAAAACTCCTTGATTCTAAATATATGACAGGCAGAAACCTAACAGATCCAGCTTGGCCTGGAGCAGAACAGATGAAAAGATATACCTGTGCGGTTCCTGCCTGCCATGCTGCTTTGAAAGGCGCACACACCCTTTGTGCATAAAACAGGCAGTCGCCATGCTGGTTTTTGTGGTCACCTGCATCTCTGCAAGCGTCATTCCTTTTTCCTTGGGTCATGATGCGTTCCTTCAGGAATTCTTCACCCCCAGTTTTTTTCCTGCCTTCATTTCCCCTACTTTCCCCTCAACCTTAAAACCAACACAACAAATACTTAGTTTCTTAAGAATATACATTTTAAAGTGCATCTTTTTTTTTTTTTAAATGATGCTTAACCACCTTGAGTCTTAGGCTGAGAGGCAGGACAAAAATATGTTAATATAGTATATCATGTAGTATATAAATATTAAGACACCCACTCACCGCTGTCTCAACATGTGGCTCAGGAGAATGTGAAATGATAGTCTCCAAACCGGTGCCTTCTACATTTCTTGGACTACAACAACCATCACTCCAAGCCAGGTGGGAGTTGTAGTTTGATATATTTTAAAGGCACTGGGTGGGCAAAGCAGGCAGGGCATCTTTAAGAAAGTTTTTGGACTTAGTCACAGGTGTAGCTACACTGCATATTTATAGAGGTTTAATACCACTTTAACTCCATGGCCTATGAAATCTTGGGATTTGTAGTTTGACAAGTTATTTAAATTCTCTGCTCTCAGCAGAGGGTTCTACATCTGTCACTAAAGTGCAATCCCTCTTCTTAAGATACTTTGGGTATTGTAGTTCAGGAGACTATACTAGAACTGTTTGGCATCTCACAAAATCACAAATCCCAGGTTCCATAGAATGGAGTCATGGCAATTAAGGTGGTATCAAACTACTATACCTGCATAATGTGGATACATTCCATCTCTCTGTCTTTTATGTGAGCGAATCCCACCCCTTTCTAATTATAGCTGAAAAACAGCCCACAGGTCATTTATGGTTAAGAAATAACAAAGTCCTAGACGTACTCACCCACCCTTGTTTTTACCTGCTTTTCTGAAATGGAGGATCCACATGAGTGTCAACCCAAAAGGGCCAGAGGGTATAATCTGCATGAGATACACATATTAATGCAACTTGAATTCCTCTCCCTGTCAGAATTTTAATCACAGAATATCAAGATTTCCTGTTGTGCCCCACTCTGTCCAACTCCATGCACACGTCTCCAAAGGCCAAACGCCTCTCCAGAGGGAGAAACTATGGCTTTTAAATCTATAATCAATGCACTGTTCAGCAGATGCAATTCAACACACTGGAAACCTGTTGGGGTATAACGGTTGGAGGGACTGGAACTGGCAAGGCTGAGGTTCAGGTCCTTGCTTGGCCATGAAGTTCACTAGGTGAACTTGGATCTATCACAGTCTCTCAGCCTGACCTACCTCAAAGGGTTGTTGTGATGATCAACCTGGTAGAGGGGGCCAAGTAAGTTGCCTAGAGCTCCTTGCAGGAAACGTGTGGTGTAACTAGAATGGCTAAATAAATAATAAGCTAAAGAAAAACAGAAGCAGTAAGGCTGGAGTTGAACCATGGGTTCAGGAACTCTTTGGGTTACGTGGAAGCTACTTCTATACCCCCTACTTTCTGGCAGGCAAGCTTTAAGCCAGGGATAAGCAATTATACTCCCTCCCAATTTTTTGGTTTTTTTTGGATAACAACTCCCATCATACTTAACAACAGGCTGTATTGGCTAGGGCTGATGGGAGCTGTCGGCCAAGCTAACATCTGAAGCACTTCGTGGTCTACTGTTAATTTAATTTAGCCCTCCCAGAATTCGATAACCTTTCAGGTGTGTTGGACTTCAACCCCCAGAATCCTCCAGCTGCAACACATCTGGGGTGGCTCCAGCTTCTGAGAAGATCATGTTACAGGATTCTTGTTTGCTAATTTCTTGGAAGCTGGCACAATTGTCCGTCGGAATAGCACCCCACTTTTTGGAGAGGTGTGTGTACAGAAGGGAAACTCACCCCCTCCCCATCCATTCCAAGGAGCCAAGCACACTTCTGGGGAACTTCTCCCGCAACCCTCCCCGTGTCTACTGTCACACTACATCATTATAGCACTATTATTCCACTTTAACTGCCATGCCAGTATCCTATGGAATCCTGGGATTTGCAGTTTAGGGGGGGCATTGAGAATTCCCAGCCACGCAGCTCTTGGGCCTCAGTAAACTATAGACCCCAGGATTCCACAGGATGAAGCCATGGCAGTTAAAGTGGAATAACAGCACTATAACAGTGCAATGCGACAGCGCTGTCAGAAGCTGGTCCCTTTAACATGCAAGGGCTGTGACTCCTAGGTACCTGCTGCAACGTGGCTGCCACCCATCCCCTTTCGCACAGCGGTAGGCAAACAGCAATAAAAACAGTTCGGACAGAAGCCGAACCTCTTGCTCTTTTTGCAGCAACACTCACCTAGGTCAAAGACCACCAGTGAAGGCTTCTTGGTCATCTTCGGCTGTCTCAATGAAGCAGCACACAGAGAAAAGGGGAGTCAGGTCACTTCCTAGGAATACATTAGGTCTCTATAATGACGAGCGTACTTACCCGGCGTTGCCCAGGATTTTATTTTCTCATAGGTAACACTTGTTAGAAATACTTTAGGAAGTACTTTACCTTACCTTCGGAATTAGATGCAGCCGAAATACACAGATTTGAGATCCTGTATCTCTAATTCTCCAAACTGTGTGGTTCAATATCTGTAACTTTTGCCCATATTCCCCAACCCAGTCTGTATTCAGAGTTGTTAACATTCAGAAGTTGGGCTCGTGAGGGGACTTGCTGCTAGGCCTCGTCTCCATAGCAACCGGCCTATTCAGAGCTCTCTGGCTGAGAATTCTCGAGGCCCTTCACTGAACTGCCAACCCCAGGATTCCATAGGATATTGAAAGTAGAATAATAGCACTATAACACGCTAGTGCAGAAATGGCCACAGAATCTGAGAACTGGAAGAGACCCCAAGGGCCATCCAGTCCAATCCCATTCTGCCATGCAGGAACACACAATCAAAGCACTCCTCACAGATGGCCATCCAGCCTCTTTTTAAAAACATTCAAAGAAGTAGCTTCCACCACATTCTGAGGCAGTTTATCCCCCTGTTGAACTGCTCTGGCCACCAGAAAACTCTTCCTAATGTTTAAGTGGAATCTCTTTTCTTGTTCTTTGAAGCCATTCCTCCGTGTCCTAGTCTCCTGAGCAGCAGAAAAGAAGCTTGCTCCATCATCCATTATGATCTCCCATCAAATATTAAATATTTATTATTGTTGTGTGCCTTCAAGTTGTTTCTGAGTTATCATAGGGTCTTCTGGGGCTGAGTGTGTGTGATGTGCCCAGGATCACCCAGGAGGTCTACATAGCTGAGCAGGGAATCAAAGCCTAGTAGCCAGGATCATAGTTCAATGCTCAAACCACTATACTATGCTGGCTCTTAATATTACCTGAAAGGTAACATGATCTTCATTTTCAAATATCTAAAGGACCACCAGGTGGAAGATGGAACCAACTGTTTTCTGTTGCTCCAGAGGACGGGACCGGAACCAAAGAATTCAAACATACAAGAAAGGAGATTTTTGCCCATACTTAAGGAAGACTGTCCTGATGGCCAGAGGTATTTGACAGTACCTCTCCTTCACCGGAGTTTCTTTTTAAATGGAGGCTGGATGGCCAATTTTAGAGAGCTGGCCCGGTGCAGAGATTTTGGGATTGGATTAGCACTCCAGGAGATCTGGGTTCACATCTCCCCTTACCCGTGGAAACCCTACTTGGGCACATGACATTTTCTCAGCCTCAATAGCAAACCTCTTTTGGAAAATTTTGGCATTCTGTCTCCCCCTGTCTTGTTCTAGGGCAAACGGGGCATAGCTAGCATAGAGTTTCTTTTCTTTTTGTATGTCAAAGCCTCCTGCCTTCTCAGCTAAAGTTGTCGTCTTGTTCTTTGTGTTATTTAAATTCATATCTATGATATCCAGGTGACCAGATCATGTGGCCCAGGATAGACCCTGTGGTTATTAGCCTTACACAAAAGACCACACTTCTCAGACCCTATTTTTCCTCTCTGCTATTTTGCTTCTACTTCTTTCCCTCTGATTATGCTTCGCCTCTCCATCAAGAAGATGGTGAGTTAAGAATGAAACTACTATCTTACCTAATCTTTTTGTTAGCTAGTTAGGATCTAGGCTCTCCAATGCATACGTAATTATAAAATGCATTAGTAAACTTTTCTAAGTTTTTGTACCTGAAACTGCCTGCCTTGTTTTGCTTTCTAAGTCGGTCTTGGTTCAGGCAAGCCACACAGAGATTGGGACATGCTTTTTTCTGCTACTCTTCTAAAAGAAGGCTGAATCCTAACAGTTTTAGCTTTCAAAGAGTTTTCCCCAAAGGGCTGGGAAACTCTAACTCCTAACAACTTCCTCTGAAGAAACCTTGCCAAGATAATTCTAAGAAAGGGTCACCGTATCGGAGCCGGTATAGGAATTGTAGCATTGACCAGGGAATCTGAGAAACTGGGGTCTGAATCTCTGCTCAAACATAAAAATCTATTGGAGGGTTGCTAAGGGTGTGGTTGAAATATAAAAGGAAAATCTATTTAAAAACCCCACTATGGATCTCGACTCATGAAGCTTTTTATAAAAGAGAGAAACCTAAAATAGATAAGTGGCTTACCTATAAGGACCTTTTAAAAAATCAGGAGGGAGATTTACAATTCAAATCGAGAGAGGAATTAAAAGAGGATGGTTTAAATACCCACTGGTTACTTATAAGACGGTTAAAAGAAAGGTTCAAGATTGACAGGAAACAAGATGGAGTTGAAATGAAGGAAAATAAAATAGATGAAATAATGAATAAAGAGGTGGAGCATAAAGTGGGAAAGATTTATAAGATATTGTTAGAATTAGATATGGAACAAGAGACAGTAAAAGAATGTATGATAAAATGGGCTAGGAATATAGGGCATACTATTTCTCTGGAAACTTGGTCTAGGTCATGGACAAGGACATGGAAATTACTACAAGCAATATGCTTAAAAGAAAACCTTTACAAAATGATCTACAGGTGGCATTTAACACCGGTGCGTTTAGCAAGGATGTATAGGGGAGAGAAGGAGAAATGTTGGAAATGTGAGGCTAAAGGCACGTTCTACCATTTATGGTGGACGTGCAAAAGAGCTAGAGAGTACTGGGAAGAGATACACGAGATAATTAAGGATATATTTAAAATTGATTTCCCTCTGAACCCAGAATTGTATTTATTAAACATATTGGATTTAACACCTAAATTAGATGAAGCACACCAGAGGATATTACTTTATATGATTACAGTGGCTAGAATAGTCTACGCACAACAGCGGAAACAAAAGGAACCCCCAAAGATAGAGGATTGGATAATGAGGTTATACGAAATGGTGGAATATGATAGGATTCGAATTTGGACGACTGAAAGATCCACGACTCGGTGTGAAGATAGATGGAATTTGGTATTACCTCTATGGGAAAAGTTATGGGGGGAAAAAGCGGTCTGGGGGATGGAAAAATAAGAGTAAGACAAATACGAATCATGGAATATGTAATATTGGAACGATTAGAGTTGAATGTTACTATTGATATTAAATAAAAATGTGTTGTAAATATGGATGATTAGATTGAGTAGGAACTTATAGAAAAGATAGAGTATTGAAGTGGCAAAAGAGAGGATATGGGGGGAAAAAAGACTTAAACAGATATAGGAGAACTTAGGGAAAATAATGGTTTCGCGTATTTATTCATTTATTTAAAACAGATATAATATAACTATATATGTGTAAGTATATATTTATTGAAATTTAGAGAAAGAATTATATATATATGTGAGCACTCACTTCCTGAAGAATGGGGAGGGGAGGCTAAGGGGGTAAGGGTAAGGGGGGAGTAAAGGAGAAGTTATTTGAAAACTAGGGGTAATTAGAAATGTGAAATGTGAAATTAAGAACTAATGGCAAATGTATGACATTAAATATGTATATTTAGATATAATTAAATTATAATATATATAATTAAATTAATTTCTTATAAATTCAGTATGAAGAATGATTAGGATAATACAAAAGATATGTCAATGTTTGCCTATTTTCGGGAGGAATATTGTAAAAGGTTACCTGGGTGAGAGAAATTACTGTAAAAGGATTATGATAAAGGGGTTACCTTTTATCATAATATGATGGTATATCATTATATGATACACATGATATATGATATATGATATCATTATATGATTGTATAATTAAGCTCTCCTTTCTCTTTTAATAATGGAACTGAATTACTTAATAAAATATATTAAAAAAATATTTAAAAAAAACATAAAAATCAATTGGGTGATCTTGGCCAAATCACACTCTCTCAGCCTCAGAAGAAGGCAAAAATCTGGCCAAGAAAACCCCAGTACAGAGTCCACTTGAAGGCACAGAATAACCAAGTTGGATCAGAACTGGGAAAGGGTCCTTTTGCAAACAGTTCCTCCCACAACCTCCCAGACCTTGCAGATACTGAGGCCAACTTCAGCGGTGCTTCAGTGGCGAATTCTTGCACGGACAAAGGGCTGGACTGGGGAGTCCCTTCTGATCCAATCATTCTACTCTGTTTTGAAGTCCACAAAGTTGTGGGGTGGCAGTGGTACCACCAGGGCAGGACTTTGAGGGAGATGCTGGGGGATGAACTCAGCCCAGGGAAGAAGGAAGCACTTCTACTTGGATGTCAGAAAACTTCTGCATACTGAAATCCAAAGAGCGCATCCTTCCCGCCTTCCCATTAACTTCTGAGCCCATAAGTACCTTTTCTGCACCAAGGAGCAACTGAGCATCAATTGCCGGCTTCCTTCCGGAGACCAAGTGGAGCTGGATCGCTTAATCTGGTCCTTTAGCAACGCAAGGAATGGAGGACAGGCGCTCTCCTCTTCCCTTCTCTTTTTCTCTTGCTGCTTCCTGGACCACGTGCTGCTGCTGCAGCCAGAGAAGCAGAATTATTGCCAGACAGTTCCAGGGCTTACCGGTTAACTCCTGCTGTCCCAGCGCAGCTGGTGTACTTGACAACAACATGAGATTCCCTTTGGAGCACGGCAGTGTCATGATGTGCCAGAGGGTGAAACAGACTCCGAAGCAGATCTGTTGAATCTGAGAGGGAATCCTGGAAAGCAGTCAAGCTGGGCAATTTGCAACTGATCTGCAAAACAGCAGCAAGGGGCAATCGAATTTCACCAGCTGCAGGAAACGTATGTGTTGGCTGGGCAGCAAAATACAGCAAAATCCCAAATCCACGGGACAGCAAAATACAGCATTGTTGGCCAACCGAAATGCGGAAAATACAGCACGCGAGCTTTCGAAGCTTCACTGGCTTTTTAGAGTCACAGAATCGTGGTGTTGGAAGGAGTCTCGCGAATCGTTCGGTGGTTCTCAACCTGTGGGTCCCCAGATGTTTGTGAACTTCAGCTCCCAGAAGCCCTGAGCATTGACCGTAGTGGCTGGGGCTTCTGGGAGCTGAAGTCCACGAACATCTGGGGACCCACAGGTTGAGAACCACTGGTTTAGTCCAACCCCCTGCTTAGTGCAGGATCCCCAGCAGGTAGCAATCCAGTCCAGAAACGGAGACCCCACCACCTTTCCAGGCGATTGATTCCATTGCCAGACCACTCTTACTGTCAAGAAGTTCCTTCTAATGTTCAACCAAAATCCATTCTTCTGTAACTTCAACCCATTAGACCAGGTCCTACTCCCTGGGCAGCAGAGAACAGGCCTGCTCCTTCCTTTCTGTGACAGCCTTTGAGGGATTTAAAGAGGGAAATCACGTCACCACATCCCATCTTCTCTTCACCAAAGTGAACAAGCCCACCTTCTCTGACCTTTCCTCATAGGTCTTGTTCTCCATACCCCTTATCATCTTTGTTAGCCTTCTTTGAACTTGCTCCATCTTGTTTATATCGTTCTTAAAATGAAGTGCCCAGAAATGAACACGCTACTTCAGATGAGGTCTGAGCAGTGCAGAATACAGTGGGACTATTGCTTTCTTGACTTGGAAACTATGGTATAAGATGCATCCCATTGGAAACTACAGTATAAGATGCATCCCATTTTCAAACAGGATTTTTAGGGGAAAAAGTGAGTCTTATACGCCAGCAAATACAGTATGCTTCTATTAATGCAGGCTAAAATGGCATTGCCTTTTTTGCTGCAGCATCACACTGCAGGCTCAGGTTCAATTTGTGATCAACGATAATCCCAAGATCCTTCTGCATGTAGTAGCGCTGAGCTATGTAACACCCATCTCATACCTGTTTATTTGGTTTTTGTGTGCTAAAGATAGAATTTTACATTTGTCTCTATTGAATTTCATTTTATTAATTTCTGCCCAATGTTAAGTTTATCTATGTCCTTTTCAATTCTGTTCCTATCTTGCAACATGGTAGTTTCCCCTCTCAGTTTTGTGTCATCAGCAAACTTGATGAGGATTCCCTTCACCCTAAGTCATTAATAAAAATATTTAAGATGAATGGTCCTAGGATGGACCCTGAGGCTAAAGTCACTGAAGTCCTTCCAGTTGAAATGCAGGCTTTGTGAGCATGCTTTTCCGGCCAGTTATGGATCCATCTGACAGTATTCTTTTTCCTTTTTTAATCTATATGCTAGCCGTTTTCTTGGCTTATTTGCAGATTCAACCTCTTTTTGTCCTGTAAATTTAATTTTCCTTTTAATTTCAGATGTAGCCAATATTGATAACTGATTAAACAGTTTGATTAAAGCTTTTATTTCATATTGTAATTTAGTCACACTTTCCCCTGAAGTATTGAGTACTGTTGGTTAGGATCAAGGCTGGGATTGCCAATTCCCATACTTCTCTACTATTTGAAAGAGATTATGTAGAAGGCAAATCAGGAATTTGTTGGAGAGCTGACAGCAGTTTAAGTCTGAAACACGGAGAGGCTCTACGTTGGGTAACGCTGCTGGAGCGGAAAGCAACCAAGCTCTGGATCAACAGTCAAGCACACCAGGAATAACCCTTTCTTACACTCAGATTTTGCAGATTGCTTTGCAGCCTCTCAAAAGGAGAATGATATGGGAGACATAGGCCATTTCCACACTACACTGTTACAGTGCTATTATTCCACTTTCAACCTCCTGTGGAATTCTGAGGTTTGTAGCTCACAGAGGCCAAAGAACCAGACAGTGGCTGAGAATCTAAAGGCCCCTCCCTAAACTGCAAACCCCAGGATTCCTTAAGATGTTATAACAGTGTAGTGTGGAAATGGCCATAGCTCCACTAAAAATTACCAGCAGCGATCTGATACTAACATAACCACCATGGTTTTCCCCAAAGCATCCTGGGAAATGTAGTTATAGTGAAAGTCCAAATAATCTTGTTAACCCCAGTCCCTCTTTAGGAACTACATTTCCCAGAAGGAACGGAATGTCTTTTAAACTAGTTGAAGGCTGATAACATTCTGGGAAGCACTTGGAAACTGTCTCTTTTGACTACAACTCCCAGAAGGTCTCAGAGGTGATAATGTTGGGGGGATTTGGGATTTTAGAACTTTTACCAAGCTCTGATTTCTGAACATTTCAGAGAAAAAAAGCTCCCTTCGAATCCTATCTTTTTGGATACAACATCAGAAGATTAAACACACAGGAAATGAACAGTCAATGCATTTCAGGAAGCAAAGGCAGTTGTGTAACACTTTTATTAAACATTCAGCCATTCCAACAGAAGGGGGGAGACACTAGAACAAGGGTGCAGAGAAGAAAAAAAACGTGACCACCAAGAAGAAAGCAGCATTTAAGAATTGCTAGGGTGGAAATGCAGTTGTAGAAGTGGGCCCAGCAGGACGCCCAATCCTCATTATGTGAACTGAGGATGCTCTCCCCCACAATAAGTATTGCCTCCCTCAAACAAGAACCTGTGGGAGCTCCCAGGCGGCAGCGGTCATTCTTCTTGGAAGTGGGGAGGGAAGGACAGTGGGAGTGCAGGTAAGTACCACCTAATGGTTTCCCACCTCTCAGTCTGTCCTTTGTGGGGAGGGGAGGGGGCACGCCAGGGCAGAGGGTGGGGACACACGCTCCATCATCGCAGGCCTCCCCCTCGTAGTGCCAAGACCAAATGAAGCACAGATCCACCCTGGATCTTGTAGTCAGCTGCAGTTTTTTCATCGTTCCTGGGGGAGAGAAAGGGAGGGTTAGGAGGTTTGAGTGCTCAGAGGAGGGCAACCAAAATGGTCTGCAAACCACAAAGTCCTTTGAGGAGTGGCTCAGGGAGAGAGGGACATTTAGCCTGGAGAAGAGACAGCTAAGAGGGGACATGATAGCCACGTTCAAATATTTGAAAGGGTGCCATATGAAAGATGGGGCAAGCTCATTTGCTGCTGCTCCAAAGACTAGGGGCCTTATCACACCATACCTTAATACCACACTGTTCTGCTGGAATCTCATTATAGCTATTTCTGTAATGTATCAGGTTATTAATGCTCTCTATCACACCCTTCTGACATCCGCAGCATCATTTGCACTGTTCTTACCTCTACATTACAGCATCATTGCCGAGTCTTTTGCCCTACCCTACACCTCATGATTGGCCCATTTTTAATTTTTTAATTATGCTGTACTTGCACCGTAACATTCTAACGGCACGATGCAAGGACATACAAGTCTGAGACATTGTGAGGCCCACCACGTACACGCTACTGGATTAGCTATGGAAGGTAGTGCTATCAGGAAACCACATTCCTAAAGCTAACTGGATTGGTATGAGAAAAGGGGTCATGAACAGATTATTTCCAGCTTGAAAAAAAGGGTATATTTAAAATGGATTGCAACACAACAGTTGCTGGTGAGCAACAACACTGTATGATAGGATTCCTCCCAAACCAGGAATAACACATTGCTCTAGCAGTATGACACCTAGCGGAATACGTTGCCTTGGAGTGTGGTGGAGCCCCCTTTTTTGGAGGTTTTTAAATAAAGGCTGGATGGCCATTTGCCAGGAGCGCTTTGATTGTGTAGTCCTGCATGGCAGAACATGGTTGAGCTGGATGGCTCTTGGGGTCTCTTCTGCTATGATTCCGTGATTCTGAAATGGAAAAAAAGCCCTTCCTGCAAAGACTGACGGGAGGCCTCAGAGCCCAGAAAAGTTGGGTCTAAGGGCTGAAGGCAGCCTGCAGGCCATAATCTTTTCATCCCTGCACTAGACTGTCATATTCTAGGAGGCCCTGTGTAAGAGGTGATAAATGAATCCATCAATAAAGAAATAAATAATCAATCAATCCCATTCTGCTTTAAATGTTGTTTTAAGAGCTTTTTATCTTTTTAAAATTACATTTTTACTGAAGTGTTATTTTAATACTTTAGTTTAATTTCTATTTTAATTATTTACTTTTTGTATGTTTTAATTGTATTTTTTTTAAATTCTGAGTCACTTTGAGTCCCAATTTTGCAAAAAAAGCTGGATATAAATATAATAATAATAAATGTAACAATGGTCCTCCCAAAATATTGTGCATTTCCCAGACTGCATCAGGAGACAACAGTCCCTCTTGATGAAGCTCACATTTGCTTGCCGCTGTAGATAAGCCGCTGTTGTTGAGGTGGGATGCCTTCTTTTTCTTCCACTCGCTCCTTTATTCTTTCCACCTGCAGAAGGGGAGGAAGAAGGGAAAAAGAGAGAAAACTAAAATCTTATTTCATCCAGCAGAGATCTGTGGCTTTATGCTACTTGAGGTGGCCAAAGCATAGCAAATAATTTCATATTTTACATTGCCTGCTTAGGCATTCCTGGTGTGAAGGTCAGGCTAAAGAAAAAGTCAGCTCTCCATCCACAAAAAAGGCTGCCTCCCTGCCTTTTGGTCTCTTTTAGAGTCCCAAAGGGACAACCCTCAAATACTTTCTTATCTGTTTGTGGTGTGGTGGGCCTCTGCCATGTGGCAGAAGGGCTTTGGTGTCCTTGCTAGCACCATCGTCAACAGCTGCCCAGTGACACAGAAAGAATTTGTGCTAGTGGTTCGGTCTGATGCTTTTTGCACTGGCTTGGCACTCTGAAGCTGGGAGACATATAAAGGCTGGGAACACGGACTGAAGGGAGAGTAAATGTTCTTCTGTTATTAACCCACTAACCTGCTTGCACAGTTGTTACAGCTACAGGGGTGTGAAGGGCCACACTTCTGCAATTTCCTTTGCTGGCCTCTGCACTACATATATAAGCTTTAGAAATCCAGCTTTCACTGGCCTCACCCTGAAACGGGTGCACTCAGGCCAGGGCTCCCAAAGCTATGGGGAATTTGATCACCAGCTGGGATAGTCTGGGTAGAAGTAAGGGCCCAATTCTGCCACTGGCTGTGAGGGGATACTGCACCTCACTAGTAAAAGAGCTGGGATGCTTCTCTGCTACACCAATAAACCTTATCTTATAGCAGTAACATGTCAGTGTTTAGCACAAAATGATTTCTTGGGGAGGCCTGGAACTATAACCAGTCCTGGCTCAGAGCACCATCAGATCCAAATGCTTCAGGATGCAGGCCCCAAGAATCTTATGATACAGGTTATACATCCCTAATCCAGACATCTGAAAACCTTCAAAACCCAAATCTTTTTGCCACCAGGTCTTTGCTTCTGCCTTTGAGGCAGTGGCTGTGGCAATCTTGTCCTGTCTCAGATCCTCAGTCTCTGTCTCTAGCCTCATTTGTCATGCATAACACAAGAAGTGAATGAACAAGACATGAGGTTGGAGAGACGCAAGGATCTGTGAAAGCTCAGTGCTCAATGCAAATCCAGGCCTGCTATTTCACAGGTCCTCATGTCTCCTACCGACCTCATGTCTTGTTCATTTACTACTTGTGTTGTGTACAAGAGGCAAGGATCTGAAACACTAAGGATATAAGGGACCTGATACCCATATTCAGAAAAAAAAATACAATATTGTACAGGGGATCTTCTGGGATCTTGCCAGCCTCCCCTTCTACCTTCAAGGTAGCAGCTGCAGCACTCCGGCTCATTCATTTGTGAGCTTCCCAGAGATCTCCTGTACAATTCTGTATTTTTTATTCATGCAAATACAGGAATCCCAAAATCTTTGAAAAAGTACAAAACACTTCTGGTCCCAAGCATTTTGGATAAGGGATACTCAAGCTGTACTGTCCTCAGTCACATACGGACTGCCAAGGTGACTGAGGAGGACTACAGGATGACAGGCAGCTTGGATTCAGACTGGCATACTGGTTGAGAGGTTTGGGGAAAAGAGGGAAAGTGTGCCCCCCACAGTTGCATGCCTCAGCCTCTTCAGGAAATGACTACTTCTTTGTATGAGAAGAGACACAAAACTGATCTCTTAGGCCCTCCTCAATGGCTTGTGCTTTTGGAGGAAGACAGGAAATATAATAAGCATGACCACCAATACTATATCTACCATGTTTGCTTGAAGCTGATACCTTGTCTGTTGGTTCTATGTCGATCTCAATTTCTTTTCCAGTTAGCGTCTGCAACAAAAGGGAAGAGACATCAAAACTGGCAATCACCAATTTACCCTGACTTGCCTCAGAACACGTGATGCAGTATACTCAAGAGAACAAGACACAAAGCTCAGTCCACAAAGCAAGCACCCCACTTGTAACACAGAGGACAGCTTACAATCCAGGACACTTCTGAGAGTGGTGATGCCTATCTGGAGTTCTGAGATGGTATCACGTGTGCCACCACACATTGCGCATCACCCAGTATGATACAAGGCAAAGCAACTGACCTGAGGTCACCCCTATTACAAAATACATAAGATTATATTGTTTTAATTCAATGGCTGACTAGAAAATGAGTCTCATGAATATTTAAAATAGCATACTGGCATGGATTGCTGTTTTCCTTATTAATAACCCACCTAAAATCATTCTGTGTGCTTATTATTCTGTTCGTTGATTTACAACTTACTTTTCGTCCAATGAACTACATGCCTCTTCATCGTCACAACACTTTATGCTTACAACAGTCTAGGACTGCGTATCAACGAAACGTTTTGACATATTGTCTATGGAGACAAAGGATCTATTTTTCTGTTCTTTTACTTTCTGTAGCATATTCAGGGAGGCAAACTAAGCAGCAGGTGCAAAAACAAAGCACTCCTCAGTGCAGGGCCAGGAAGAGCTCTATCAGTTTAATTCCTACCTACTGTTGGGCAGTTGATTAAGGGCCTTTCCGCCCTACACTGTTATAGTGCTATTATTCCACTTTCAACATCCTGTGGAATTCTGGGGTTTGTAGTTTACTGAGCCCAAAGAGCTCTCTGGTTGAGAATTCTAAATGCCCTTCCCTAAACCTAGACTGTTTCCATATACACTACGCCAATACTAGCCAAACTGGAGCGGGGAGAAACCTCCAAGTATACTGATTTGGCAGGACCAGTTCCATTTAATTCTCTGTCATGCCCTTCTTTTCATCTGCCTTTAAAACGTCCGGTTTGTCTCCTCTCCTCCCACTTTAACCCCTTACTCCTTGGGCTACTTCAGACAGAGATCAAAATGCAGAAGTATTTTGCGCTCAGTTAACCCAGCGGAGAGGAGGGGGCAGTCGTGCACTTCACAGGACCTTCAGGCGAAAGCGAACTGCTGCAGCCTCTCCTAGCCTGTTCTTCCTGATTAAAACCTTTTGCTCTCTTGACCACACACTGATGTTGCTTGGCTGCACCTGTCCCATTTTTCAGCTGGGCAACAGCACTGAGCCTATACTACTATCAATAATGGATACTGATAATATTAGTATTTAAACACGCTAAAGGCACCAAATACTAGTGTTTAGATACGCTAAAGGCACTAAACCCACCTGATCTTGGAAGCTAAGCAGGGTTGGCTCTGGTTAATACTTGGATGGGAGCCTTGTCAACGAGTCCCAGGTGCTGCAGACTAGATTTCTGAGGAAGGCACTAGGGAAAACATTTCTGAGTACTGTTTGCCTAAGAAAACCCTGTAACATTCATGGGGTCGCCGGGGACCTGAAGGCGCACACCGCCAGACACACAACGACAACACCGCCGCCTGCGGCCACCCCACGGTGCACCAGGGCAGGGAAAGGCACACGTGTGTCCCGCCACGCCTCGGGGTCTGAGGCGGGCACCTTCCCTTTTCCCGCAAAAAAAAACAGCCGATGCCCCCTCCTCCCTTTTATTATTAATTTTATTTTACCTTCACTTTGATCAGCATCGTGACCGGCCTCTTCAATCCCTCGCGCAACCTCTGACCTCGGAAGCAGTACCAGGAAGCCTCGGAGCGGGTGGGCCGCCTTCCGCTCCACTGACACCACCTCGCTCTTTCCTCGCCTCCGGTCGTGTGTGACGTCACTTCCTGCGGCCGGCTCATTCGGAGGCCAGGAAGCGAAGGCCTTCCGTTCACTTAGCGAGCGCTTCAGAGAAGAAAGTTTCTGGAACGGTGAAAAAGCTCTGAGGTCAAAATACTATATTTGGGCTTTCTCCAGCGGCTCAGTCGCTGCGTAGATAAAAAAGCTTCGACTGTCCTCCCCAGTGCATCATGGGAGATGTAGTCTTCGCTCAAGAGGGCGTTTTTCTGAAGGGCTCCAAACTACGTGATATCTCTCTCAATCATTCTTTCATATTTGAGGTATTAAAATAAACTGAGAAAATGCGTGTGCCTTCTCATCTATCTAAAGTTTTAAAATGTAGCTGTTCAAACGCTTCTCAATATTCTATCGCCGAGGGACTTTGTTGAGTCAATTGAACTGCATCCCCCATCAAGCATTGCGGTAGAAAATAACCGCCTGCTGTGCTGTTGCTCGAGCGCTGCGCTCTGGGAAGGAGAGTCTATCCTGGCTCGCGCTGTGGTCCTCCCAGATTTGATTAGTTAAGAAGATGGCCGGTCTCTCAAGTGACACAAAGCGCATGCGTCCGATGGTATGGGTGCCTGTAGTCGATGGTACCGGTGTTTACCATTACAGTGCGGCAGTAAGAAGACTACATCTCCCACAAGCCAGTGCGTTGATTTAAAAAAAGTGGCTCCAGCCTTCCAGGAAGAGGTGAGGAATCCCGGCTGGAATTGATCGCCGCTGAGGGGAGGTTGGCGCCGGCTCTGCCTTTCTGCTCCGATCTCGGGTAGCCCCGGACCCTGGGCGGGGTGGTGGAAATGGGGCGAGCTGGAAGTGGGGTTCACTTGGGGGCCCCCATAGAAATAACTCCCCGAATAACCTGAGCATTTCCGATATAAATATCGGCCCTTTGGGGCGTGATCGCGCTCGTGGTCCTGCACAGAGATGCCAGGTTGGCGTGACTGATGCTGGCGTTTCAGTGCAAGCGGTGAGGCTGACAGATCTGTGACTTAACCAACATCCATGCTTGGGGAAAAAAAATTAGGATTGCAACCCCCCCCCCAAATTCTGGGATTTGGATCTCCAGATTCTGGGAACTGTCCTCCAAAAATAAACTTTTCCAAAGCTGTGTCATGCTGCTATCCCAGTTTGTTTGGAATGACACCTAGCTGATTGGGAAAGAGCTAACTTCCTCATAAGGGTGATTTGAACACCTGAGTTGTATGCATGCTGTCACAGAAATATGTTCCACTGGGAATTAATTTTGGATCTGTAGCAGTAGATGGCCATGATGGCTTTTGCAGCCAGAGCATGGCAATTGGAATGCGGAGCAAAGTCGTGGCTTAAAAATCCTTTCCTTGGAGGCGAGGGCTGATCAGAAGCTGAGATGGCACATCCTCTCCTTCTGAGGTTGCTTCTGAAGGATATCAGGCTTGTGATAAATCTAGCAACAAAACCAATGCTGGAAATGTTAATGCGGTCAGAGGAATGGAGGGGGCCAAAGTATTCAGCGTTGTGTCCTAAGGAAAAGGGACCATTCAACCTTAATGCAGCAATGGAGCCACATTTCAAACTTTTTGGGGTGGTTTGGATGTGACCAGAAGATTGGATGTGAGAGCTCTAATGTGCATAGCGTTTTCTTCCCAGAGTGGCATGACCTGAACCTGACACTGCAAGAGCAGCTGAGGCAAAAACGGGTCATGAGTGACTGTTAGCAGTGCAGTTCCTAGGACCAACACAGTTCACAAACGGTAAGAGAATTAAACACTTTAATCACCTGAACACATTAATAATCAAACCCACCATTGCGTCCTATGATGGAGACCTACCTTCAGAGCAAGGGAAAGTTACTTTGGGTTGGGGGATTCTGGGAGATGCAGTGTAATTTGAGAGCTCTGCTTGTCTTTCCTATTTTGCTTTTTAAAATTCCCTCTTATACTGGTATAACAGTAATGTGGTAATGTTTACTCTTAGGTATATGTTTCTCATAAGACTGTCATGTATATGTTACTTCCTCTGAAGCATGTGTAGATTTATCTTTCTCCAGCAGCTGATCACCAGAGTCTTATCAATGGCTTTCTGAAGCAGTGGCTGTCCTAACTGAATTATTTCTTCAGATGAGGTGGACAGACTTTACATTTGAAGGATCTACATTGATATTTATTAGATTCTGAGATTTTAGTCTGGTGCCAAAGTTGTAGAATTCAAGAATTCTGAATGCAATAATTTGTTTTGAGAATGAGAAAGGGCTGAATGCCATTCATAGTCCTTCCAAACTCAGCACCACTTCAAGTCATCCCAAGCTTTCTACATTTTAGCAGTAGGATTTAAGAGATCTTGGGGATGGGGATAATTTTAATTTTTTCCCCAAGCCATACTACATAAAATTGTGCAGGGCTGAAAGAGTTACATATACAAATAAGTATACATACCATAACTACAATATGCAAAGATAGCCAAAAGAAATATATATCAGTCACGTTTCTCTTAAGCCAAAACTAATCTTTCAGTAATACATTAAAAACATCAGATTATTCAGTTTACTGCCAAACCTTTCCTTTAAAGTAAAACCCAAATTCATATCTAAAAATGAGTCCACACCCCCATACCAAATTTACATTTAAAATCAAATTTAAAGTGAAATTAAAAAAAAAAACAGAGTTGTAACTCACATAATTGGAGGGTTGACTTCTACCACCTGTAAACAAACCCCTCCTCCACTTTTTTCAGTATGATTTTGGGCAGAAGTCACTTCTGTTGTTGCCTTTGCTAACCAACAGAGAGTCAAAAATCCTGACTGTTCTACTGAGAGCTGTGTTCTGCCTGTTCTTTGTTGTTGTTTGCCATCAGCTTGACTTATGACAATGCAATGAACAGGAAATCTCCAGGATCCCCAGTTGTTAACTGCTCTGCTCAGCTCAGGTCTTGCAAACTCAGGGCCCTTGCTTTCTTGATTGAATTGATCCACCCCTATAGTTCAGTCTTCCTCTTTTCCTGTTACCTTGGCATTACCTTTCCATGGTGGTGGGACTTTGTGGTCCAGGGAGGTAAGAGGCTATCTTGACAATAGCACTGCTTCTGGTAGGATCCCTCAGTTCAGACAGGGTTTTGTTGAGGAGCCAGACCTAATGTGCCAAACAGCTACTGGGAAGCAGCAGTAGTGGGGGTGACACTGGTGGAGACCATGGCAGGGACATCATAGCTAACTCTAAAGGAGCTAGTACTGCACGTAAGGCGGCAGTGATAAACCACTTCTGAAGACTTTTACCTTGAAAACTCTCTGAAGAGACAATAGATCGCTTAGATTACTCTTACACAGGACACAGCTATTAATCAAGCATCTAGATTGAGCACCATTTTTGCTTAGCATGTTGACTTTTCAAGGCACACTTTGATCTAGATCAAAGTGAGCCTTGCAGGCCAACATTCCTAAGCAAAAAGTCCCATAAAGTTTGTCCCTGTAACAATGACAATCCCTGCCCCTTTCTTTTCTCCCAGCTGGCTGTTTTTCAGTATGGTATATTTACCAGAAAGGCCATCAGGACTTTGCATAGCGGAGCATATAGAGGGCCCCATTGTTTAGGAAAGGGATGGGGAAAGTGTGACCTGCAAATCATTCTTATGGCCTTCATTCTTATGGCCTTTATCTATTTATTTATTGCCTCATATGTTCCCTGGGATTGAGAGACAGTTTTCCACATATTCCTGCCCCTATCTTGAATCAAGTCCTTTTTTCAACAGGAAATAATCCAGAAGTTGACTGGCAGATTACTTCCTGTTAGGAAAACAAACACCTCTCCTGGAAATAAAATTGTCCAGAAAGGCCACAAATATGGTGAAATTGCTCCCCACACCACTTAAGGGACATTGGGGGCATTTTTTTCCTGGGAGTTATGGTTCCCCAAGTGATTCCAACCTCTTATGGTTGTACACTAGAGTTGTCAGATGTCTCTTACTGGAGGGCCAGAAAGCTTGTTCCTTATCAGACTGGCAGGTGTTGTGGTTGTAATGGACAGCCTCTATTTGAAGGTTGGAAGACATTTCCTTTTATATAAACTGAATGAAATGCAACCTCCTCCCCCTATATTTTGGGATGTGGGCCCTCCATAAAGACAAGAATGTGTGCCTTATGTCATTTATGAATGTGGACAGCATGTTAATTGTACAGAGAAATACATGGCTACACGAACTGAAACCAACTCTTTCCTTTGAGATTTCGGTAGAATATGAACTTGTTAATAGCTGCTTCCATATTATTAACCCTGCGTGTCATCAATTTTGACTGTCCCTTGTTGCTGTTTTGTAAAACCTGGTAATGTTATGGCACACTCTTGTTTTAAGAGGTACTCCTAGAAGCTCTGATGAACTCACAGTCCCACTGAGAACATTAAGCCCCACTGATTGTTTCCCTAAGTTCTTTGCTGGCTCATAAATGCTTGCAGCCCATAAATGCTTGGGGGGAAACCCAACAACCCGCCAGCTTGCATTTTCTCTCCATTATCTCTAGAATTTTCCAGTTGACCCTTTTATTTTGTCTTCTAAGGCTCTAAGATGCCGCACATTGATAACGACATTAAATTAGACTTCAAAGATGTCCTCCTCCGGCCCAAACGGAGCACCCTCAAATCCCGTAGTGAGGTGAGCTAAAAAGAAAACCTGTTTGGTTCTTCATACAGGCTGAAAGGTCAGATTGGATTGCTAAGAAAGGATGTACCATTATATACTTGACTATAACTTGGTAGATTTTAGTCAAAAAAATAAAGCTTAAAAATCTGGGTCAATTTATCCATGAGTCAATGCAGTGTCATAGGAACTGAACTTGCTGAAAAGGAATTTCAGGAGGTTCCGAAAAACCATCCAGACCTCCAGGTATCCTGTGCTGGAAAAACTCCTCCTGGCTTAAATGGCTGTAGAGCCTTTCCCTTTCCCCTGACCTGGACAGCCAGCCTCTGTGGGCCTCAAGCCAGGAAGAGTTTGTGACAATTTGCTCCCCGAACCCCTGCCCCAGGAGCATGGGCTCTCCAGAGGTCTGGCTGGTTTTTCAGGGATTTCTGCAGAACCTGTGCTGCTTGAGGGGGTTGTTGACTTATCCACAGGTCACAGCCAATTCCCTAGTTGGCATTTATGGGGTAAAATTGGCCCAGAAGTCCCCTGGGTGTATATATGTATGTGCTTTCAAGTCTTCTATTAACTTATGGTGATCCCATGAATTTCCTAGGGTTTTCTTAGGGAAGGAATCCTTAGAGGTGGTTTTGTGAGTTCCTTCCTCTGAAATATAGCCTATAGCACCTGATATTCACAGGGGGGTCTCCCATCCAAGTTCTAACCAGGCCTGACCGTGCTTAAGCTTTCAAGTTCAGATGGGCTATGGTGCCTTCAGGGTATTTAGGCTCTGATTTCTCTGTGTGGGTCTTCTCACAGACATTTCCACTGCAACTATAAAGACTGAGCCTTTCTTCTTGAAAAAGAAGAGAAAAAGAAAAATGCCGCCTTCAACTTTAATTCTGAAATCTGGAATGTTGGAAACACAGGCTTGATCTTTGACTTAGGATGGTGATGTAACAGTATTTCCTGCCCATAATACTTCTCTGTTTTGGATTTCTTGTCCCAAATTTGTCCTTGGCCCTGGCTTTTTCCCCTTCTCTGGTGGGAGTAGGCTCCAGGAAACAGCGGCAACATCTGTTGTAGGGCAGACTTTGGAGATTTTCAAAAGAACTAGAGATCCTTGGAAAGGTGGAAGGGAGAAACCTTGTTGTTTCAAACAACTGCTTCCTCTCCTCCACACTCGGCACATCACTTGTCTTCTCAATTACAAAGGCCAGTGGCATCCATGTGAATTGAGCACACACTGGGAGAGAAGCTTTGGGGAAATGGGTGTGGGCCAAAATTAGGCTTCAGCTTGCTTTCAAGACTTTAAGGGATATAGGATGTGTGGCATTCCATATATACTCAACATAAGACTGGACTCTGAGCTCCCCCAAAGTGGGATGTCCCTTATAAAACAGGACCGCTGGGGAGCCATGTTTTTTTCCTTTGAGCTTTCTAGATCTCGTGCCTTTTTCTAGGTGGATCTCATGAGGTCCTTCACATTCCGCAACTCCAAGCAGACGTACACAGGGATCCCCATCATTGCTGCCAATATGGACACTGTAGGCACTTTTGAGATGGCCAAAGCTCTTTGCAAGGTAGGGGTCTAACTGGGATGGCCCCCTCACATGCATAGATGTTCTGCCTCTGCTAAGGTGGTGAATCAGCAGAGCTATTTCTGCCCAGTGGGTCATTCATTTTATTACCGGCTCCTGATGATCCTAGGGTTCTTTATTCTGTCTCTTATTCTCTCTTTGGAAGTTCCAGTTGGGTGGACAAGGAGTGAATTGATGTAAAGCAGGGATGGTGAGGTCCATGCACCTCCATTCCCATTTTTTCTTTAGTCCTTAAACTGGTGATTGTACCTCCCAGAAGCCTATGGGGCATGCGGTTGGCCCTCTAAATTCAACGTTCTTACTCTGGGTCTTTTTTACTTCAAATATGCCTCCCTAGAAGCTACAAATGACTGACTGAAGGCTCTGGGGAGGACAAAGGCTGACATCCCATTTAGCAGTTGTGTAGCATAAAACCAGAAAGGGGTACTAGAATACATCACTGCACAGCCAGCCACACATTGGATGGTTGACCCATGCCTTCACATCAATTGCTTCAACTGTTTAACCCCAAGAAGCTCACTTTGTGCATCTCCCGGATCACACACCTAAGCTTAAGGAGCAGTGTGTGTGGCTGTTGTGGGGCTTGTGCAACCTGAGAAAGTCCATCTGCTTGTGTTGTGTTGGCACCTTTTCTGACGTAAAGTGACAGTGGGATACCAACCATTGGGGCTTTTTCAGAGCTGGGTCTGGATGCATTTTGTTTAATACCGAAAACTGACACACATTACTGCTATTGGATAAGATTTATTGGTGGTAAATTAGTGCAGCAGGTGAAAACATTACAGTCCTTTAGCTGTTAAGTTGCAGCATTGCTTCACAGCAATCACCCTGTCAGATTCTACCCAGGCCATATCAGGACTGATCCTACAAGTCCCTCTAGCTCAGTGGTTCTCAACCTGTGGGTCCCCAGATGTTTTTGGACTTCAGCTCCCAGAAGCCCCAGCCACTATGGTCAATGCTCAGGGCTTCTGGGAGCTGAAGTCCAAAAACATCTGGGGACCCACAGGTTGAGAACCACTGCTCTAGCTGGATGATGGGTCTCCAAAGCTGCTATACCTTGCTGAGGCAACAGGAAGATGCAAACCTGGGGTTATAGAGGGCAGACCCCCAAGAATGAAACTGGACTTGGGTGGGTGTGACCCGTCTCCCATCCTAACAGATAGAAGAACAGTAGAATCATATAATTATAGACTCATAGAGTTGGAAGAGATCACAAGGGCCATCCAGTCCAACCACCTGCCGTGCAGGAATACACAAAGCAGTCCTGACAGATGGCCATCCAGCCTCTGTTTAAAAACCTCCAAAGGAGGAGACTCTACCACATTCCCAGGCATCTTATGACACTGTTGATCTGCTCTTGACCTTCAGAAAGTTCTTCCTAATATTTTGGTAGAATCTCTTTTCCCGTAGTTGGAAGCCCTTGCTCTGTGTCCTAGTCTCTGAAGCAGCAGAAAATAAGCTTGATCCATCCTCCAATATGACATCCTTTCAAATATTTAAACATGGCTTCAAAGGGGGCTACAAGGTGATGTGATAGCAATCTTTAAAGCTCAAAGGAGCTGTGATGTAGAAAGAGGAGTGAGCTTTTTTTCTGCTCCAGAAGATAGGGACCAGTGGTTCAGCCTGGACCCAAACCAATGGATTCGAACTGCAAGAAAAGAGATTCCATGTAAACATTAGGAAGAATTTCCTGATAATAGGCTGTTCTACTATTGAATAGCAATTATTTTTTTTTATTTTTTTAAAATATTTTTTATTAAATAATTCAATTACATTGTTAAAAGAGAAAAGAGAGCTTAATTATACATTTCTCTCACCTGGGTAACCCTTTTACAATAAATCTTTTACAATAATTTCTCTCACCCGGGTAACCCTTTTACAATAATCCTCCAGAAAATAGACAGACAGTGACATATCATTTAATATTATGCTAATCATTCTTCATAATTAATTTATGAAGATTTTGTGTATATATATATACACACATATACATATACACACACACATACATTTTTAATGTCATACATTTACTATTCTTAATTTCACATTTCTTAATACTCCTGGTTTCTTAATAACTTCTCCTTTACTCCCCCCCACTTTCCCTCCCCCTTTCTTCAAGAAGTGCTCACATATATATAATTCATTCTCTAATTTTCAATACATATATATATGTGTGTGTTTTAAATACGCGAGACCATTATTTCCCCTAAATTCTCCTATATCTGTTCAGGTCTTCTTTTTTCCCCTCTCTCTTTCTCCTTCCTCCAAATAGCAATTATTTTGGAAAGTGGTGAGCTCCTGTTCCTTTGAAGTTTTGAAACAGAGATTATAGTCACTTTTCAGGGGTGCTTTAGTTCTTGCATGGGCAAGGAGTTGGATTTGATGGTCCTTGTGGCCTGTTCCAACTCCCAGGATGCTGATAAGGATTCTAGAACCTATCTACCTGGTGATGGGGGTCACATCCCCTTCCAATCCTTCAGAAATTGCCCACTGCAGTGTAAAGTATCAGACCTGATTTGCTTTTGCCCTGTGGCTCAGCATCTGTTATCTTCTCTCCAGTTCTCTCTCTTCACTGCCATCCACAAATATTATAGCCTGGATGAGTGGAAAGAATTTGCTGCTCAGAACCCAGATTGCCTCCAGGTGAGAGTCTTTGTCATCCTCACCTTTGCTTCTGTGTCACAAAACAGGAGCTTCTGGTCTTCTGTGGGGGCTTTTGGGGAGTGGTGCTCACCCAGGGGACCAGGCCATTACTCTTGTCATCTGATCTACTCTCTCGCCTGTTGCTCGCTGTCTGCTTCTGATGTCTCTCCTTAGAATGTGGCGGCCAGCTCAGGCACTGGCGCCTCAGATTTCCAGCTGTTGGAGCAAATCCTGGAGAGCATACCTCAGGTGCGCTACATCTGCCTGGACGTGGCCAATGGCTACTCAGAACATTTTGTCCAGTTCTTGAGGGACGTGCGCAAACGGTTTCCGGATCACACCATCATGGTAAGGTCACCTCATGAGGGGGATTGTTTTTCCACTTATCCTCATAGCTTGAGAACGTTACTTTTGAGAACCTCAGTTCAGTTGTTGGCCTGAACAAGAATAGGTCCGTGGAGTTAATGGGAACTTTGATAAGTCGACATTTATGTGCGTTCAATAGGTTTAGTGGGGCTGTTCTGGTTGGGACTAACGGTTGGATTTGGGGTTTGGACTACAGTTCCTAGCGTTATCCAGATAGGGAAATGTAATTCAAAAAAATAGCTTTTTTGAGTTCTGACTTATCATCCTCTGGAAAAGGCTTTTGCTATGAAGCTATAGACTGTGACAGCGGGCCTCACTGTTGTTAACTTGTATTTTGGCCCGGCCCCACCCGACTTCCTTCTACCTCTGCTGCCTCTTTCCGCTCTGCTCAGGCTGGGAATGTGGTGACAGGAGAGATGGTGGAAGAGCTCATCTTGTCAGGAGCTGACATCATCAAAGTGGGAATTGGACCAGGTAATTATAAAGGATGGGAGTGCTTCATATGTGGGGGTGTTACACCAACTTTGGGGTTATGGTGAGAGGATGCAAGTTCAGCTATTTTGTATTGGAAGTGGTGCTGTCCTAGCTTAATGAGGGGATGTGTCTGTCTTGGTATGAGAAGTGAAAGACAGCTGTACCTGAGCTATCCTGAAAAGAGCACTTGCTTTTTAAAATAGTCCTTGAGGCCCTTAGAGCACACTTCTCTCCCAAAGGGTAAGCTGGCTCACTTGAACTGCTCATCTTGGCTCATTCCAGGCTCGGTTTGTACCACACGGAAGAAAACAGGGGTGGGCTACCCCCAGCTCAGTGCAGTCCTGGAGTGTGCTGATGCTGCCCATGGACTGAATGGGCACATCATCTCGGTAAGTCCAGAGTTGTGATTAGTGGGCCATGGAAGAGGAAGCTAACAACCCCAGGGCATCATTTCTATTGTAAGCTGCTTTGTCTCCCATTTGGGAGAAAAGCAGCCTATAATTGAAAGAAATAATAAATTATTTGACCAGCCAGAACCTCTTAAAAGCCAGGGGAGGGCAACTGCTTGGGGGCCATGGGCTAGTTCCCACCCATAGGCAGCTCCCTTCCCTCAACAAGTCCAGATAGCTCTGTTTTCCTTGGCAGTCCCGCTCAAAATAGTGACAAAAAGTGATGTTATGTCACTTCCTATTGCCATTTTGAAAGAGACAGTAGAAGAAAACAAAGGTATTCAGAGATAATACAGGGCCTGTGAGCCTAGAGTGGGATATTATTCCTTTTCCCCACACTTGGGGGGCTTTCTTGTGATTTTGGAGGGAAGATTGCCTGAAAATGACACTGATTTTTTTTTAAAAATTGGGAGGGGCTTTGAGGGACTGGATGGATTTCAGGGGCCACAAAAGTAGGGCCTAGGGTCTGCATACAGTTTACAGATCACACTATGCCTGGCCTACCTTGCAGAGTTGTGGGGTTCATTGGGGGGAGATCTATGTATGCCACCTTGAATAGTTTTGGGAGTAAAGCAGTTTATGAATGTAACTTGTTACAATAACACTTCAGTTCTTCAATGGAACTGGCAGCCACTTAGGACTGCAGCCTCAAGAAAATGAAACAGAGAATCATAGAATCATAGAAATGTAGAGTTGGAAGAGAGCCCAGGGGCCATCCAGTCCAACCCCCTGCCTTGCAGGAACACCCTCAAAGCACCCCTGACAGATGGCCATCCAGCCTCTGCTTAAAAACCTCCAAAGAAGGAGACTCCACTACACTCCGAGGCAGCAGATTCCACTGCCAGACAGCCCTGACCGTCAGGAAGTTCTTTCTGAGGTTCAGGTGGAATCTCCCTTCCTGCAGCTTGAATCCATTGCTCCTTGTCCTGGTCTCTGGAGCAGCAGAAAACAAGCCCACACCCTCCTCTACATGGCATCCCTTCAGATATTTAAACATGGCTATCATGTCCCGTCTTAACCTTCTCTTCTGCAGACTAAACATACCCAGCTCTCTAAGTCTATCCTTATAGAGCATGGCTTCCAGGCCCCTCACCCTTTTGGTCGCCCTCCTCTGGACTTGCTCCAGCTTGAGAGGGCAAGCTGCCAAGATGAGAGCCAAGATGATCTCTCCATCTTCTTTCCTACAGGATGGAGGCTGTAGCTGCCCAGGTGACGTGGCAAAGGCGTTTGGTAAAATCCCATCTTTCTCATTTCACTCATTAAAAATGTCTTGCTGGGATGGAGGCAGAGCCCTGTGGGGTTCTGTTTTGCATCTGGCACTACTTGGCTTCCTGCAAGCTCTGTTCATGCGGCTCCTGATTTTTTTATTCTGACTCCAGGTGCTGGTGCGGACTTTGTTATGCTGGGAGGGATGTTAGCTGGACACACAGAGTCTGGTGGAGACCTCACTGAGAGAGACGGCAAGAAATACAAGCTCTTCTATGGCATGAGCTCAGAAGTGTCTATGAAGAAGTATGCCAGAGGTGTTGCTGAATATAGGTACAGTGGCCTGAAGGGAAAAAGAATTGTCCTGGAAACAGAGCATGGGAATGACAGGTGTTGGACTACAACTCCCAGAAAATGGAAGTGTAGTCCATAAAAAGGTAACCTTTCCTGAGCTCTGCCTAGAAATAGCACACTCTGGTTTTCCTCTGCAAGGCAGGAATGGATGTTAATTGGGTGGAAGGCAGAAATGGAGGAGCTGTGATCTTTTCATGCTCGTGCAGGTGTCCTCCCCTCTGTGTATAAGTGCCTTCAAGTGGCCTGTTGACTTATGGTGATCCCATGCATTTCGTAGGGGTTTCTTAAGCAAGGAATACTCAGAGGTGGTTTTAATTGGGATTGTTGAGTATAGGGGATCCTTTTTTGAGTTATTTTAGGTTTGTCCTCCACTACCTGTTAAGATTTCTCTCTTTCTGGAAATCTTGGGGTTCTCCTGAGCCAGTCACCAGAATACTAATCCTCAGACTGTGTGATGGGAGGGAATGATTAATCTCTCCTGGTTTTGGAATACTTCCTTTAAGCAATGGCAAAAACTTCTGTGATGTCACCCAATGTCTATTAACCTCTTGCCATTGTGGGAAAATGTGTCAGTAATAGAACATTGATGGATCAGGGCAGCTTTTGAGAGGGAGAAGAAAAGGTTGGTTGGGCTGTGAGAAAAATTCACCAGGTGTAGGGTCAGAAGGAGTTGAGAAGATTATGGGGGAATGTCACAGACAGTAAAAGAAACTGCAAGACAAGGTAACCAACCTGCTTGGGGTGAGGTCTGAATTTCACATATTGATTTTAAAAAACGCTCTCAGTCTTGGGGAAGGGGTGTCACATGGGCTTCGTACACACCCAGTGTCAAACTGGTTTGCTGCAAAATGCTACCTAGAAGGGGGAGGGAGGCACTTTCCTTATATTTTTGCCCTTTCTGGGCCATTTAAGGCTTTGGAGAGACCGTTTTTCCCAGTAGGAAGTGACCCAGAAGTTGACGCCTAGGTTACTTCTTGTTGAAAGAAAAAGGTCTCTTCTGGGCTTAAAATAGCTGAAGGGAGGGCAGTGAATTTCTCGTCTTCTAGGGACTTTTGTCAGGAATCTTTATGGGGGAGGCGTTCACTGGGAGAGCGTAGCCTTCCAATGCTATCACTCTTGCCTATAACAATTGCCCACCTCCAGCCTAGCCTTTGTGGAACTGTTCAGCTCAGCCTCTTCTTTGCTTTGAGGCTGGGCTGGGGAACCAGCAGCACAGCCAGCAGGGGCTGCAATCCAGCAGCACTGGGAACCCTACCAGTTCCTTACTTGTGCTTTAAATGGAAGGAATGAAAAGAAAGACAGGATGAGGGGCCCCGCAGACTGCTTTCAGACTTGTCAGAGGGAGCAATTGTGGTTCTGGCAAACTGGGGGAAAACCCTATGTCTCACAAGATATGAGATGGTCAGGGGACTGCTGGTTCCTTGAACATGGAAATATAGCAGGCAAGTCTGCTGACGTCTTCCTTTTCTCTCCTGCAGGGCATCAGAAGGGAAGGTGGTGGAAGTACCCTTCAAGGGTGATGTCGAGCATACTTTGAGGGACATCCTCGGGGGCATTCGTTCCACCTGTACGTATGTGGGGGCTGCCAAGCTGAAGGAGCTCAGCCGCAGAACAACCTTCATCCGGGTCACCCAGCAAGCCAACCCTATCTTTGGAAATTCAGACCAGCCCTGAGCCTCCCCCTCTGCCAAGAGTTGCTTTTGATTTTCTGCCACCTCACCTTCTTGTGTCCATCTAAACTTTTGGACTTGGAGCAGGGGACTGTGCCATATAGGATGGTAAAGCCACAAAGGCTGCATGCTTGAGTTTGCCCTGATTGTACCTGGCAATGACCAAAAGCTATTCCTTCTGGAAGAGTTGCTTAGCTTTCTGGGTATCAGTTCTGAAGAATTCTGGGAGCTGTTAGCTCCCCACAAAAGCAAGCAACTCTGGTCCTTTATCTCTCCAAACCAGTGGTTCTCAACCTTTGGCCATCCTCATGTTTTTGGGACTTCAATTCCCAGAAGCCCCATGCAGCATGGCTAATACTCAGGGATTCTGGGAACTGAAGTGGAAAGCATCTAGATAGCTACTTGCTGAGAACCACTGTTCCATATCATTTCACTCCATAGTACTGGTGATTCCAGTGAAGGCTTCTTTCTCTCCCACTTCTTGCTTAATGTGTGTGTGGGGGGGAGTATGTTATTTCACAATGTTTGTGTACTTTTTTTTCTTCAATCAGCTTTTCCCCCCAGAATAGTTGCTGCCTTACAGCATTCCATCTTTTGTCTCCAAAGACCAAAAGGGAGCAGGGGATGAATTTTCCATTCCCTCGCCTCTTAACAAATTGGAAAAGGCAACAGAGATACCAAGTGGAAGGTCTGACCATGTTTATTGAATAAAGCTTTAAAGTGACTTGCAGGAGCTAGGAGTCTTTGTGCTTTTCAGAACCGAAGGGAAGGTGGGCAGGTTCCTGGAGAGGGTATTGAATCCAAGCACCTAACACACCTATGGGGAAGGGAGAAAATGAGATGGGGAGAAGGTTGTGGCAGCTTGTGAGGCACCCCAATCAGCACCTAGAGGGCTTTTGAAGGAAACTACGGTAAGAATGGTTGCCAGTCGGCACAGTATCAGCCCATGGCTCCTTGAAAGAAAAAACAAACAAACAGAAACTGGTCCCCACACATCAGACCAGCTTAAGACATATGGTCTAGACCAGGCAAGTTGTGCCCCATCAGTGGCAAGGGAGTTGCAGGACACGAACATCAAGAGGGACACAAAGTTGTCCCTCCCTGGTCAGGATAACATGCACTTGGATACTAAAAGACATGTATCTCCCCCACCCCCTCATTTGGGAGTGCCTCTACTTCCTCCAATTATTCCTGGAACTAAATACACTGGAATTTGACTATGACTACAAAGGTCAGAAACTACACAAGCCCATCAAATGCTCTGAAGAGAGAGTTATGTGCTTGTGTGCACTCACAGGAGGGAGGCATAACACTCAGGGTGTGTACGCCCGTGCACAGAGGTGGAGGTCAGCTCTGAGGAAACAGGGTCCTTGGACCAGGTAAGACCCCACCCTTCCATGAAGCGGTGACAGAAAATGGCTGTCCCTGTGGGGGGCGAGGAGTGGTCACTCACCGACTCCTGAGGCCCCTGAGGTGCTCCTGGAATGTGGGGATCAGGGTGTTGTGCCGGGTGCACTGGTATTCACCCTGTGGGGGAAAAGGGAGGGGTGGTCACGGCCACTGGAGCACCAGACTCAAAGGTCAGAGGGGAAACAGTGAAGCAATACAGTGTGGCCGTTTCTGGCGCAACCTCCACATGGATGCAAGGTTGCACAAAGCATCGCTCTTGTTATAATCAATGGACCTGGCAGATGCGACACTGCATCCACTGACAATGGGGTAAAACACACTTTTTGTTTTGCAGAGGGATTCCTGGAACAGAACCCTTGCATGTACAGAGGGTGCACGGTACAGGTGTCCCTTCTTTTCTGATGGCCTGCTCTTTCAACCTTTCTTTATAACCAGAGCCTATACCATTGATGTCAGATCCACTTTTTCAATCACACGTCAATTGAAAAGAGTTGAATGAGCCGATCATCTAAAAGAAACCACATGCTGTTTTTTCCCTCAAACAACTCGGCCCCATCTTTTTGTTCAGTCTGTGTACAGTTCAGTCAGATGGCAGTGAGCTGATTGAGAGCAGCACACAGTCATAAATACTCTGTAAGAGAGAGTACAGCCTCTACATTTCAGTTTCGAGCATGGTAAGATCTTTAATCTGTTTGGAAGCACAGTACACTAGTAAATCCTGGGTCGTGCTTTTTCAACAATTTCTGCTGTTTGACCATTCTCTGGCCCCTAACCTGTTGAATAAGTGGGGGACACCTGTATAAGATTTTTTTTCTCTTGCACAAACTTGTTGTGGCCTCAGTTAAAGCAGGGGTGGAGCCCAACCTGTTGCAGAAGTCCCATGGAGCTTCCTTCAGACCTCCCCACAACCTGCCAAAGCCTCCATCCCTCTCCTCCTTGGCCTCTTGCTCCAGTTGGTGCCCTGCCCTGGCCCCCCATTCCTACCTATTGCCTCTGGTCTTCCTCCTCACCTTTTTGAAAGGAGAACTGCCCCCCTCGCTGCTTGAATCCAGCACCACATCTCCACTTTCATCTGTAGAGAACACAGAACATTGGGACCACTTGCCTCTGAAAGGTACTTCTCCTTTGCTCTGGACAGCTGAATGTGTCCCTGCATCTGCTCTTCTTTTTAAACCAATACTAGGGGGGTGGGAATTCAGTGCCCTGCCTAGCTATCTCAGATGTATTCTCTCAAAACTAGGGATTCTTCACCAGAAATCAACAGACCCCTCTCCCCCACTGAAATGGTCTGTGAAGAGATTTCAAGGGGTCTATCAACTTGTTTTACATATCTCCTCACTAACCTCTAACTGAAATTTAATATTTTCTTCAATTATGAAGAAAGGCAACAAACCACAGCAGCACTAACAGCACCTGCCTCTCTTATCACTGATGAAAATATCTGCAATTTCTATTCCACAATGCAATTATTTGCAGATATCTCAAAATACTGTTTGAGTTCATCACCACTTCAAAATTAATACAGTTATTAGTCCTGCTGCTAGATTGCACATGATCACAGTCTTCCTGTCTAAAGGCACTCAAATCAAGAAACGTGTATCACAATTTTGGTGGTTCTTCTAAATATTTTGTTGAATGTATTTTAGTGTAACAATCCAGGAAACCTGGATCCTGAGTTTGTAAATCCTGAGTAGGTGACTGGTGAATAACTGGGTGACTTGGAAATCTCTAGAGTTGCCATAAGTCAAAGTTGACCTGACTGACAAAGTTTACCTAAAAAATTAAAAAATAACTGGCTTCCTTTGTAATCTTATGTACTTTATGCATTCAAGAACAGTATTCTGAGTAGGAGTTAATGGCACAAGAAAGGTTCTAAATTAAGTAGTCAGATCATCTTTCCCTTGTTAGAGATAGGCATTTCAGGAAACCAGAGGGTGGGGGAATGGAAGGGCAGAGACAAGACTGGAGAGAGGGATAGGAAGAAGCAGCTACTGGGGAAGGAAGGAACAGGGCCTGATCAACATAACCCCTGACTGAAATTCTGGTCGCCAACATTGCTTTCTATCGTGCTTTGCTCCAAAACTTTGCTCCTTCTTTGTGAATGTGGTCAGCAGCGCACAAAGGGAGGGAGTGTGCCAAGTTGAACAATTTGCATCTCATAATCAGCTTTTGGAAATTCAGACACCAACAGGTGGGTGATCGGGAAAGGAAATAAAGAGATTCAGAGATATCATATTTAGTACCTGTTTCTTGGTTGCTTGAATGGTGCCCGTGGGAATCCCTAAACATGAGAAAAGAAGGGGGAATTAGCCATTTTGGAGCAGCAGGATTTAAAAAGGAAAAAAGGAAGAGAGAAGACAGCAAGTGTTTACCCTTCCTGAGCACATGGTGGGCAACTCTGCCCTGTTCTGGACCTGTCTGGGCTTGGCTGGGCCTTACATGGCTCAGGTGTCTGAGGATCTTCCTCCTCTTCGTTGCTATGGAACAAAGGGCTTGATGAGGATGGTTGTGTAGGAGATCCTTAAAAAAAAAAGAATAAAAATTGGGGATGAGAGAATGACAACTCAAGCAACAGAACTTGTGGCCCTTCTTTGCTTACCTACAACCTGGTATCCCATGACAGTGAGGTAGTAGGAGAGGATGCTGGGATCTGGCTGGGGGCTCTGGTTGGGGCCCAAGGAGCAAGCAGCCTCCATTAGCTGAGAGAAAGAAAGCAAGGAAGAATGAGAGCCAAGGGCTTGAGACTTCAGCTGCTACTCCTGGAATGGCAAGATTAGTCTAGAAATACATGCTAGTCTACGACTGTAACAAATTATTGAGTCTGGAAATGTGACTTTTTTGGGCTATGGACTCTTCCACACTTATAATGCTATGATTCTACTCCAACTGCTATGGCTGCATCTATAAAATGCTGGGGTTTGTAGTTTGACTGAGGTACTGGATCTCCTTCGCTGAGAATTCCAAAGGCCCCTCCCTAAGGCATAAATCCCAGCATTCCATTGGATGAAACCATGGCAGTTAAAAGTGGAATCATAGCATTGTAACTGTGTAGTGAAAGCACCCTTTAGCTCATAGAAACCTGAGCCAGAGGGATTTGGGGAGTCTCCATGTTCCTTGCAAAATACACTTCAAGAGACAGAACTCCACACTTCCATGAGACATGCTGGCACATGAGTGCTGCAATCTCATCGGGAGGGGGGAATGCGACATTCTTCCACAGCTTGCAAGACTTCACCATTTAAAAGCGGAGAAGAGGCAGCTTCATGTGTACAAGCAAACTATTCTTCCCATCTCTGTTAACAACATGGACGCCAAAGCTTCCACATGCAGGAGCCATCACGGTACTTATTCAGTGTCTGAACAGCTAGCAAATTTTTTTTTTAAATTCTATTTCTTCAGTGAGAACCCACCTGGACTAATTAATATGCCATCTGCAGAACAGCAAACTACTTCCTATTAGATTTTTAGCCTTCACTTTACAGAACTCTCTGATTACTTCTTGGTGCTGTACAAAACTGATCAGATCATGACCCGAAAAACCTTCCACACACATTCAAGTTTCCCAGATCCTGGAGGTGAACAGACTGGGCAAAGATACTGAGTCAAAATACAGAGCTGCTTTTCACAGCATCAGTTTATCCAGCCCAGATAGGCAGGGTGTCTCTGCCAACCTTTCTCACCTAGACAGTTTTGGTCAGGAGAAGAAGGTCAGAGCAAAGCACATACACAACCACTAAGCTATGGGGCCCATCCCAGGACTGCTGCGGCAGGGTGGTGGTGGAAATGCTGACCCACAACTAGACTCTGGACCATGCACACTCTTTTCCTCATCCTGCATGGTACCTGCTGCAAGTCAGGCTCTGGTAGGGTGCTTTCCAGCTGCCACAGGTAATCGCAGAAGAGTTCTTCCACCACACGTGAAAAGGCTTCCCCATAATCATTTTCCAGGTGCTCCTAAACGGTGGTAGAAAATAAGAGGGACTTCTATCATTTCAGATCATGACATCTTCCTACAGCTGGAATATTGTAAAAATTGTACTGCACATGCTAGCAACCTTAAGCCTTG
Source organism: Iguana delicatissima (assembly GCA_948472985.1). Lineage (NCBI taxonomy): Eukaryota > Metazoa > Chordata > Lepidosauria > Squamata > Iguanidae > Iguana > Iguana delicatissima. Next base: position 62,201 of record CAOKZL010001059.1, read on the forward strand.
ACTTCTACAACGGGTTGCACACCGGGCTACTGCTGTACGAAGTTTAGAAACTTCAATTAATTTAAAACACAGATGCCAGAGTGGTTACTGGTACATCTGGAAGTGACCATGTTGCAGAAATATTCAAATCACTCCAATGGCTGTCAATTAGTTTCCAAGCAAGGTGAAAAGTGTTGGTTTTTATCTTTAAAGCCCTACATGATTTGGTTGCTGGTACATCTAGGAGCAATTATATTATAAAGATATCAAAATCACTCTACTGGCAGTCAACTAGTTTCTGGGCAAAGTTCAAAATGTTGGCTGTTATCTTTACAGCTCCATAAGCTTTTGATCCAGATTATCTTTGGGATCACCTTCTCCTACATAATCCCATACTCTCAGGTCCTCTGGGGCGTATTTGCTTTAGTCAGCCAAAACTAGGTTGGCAACTGTCACTCAGAGGACATTTTCTTTGACTGACCTCACACTGCATGAATGACTTGCCAAAGGAGTTTGTCAGTTGGGTACATTTTCTGAATTTAAAACAGCAGCAAGGACAGGTCTCTTCCAGCAAGCCTATCTAGATGGCTTTAAAATTACGAATGTTAAAGTATGCATTGTCTTTCATATGTGTTAGCTTTATACTTTATAGTTAATTATTGTTTTATAACTAGCATTATGAGTCTAATCCACTGTTGCTTCCTGCCTCAATCTACAAGGAGGTGGGTAAAAACATAAATATAACAGCAGCAGCAAATCCTACATTGCTTCTACCATTATATATGAAACAGAAGGGCTTACATCTTATTCTTAGTTTTCACTAAAGCACAGTCACTGAATCAATTAGCTTTAACGATACATTGACTCACCATGCAACAACTGACTGTATGGGTCTACTTTAATTGGGACTAACTTACAGGATTCTAGCTTTATTCTCATAGTGGAAAACTGACTTAAACCAGTTCAGATTCTCAGTCCACATATTTCAGAATTTTCTCCTCTGGCTGGCAGGAGGTCTCTGGGACCACACGTACAGAGCCATTTGCCTCTGTTTGCTATCAACTGGAACCCGATCCTCTGGGGATGCCAAGGGCTGACTCGGACCGTAGGTAAATCAAGGGGCTCTGCTATCAAACTATCCACCTCCTCTGCATTATTCAAGCATTTAAGCCTGAGCTTCCTCTGGACTCCAGCTGAGATGCTACATCGTCAAGTGGACCTTAAGAGTCCCCCATCCCAAACTCTGCCACTGGTTCCCCTGACACCAGTCCTAGGCCTCACTGGGTCTCTGTGGTAACCCTCCATGGTCATTTTATTGCTGGTGGACAGTACAGGGGAGAGATTGGAAAAGTGTCCAGATGTAGATCAAGAATATAGTCTATCAAGATTTGACACAGTCTGCTGGAGCTCTTAGTGGATGATGTCACTGGTCTGGGTCTACTATGGGGATATAGTCAGGCACTTCTCTGACTCCACTTGCTCTCCACCAGCCACAAAATAGCCATGGGAGGTGGATGGGCTTTGGTCACTATAGAGGGAGGAAGACAGTATCAACCTCTGCAATGACACAAATAAGGCAGACCCAAGACGGAATTATACTTCCATATATCACTCACAAGATGTTGACCAAAGTCTCTCTCTCCTTCCCAGTCTCACCTGCACATACTTCTCTTGGCGCCTGCGGTCACTCAGCAACTCCAACACCAGATCTCGGAAATTCTCCTGAGCAGCCTGCACCAGCATCAAGTCTTGAGCAGTCTGTGGCAAAAGGAAAAGGGGTTGAGATGTGTGAGGAAAGCGACTTTTAAATAAAGCAATGGAGCAGAAGAACAGGAGACAGGAGGGAATAAGAGATCATAGAATCACACAGCGGGAAAAGACCATGGGGGCCATACAGTCTAACCCACTGCTATGCACGAACTCACATCAAAGCACTCCCAACAGATGGCTATCCAGCCTCTGCCTAAAAACCTCCAAAGAAGGAGACTCCACCATACTCCCAGGCAGCATATTCCACTGCTGAACAGTTCTGACCATCTGGAAATTCTTCCTGAGGTTTAGGTGGAATCTCTTTTCTTGTAGTTTGAATACACTGCTCCTTGTTCTGGTCTCTGGAGCAGTGGAAAACAAGCTGGCTCTCTCCTCGACATGACATCCCTTTAAATATTTAAACATGGTTATTATGCCCCCGCTTAACCTTCTCTTCTGCAGACTAAACATCCCCAGCTCCCTAAGCCACTCCTCATAGGGAATGGCTTCCAGACCCTTCACCATTTTGGTCATCCTCCTCTGGACATGTTCCAGCTTGTCGATATCCTTCTTGAAATGAGATGCCCAGAACTGGACACAGTATTCCAGATGAAGTCTAACCAAAGCAGAACAGAGTGCTACTATTAGTTCCCTTGATCTAGACACCATACTCGTATTGATGCAACCAGTGTGTATTGATGCAAGAAATGTGTTGGCTTTCTTGACTGCTGCCTCATACTGCTGCCTCATGTTCAGCTTGTGGTCCATCAAGACTCCTAGATCCCTTTCACATATGTTGTTATCCAGCCATGTGTCCCCCATCCTGTATTTGTGCATTCCATGATGGTAGTCCTCTGGCTGCGTTCTCAAGCCGACACTCACAGCTTTGGGGTGGGGCTGAGGGCTGCACTCCGGAAAGTAGGTGTCTACAGCATCATAGATTTTCCCGTGGGGTTGCTCCTCCTGGAGCATGGTCATGATCATCTGAGGGAAGAGAAATCAAGGGATTACCTAAGACTTGGGGAACAGAGAAGCAAAGTGCTGTGGCTTTATTGGGAAAAAGTCAACTTTTACAGCCGGTAAGAAGTTAAGGTTGGAAAAAGTTCAGATATAACTTAAATAACAACAGCAGTGCTAGCAACACTGAGATTAGGGTTGCCGGTTCAGGACTGTCAGAGGCCATGAAATTTCTGGGTCAAAACCTGAGACAAAGAGTCAGTACCTGGTGATGTCATTAAGTGTTAAGTGGTCACTTACAGATTGTCGTTCAAATACATGCACGCACACACATAACATATTCTCCTGTTCGCACACTTAGGAAAAAAACATTAGCTAAAGGGACTGCTAAGACTGTGAAATGAAGGATTTATTCCTTCTCATTTGCTTAGCGAGAAGAACCATTTAACCTAGCCTACTTGCTTCTGGACCGAAGGTAGATGTTGAGCATAGGAGAGAATGTGCACAACAACTAAGGAGGAGGAAATTTAACTAAATAAATCCATTCCCGCCCCCCGAGAATCTTCGGAAGTTGCAGCAACCAATCAATTAAGCTAAGAAAGCAATCACTTGCAAATTGTAGCAAGTGATTGCTTTCTTAGCTGAGATGATTTACACACAGCCTCACCTCTTTCTCAGAGACAAGCCCACCCAAACTGAGGAATTTGCACCTTCATTTCCTGCCTGGAGATAAGCCATGAAAACTGGAGACCCAGGGCCAGGTCCTGAGATTTGGCAACCCTAACTGAGATGAAACCAGTGTTGGGGTCCTCATTAATTTGCAGTAATGTAGACTCAAGTTGACTGACTCAGACTTAAGTCACTCCAGTGACTCAACTCGGCCTCGACTTGGCAATAAATGATGCACTGACTCGACTCGAGACTTGCCTATTTTTAGTGACTGACTTGCTGCCCTTGGTTCAGTAACATGACACATTCATCCAGAAACCTTATGACTTTGAACAACGTTTCCATTTCTTTTTGCCTACTGGTTACATGACAATCTGTCTCAAGCCCAAAGTGTGGGTGCATTTCTCTGAAGGGAACAGCAAATGGGTTAGGCAATGGGCTTGAGGTCTGCTCAGCAGCCTGTCCCTGCTGCATATCAAAGGTGCCTTCTAAAACTTCTCCTAAGAGCAGAAGATAAGACTCACTCCAGGATGCAGGGTGTACTTCTCAGAGGGGAACAGCAAATGTGTTAGGTAACAGGATCCTTCTAAAGCTTTTGAAGCTTCAGTAAGGGGGAGTAAGAAGGATTCCATCCCCCACTTCCGAAGCTGCATACTCTTTTATGCCATTAGCATAAAAGCCTCCAGTTTTGGGAAGGGGGAGTAAGAAGGATCCTGTTCCCCACTTCTGAAGCTGCAGATGACAAAATTGCAAATGTGGAAGGCCAACTCTGCTTAAATTGTTAAAACTGACTTTATTTGACTCTGTCCAGAAATTCTGGATTATAGTTTGAGGATAAAGTTGGCTCCCAGACTTAAGACCTGACTTGGACTTGACTTGGAAGTATCTTCACGGCCTTGAGTCTTGAAGGCCGAGACTTGAGACTTGAGGTAAAAGACTTAAATACATCACTGTTAATTTGCTTAAACCTCACGCCATCATTATTCAGCCTAGGAGCATGTGACTGACCTTAGCCTGCAGGCCCAGGCGCAGCTTAGCCAGGTGCCGGAAGTGCACCAAATCCGGGGCGGCGTCCCCCACGGCTTCCAGCAGCGCCAGCACAAGAGGGAAATCGTAGACCCGGCGCTGCCTGACCACATGCCAGGAGGCGGCTGCCACCAGCCGCAAAGCGACACAGGGCTCGCAGGCCCCCCTCACTTCCTCCTCTTCTTCCTCCTCCTCCACCAAGACATTTGCCATCACCTGAGTGGAGAAGAAACACACAGATGAAAAAAAGAAGCAGAACAGAGGACGGTCGGCAACTACCTCCAAGGTCTGGTTTAGGCCCCCAGGCTCCCCTGTAGCCCCACCCACTCCAATAGGCCACGCCCCCACTCCAGGGTCACCTCCCCTTTTAGCCTGGCTGTTCCACCACTTCCTCTTTAAGCCCCGCCCCTTCCCCATCACCCTCCATTCTCATTGGTCCTTGTCCCCGGGCCCCGCCTCCTCATCCCCAACTATTAGACCCTTTCCCTAACAATTAGCTATTAACAACCTTCTTCTAGAAAGAAAGGGAATTGTATTTTCTTCCAGAGGCTGCTGGACTGCAACACCCAGCAGCCCCAGCCAGCAGAGGTAATGCTGGGAGATGCTTTCCAACGGCCTCTGGAGAGTCACACTTTTCTCTATTTTTACTCTCGAGTAAACACTCACTTTTTATCCCTTACTCGCCTTTCGAAAAGTACGCAGAAAACACGAAAAAGCTCTTCTTCAGCCCCTTTCCTTCGAGACCGCGTCCTTTGCCGCTGCCCGGGCATTTGTTTTATACACAGCCGTACTTCCGGTGTGTTTCTATGGAAATACGCGTGACGCCACCGCGCGGTGTTCGTCACTTCCGTCGCTACCAGTTCGAACTTTGCGCTCGCTGTTGCCACTCCGGTTTCTTTCCGAAGAGCCACAGCGGCGCTTGGTGGTCGTTCTGGGAACTGCGCCGCCAACCAAGGCGAGGCTGACCAGCTTTAACCCCCTGATTGCCGTCGGCAGGAGGGGAGGCAGGGAGGAAGCGGGTTCCGACAGCCCTGCAGTGTTGGACACGGTTAGTATAACAGCCTGGCCTGGAGAAAAGATGCAGCTCCCCTGCAAAACAGGAGTGGTTTATTTAATTTCCATTATTTCTTTAATTTATAGCTTGCGTTTCTGCCAGTATGGGACCCAAGGCGGCTCACAACGCGAGTTAAAACAAAATGCAGTGGACTAGTGGAGGGGTGAGAAGCCCTCCGGAGGCTGGACTGCAACTTCCAGCGTTCCTCATTATAAGCTAAGGTTGGCCAGGAGTTGGAGTCCAACAAGGTTTGGAGGACCAAATAATCCTTACTTCTGAGCTGAAGTTTTAATTTCCCATTCAGGAACGAAGCTCATTAGGTAACCTTGGGCTGGTCTTTCTTCTTTTCTCTCTCTCTGAACTTTTCTCTCAGGTTAGCCTACCCAACAGGGCTGTTGTGAAGATATCATAGGAAGGGGCACGTAGGGTAGTCTGATGGAAAGGCAGGGTATAAAAATAACAAATTCAGCATGGTCTAATGTAGAGATGAGAGGTGAATGGCACCCCATTTCAGCTCTGAGCATTCCTCACCATCGGCTGTGTTGGCAGCTAATGTAACCTCTGCGAAGACTGGATTGCCCAGTGGGTGGGAAAACCCTAAGGAAAGGGCTGGACTTGCTGCCAGAGTTCAGGAGGAGAGGAAAAGAGCTGGAGAGCAGTTGGCAAGGCTCTCCTAAAACTGTCAATTTTAATAAAGTAGTGGAGTTTTTAGTTCTGTTCCACTACGACACTGGAGACCAGGGTTCGATTCCCAACTCGGCCGTAGATGATCACTGGGTGACCTTGGGTGCATCACACACTCTCAGCCTCAGAGAAAAACCATGATAGGCTTGCCTTAGGGTTGTCATAAGTCAGAGACGACTTGAAGGCACACAAGAAGTTAGGTAAAATCTTTGTAGCATAACTTCTATACTGCATTTGGCTCCATTCTGAATTTTTTTATTTGGAGCTTTAAAGTTGCACCAAGTGTTGCAGAAATACTGAGCAGCACAGGCAGACGGGTCCTGCAGTCAAAATCCTGCACTGGCATCACAAAGCACACGTGGGACAGTGCCTGTGTGTCAAATTTATGAGTAATCTGTATTTACAATAGTGTGTTGCGATTCAAAGTGCAATTGTGTTTGCAATATTCAGTTATAGGTGGTCTTATAGAACCTGGAAAGAGGTACCCTAGGAGATGCTGTTTGACAACGCTGGACAGCTGGACAATTCTCACCCCTAGTCTAGTGTTTATCAGAGAGCTTGGAGATGTTATTTTTTGGACTACAAGTTCCACACTGGCCGTGTTGGGGGAGGATTCTGGGAGCTGCAGTCCAAATATAACATTTCCAAGCTCTAGTCTTTTAACAATAATAGCAGGAGACTAGAAGACGGCAATTTAGTTGTCTTTTAGTTGCGTGGCCTGACCCAGGAATTCAACAACTTCTCTTTAAAAAAAAAAATGTATTTCCAAGTGAACTTTATAAACTCTCTTGTTGCCCCCTTGGGCAAACCCTGTCCTGGGGTCTACAACTTTGATATAAAACCTAATCTAACCCACCAGAGAGGTCACCCGGATGAGCATGTAGGCAACAACGGTAGTAGGATCAAAAGAACCAGGTCAGGCCAGTAAACTCCCCCGTCGCTTGTCCACAGGAGACCTCAAGCTGTGCCAGCCAACGGTGGACAAAGGGTCCTCAGCCTTTAAGGAGCCAACTTAAAGGGATTTAGAGTTTTCCCACAAAGTTGGGCACTGGAAGCAATAAAATCTTATCAGGCAAGGACCATCTACATAAACTCACACTGCAACCCAAAGCGGCCAAAGATCCTGATACTTGGGTGATACCTTGTTAGCTTCTAATATCAAAGAAGGTGCCGGCGTGAAGTTGTTTTTCCAATGCTGTCCCCTTTGTTCTCCCCGGGAGAGGATTTGCCCTCAAGGTAAATTTTTCCTACAAATAGTCCCCATTTTTTGACTAGTTCTTTGGATACCTTCTGGTCATACCAACTGACCTCTGCCCCTCCCGACAGCCGCGTGATCCCCTCAGCATCTCTTCGCTGAGTTCCTTTCTTTCGCTGCTTTCCGGACTTCAGGAAAAGGTGCAGTATCACCCAAACTACGAATCCTTTAACAATCCCTCTATCTTATTTCCACTCTTTATTTTTGTTTAGCCCTTGGATGTGTGTGTGAGCGTATGCGTTGATGCATGATACTTATGCTTAATAAAATCATTCATTGGACCTTTTTGTGTGATTTTTGGCTGGGCCTGACCCTGTAAAAACTGGGTAAAAGATCACACTAGGTTACCCTGCCTCTTGCATTGCTGTTGCTTGTGCCCTGTTGAGTTTACTTTCCCCCTTACTTGGAGCATATCAAGGTGTCCCTCGGGGACCCCCAGAATTTCAGGGTAACAGATTGGTGGAGAATGCGGGCAACCCCTGCACCCCTAATCTTGAGCGGCGGTCGCAACCCACTCGGATCAGGTCGGTGCAGACAAAGGGACAGGGTAACACTCTCCTTTGGCATATGCGGTAATCTGCCATGGATTCCAATTCAGCCTTCTCTAGCCGGTGGCCATGCTGGGCAGTGATGCTGGTCATCGTAGTCTAAGATACTCAAGAGGGTGCCAGTTTGGGAAGATTGCCCAGTCACAATGAACAGGTTGCCTGGGGTGGTTGATCTCCTTTGGAGCTCTTTGAACAGAAATTGAATGGGTGTCTTTCAGGGGGGCTGTAGTTGTGTATTCCTGCATGGCACGGGGTTTGACTAGATGGCCCTTGTGGATCATTCCAGCTCAAGAGTAGATTTTGATTGAACCTTAGGAGGAACTTCTTGACAGTGAGAGTGGTTGGGCAATGGAAGGTCGTGGGGTCTCCCTCTCTGGACGGAGGTGTTCAAAAAGAAGCTGGACAGTTACCTGCTGGGGATGTTTTAGCTGGAGCTCCTGCCTTGAGTAGGGGGTTGGACCTGATGGCCTGTGAGGCCCCTTCCAGCTCTATGATTCAAAGTTTTGTAAAGGAGAATGGAGGGAGCACAGTAATAAAGAGTTATAATTTTGACCACTTCTGCCTCTTAGCACCTTGTCTACAAACTGCCTTTCTGGCTTTAAATGTGTTCTTGTTCCATCTTTGAAGAAAATAAACCGCCACAGCAAGCTTTGAGTTAAAAACCATTTTATTTTAAAATAAATACTTACATTAGTGTGAAAAAAAAATCACAGAAGTTCATTTAAAAAGCAATGTGTTCCCTTTCCTGTTGTAGTTCCCACCTGGCTGGTTAAGAAGATGCCCCCCAATGCCTCTCTTTGGCTCAATTTGGTCCATGGTTGTTTTTTGTTGTTGTTTTTTTAAATTCAGCTACTCACCTTCAGTGCTAGTCAAACGTGTGTGCAGTGCATTTTCTGTGTTGCAAAACATTATAAAAAACCAAACATCTTTCAATCTTTGCAGTGGTATTCATCTTTCTCAAGCAGTTCCCTCTCCTACTTTAGCTACATTTTTCATGATAGTTCCTGAAATACGCACAAAAAAAATCCTCTTATAAAACTAACCCCCCCAGATACAAGCTGGAGGAGAGAAGAAAGTGACAAATTTCTGGTATGTGAAGCAGCAGGAAAGCCAGCATATGTGGTGATAAAAGTGACAAAGTCTCAAGACTTTGAACCTGTTCACATTATCCACTTACAGCACTATGATTTCATTTTAATTACAATGGCTGCATCCTATAGAATTCTGGGGTTAATAGTTTGGGGAGGTGCTAGAATTCTCTGGCTGTGAAAACTAAATGCCTCTCCATTAAACTGCAAATTCCAGAATCCTGCAGGATAGACTATGGCAATTAAGGTGGAATCATAGTGTTATAGCTCTGTGGTGTGAAAAGGTCCTTTGAAACAAGGAAAATTTTTGAGCTCTCTAGACTTAAATAATAATAAGGCAAAAGTGCAACCTCTTTCTTGACACACTGCTGCTTTCCTTCACCATTGGTGGAGGCAAATATGCTCAAATGAGGCTCAGTGTGTAGCTAAAAAATGAAGAAAATATCACAGTGAAGGAAACCGGACAATCAGCATCAACCTTTTCTTGGGGACTCAGGGTGAGGCGCAAGCACTATAAGATGGCAACAGCCCAGCTATAACTCTTGCCATCGAAGCTACAGAACAAGCAAAATTTTGACAACGTGAGGAAATATTGCAGAGGATGTGGATAACGAAGGAAGTGAGTCGTGCAGCTAGAACGATTTGTGTGTGAGCAGATAAGATGGCCAAAGAGGGAAGGATGGGTTGGTTTGATGCAAGGACGGGTGCAGAGACTGGAGTCATGCAGGGAGACTGGAGTAGATAAAATATGTGGGGGCAGGGGAATGGGTGAAGCAGAGGGCGAATGAACAAAAATCATGTAGCAAGAAGAGCAGAGGTAATGGAAGAAGGCAGAGAACAGACTGAGTGACCAAGATGGAGGAATGGCCTTCACAGATGAGCGGATGGAAAGTTAAGAGATCTGATCCAATAAGCTTACGGTTTTCTGACCCCCATTGTGGGTCAGCGTCTTCACACTCAGCCCTCTTCCTGCCCTCTCCATTGTGCTCCTTACCCCAGACCCCCTTTTTAATGGCATCATATTAATTACACAGTACATAAAAACTAAGATCTGACTCAGACTGGTCGCCCCGTCCGGCCTGCTCTCCGAGCAGCCGGTGACCCTCGGGGATCTGGCTGGCGCGAAGGAGAACCGTGGGCATTGGCTGCGTTGTTGTGGGTGGCAGGCTGCCTGGAAGGAGATGCCCGGGAGAGGGCCGGCGATGCTCTGGCTGGGGTGGGTGAATTCCTGGCAAGAACAGGTGAACTCCTGGCAGGAGCAGGTGAATTGCTGGCAGGGGCAGGTGAACCCCGGCGCCGGGCAGGAGAACCTCGGTTAGGTGCCGGGGAAGCGGACGGGCCTGGTGGGGGTCCCTGCATGACGTTGACTGTCAGCACTCCATGGACTTGAGAGAGCTGCGGGCTGTCCAAGCTGGCAACCAGTTGGCGCTGGCCGGCACGCAGTGGAGTGAAGTTCTGTCGCAGCGTCACTGTCTGGTGTGGGCCGATATTCCTGAAAGAAGGAGGACAGAGTCAGTCAGCATTCCTGGGTCATTTTTTCAAAATCCTGTGGCCCAGAATGGTTGAGAAAATAGGGGACAAGAGATTAAAAACAAAACTAGGATGTCCAACCTCTACCAGAGTTACTGGGACATCCTGTAACTGGTGCTGTTTTAATCCCAGGTGTGTCTAAAGTGCAGATTTGTTACAGTATGTATGGGAATTATTTGTTCGTTCAGAGAACTTATATCCCTCCATTCAGCCACAATAAGGCTCCTAGGGCAGCTTACAAATCATTAAATTTATAAATTGCCTGCCCTTCAGTCTTACAATCTAAAAAGGCAGGACATGCAAGGAAAAGGGCATGATAGAGAGGAAGAGGATTAAGCCCAGCAGAAACTTGCTGCTCTTCTCTCTCAGAGGCCAGAGCAATGGCATTCTGAACATGAACGGAGGGAGAATCCTGCAATCCTCCAGGTTAGTGGACTCAACTCCCACTCTGCCTCACCCTTGTCTCTGCTGCCCAGGGCTGATGGGAGCTACCCTTTAACGACATCTGGAGGGCTGCATGAATCCCACCTCTGCACTAGGAAGAAAGGCAGGCATTCTGCAAAGGTACAGAGGAACTCACTACTCTTGCAAATATTATTTCATGTAACATGGGGAAACGCTTTTGTCTTTTTTATCATAAAGTGTCTCACATTATCCTATCATCCACTCTCCCTAAATCTGGCAAGTTCTTCTCCATGTGTACTTTGTTGTTTGTTTAAAAATTCTTTATTTGAGTTATTTTCCCAGATGACCTGCCTTGGGCCTCAAGGTGGCTCAGAAAATTACAGAACAAGTACAAATAGAGGGGCTGTAACTTCTTATGTAAACCTGCCTGGGCCTTGAGATCTTTCAAGGAGGGCCTTCTCTCTGACCCACCACCCTCACAGATACATCTGGCGGAGGATCGTGTTTTGGTACAGAGGCGGCTGGGAAGAGCAGAACAAAACATTCTGAGGAGTTTCTTCCCCCGCAAGCTCCAGTGGTTGTGATGGGATTTAGGGAGCATTAAGGAATTAAGGGCCATGGCTGAGCCTTGTGATGGGCAGTGGTTAACAAAAAGGATCACTCACCCCACTGTCATCGTATTGGGGGTGGAGAGCCCCGATCCCTCCATGTGGAAGATGGTGTTGGTCAGCGTCACAGACAGGGGGTTCTTGAAGACAATCTGGACTGTGGTTTCCTGTCCAACGATCGCTGGGCCCAACATCTGAATAGAGAGAAAGCCAGAGGGAAAGGAAGTGAGGCACGAGGACCCAACGAGCTCAGAAAGAGAGCAATCGAGCGTCAGGCAGTTATAAAGGCAACCTTGCCCTCTGTTCTTAGAAGCAAAAGTATTGATGGGTACTTTCATCAGGGTTTGCTGAAGAAGAGCTGTTTCACTTCAGAACTACTCAGACGGACAGACTCTCTCTTTCACACATACCTTCCAACATTTTACAAATGAAAATCAAACACCTGTGGCCAACCAATGTCAAACTGTGCCCAACATGGCTTAAGTTCTTCATGAGGAAGAACACACAAGCTAGGTGAGGCAGCCGCAATGCGCTTTTGCTTCAGCCTACACAGAAGAGCAAGGTTCTGCTCCTTCCTCTTCCCCTCCTCACAGAATTAATTGAGCATGAACTGCTTTTGCACTGTGAACTCAAGTTTCCAACAGTGGAAATAAGCTGAGAACAAAGGAGAAAGTAAGAGGAGGATGAGGAAACCAGGGCATTTTAAAGGCAGCTGAAAAAGTTAGAGGACAAAGAATTAATCAGGACTATCCCTGGCACATTGGGAGAGGTGGAGGGTATGCACACTTCCTCTGATCTCTTTCATACCACACAATTATAGCAGTTTCATATTTAGAATTCTCTGCCAGAGAGCTCTAGTGCCTCACCAAACTAGAAACCATGGAACCATGGCAAAGTGCTATGATTGTGTAGTGTGAAAGAGATCTCCCTCCCCTGATACAATGGGAGTATTTATCCCTTTCACACAGTAATGGTTGCGTTTGCAGACAGCTATGGAAAAAATTCATAGATTCCCATCTCCTCTGCTTTCTAGAGAAGAAGCTGTCTGGTTCTGTGATTCAAAGAGGCATTCTGGGAAATGACAGAAAGCTAGCCATTTTGGTAGCATTCAAGCAAAAAGTTAAGGAGGACAAGCCTGTTTCTCTCTGTAGGCACTGTGAAATCAAAATGTGAACTGGAGTATTGAGTAGTGAGGATCTGATCCACTGGCCAGTTTAGTGTTTTCACCAGCCTCAGCATTCTCCCAGAGGCCACCTCATTTACTAGGTTTGGCTCTCAAACTTGGCCTTCAAGCCGTACCGCGAGGGTGAGGTCTGGTGTGCGGAGGCGGAAGGTATGCTCTTTAGCGATGACCTGTCCAGTCTCAGTCACTTTTCCAGAGATGCTCAGCTTCATGGCCCCCTGGTCTACCAGGTGAGGCTTGTATTCTGGGTAGGAGATCACCATCGGAACAGCCTGGGCTGGAAGGAGGGAAGACAGAAAGGATTAATCAAACTGGACCATGATCTGTGTAGTATTATGGTGACCAAAATGGTAAAAGGCCTGGAAACCCATGGAGCCCTATGAGGAGCTGCCTGGGGAGCTGGGTATGTTAGGAGAAGGTTAAGAGGTGATGTGACAGCCAAATCGTAGAAAGCCTGGAAACCATGCCTTATGAGGACTGGCTTAGGTTGCTCAGTATGTTTAACCTGGAGAAGGTTAAGAGGTGACATGATACCTATGTTTAAATATTTGAAAGGATGTCATATGGATGATGGAGCAAGCCTGTTTGCTGCTGCTCCAGAGACTAGGACACCGAGCAATGGATTCAAATTACAGGAAAAGAGTTTCCATCTAAATATTAGGAAGAACTTCCTGATGGTAAGAGCACTTTGGCAGTGGAATATCCTGCCTGGGAATGTGGTGGTTTCTTTCTTTGGAAGTTTTTAAACAGAAGCGGGATGGCGTATTCCTGCATGGCAAAATGGGAGTGGACTCGATGGCCCTTATGGTCTCCTCCATGACTCTATGATCTCAGGGCTTGGTATGTTTCTGACCTGGTAACCCAAGTCACAAGTGTTTACAAAGCCATACCTCCTCCTGCTGGCACCTGGACTTGTCTGTGTTCCTCCTTGAACCGGCTGCCTGTGACGCCCGTGTAGTACATGACGGACACAAAGAGGTTGAGGGAGACGTTACGAGGCATGGAGCTTCTGTTCTTCAGGTTGACCCGCAAGGAGATGTCCTGGCCTGTGTAGGCTTCTTGTGTGTCTACAGTCACTGAGATATCCTCTCCCCATTCCTTGTTGGTGTAGATGTGTGCCTTGGTGCCATGTTTGGCAGCCGTTTCTACTGCTTTGCGCTCTTCTTCAGACCCTGAGGGAAAGACCAGAGGTTAAAAGGAGGACTGACTTGCTGAAGGTCAAGTGAAGATCCAAAACAGATCTTCACTGCACAGAAATAATTTTAATTTTGGTTATTTTGGGTGCTGAAATAACGATCACCCTTGGGAATTACTGAATGTGGCAAGGGTGAGGCATCTGATATCTTATCTTGGGCAGCTGGCCCCAAGTTCTACTTGCCTGAAGAATAATGGGTTTCTGGAAATGGACCTCCAGAAATGAGAGCGTAATATAAGGAGAGTTTTGTGAAAACAAGCAAAGGTGCACTTTCAAACATTTTGTTAAAAGCACTCTAAACTGATTCCCAACAGTTTTTTAAAAAATCCATATTTAAGCAGTTGCATTTTGAAAATTTAACTGGAAACTGTGTTTTTTTTAATTCTTCTGCCGCATAAAACAAAGAATCCCATCTGATAGGTGGGATGTTTAAGCTTTATTTGTATTGTGGGAGGTTTAGTCTTATATGTATTGTGATGCCTCTTGTGCTTTGTCATGAACCACCTTTTCAAAACTGAGAATTCAAAACAGAATGAAAGCAATAAAGTCAGAGATGCTCTAGCTCTGGATTCCAGATAAAGGGCATGTGATTGGAGTAAATGTCCTTTTGGTTTCCTTCCAACTCCTATGATTCAGTGATTCTATAAGTGGCAGAACTCTGAAAAAATAATGGAGCAGAAATAAATGAATCCATTCTTGAAAATAAAGGAAGACCTTGAGATGTGTGCAGCACACATCTTTCTCTGCTCATTCCACTCAGCTGCTTCTTCACATAGTATCATACCTTCAGGATGTTTGTAAATGTCAGTAACGTCTTGACGTTGGTGGGAGCCCACAGCTTTGGTGCTGATTAAGTGGCCGATGGCTTTCTCCTCCACATACACTATTTTGAAAGTCCCATCGGACTGGCGTTGCCAGTAGACCTTGTCACTGTTCACCTGGGGAGACAAAGCATCAGCTGTGTTTTCTCATGCTGAATTTTCTCTAGAGATAACCAGGGGCACCTCATGGCTCTCCTTCTGGTCCTAGTTGTCAGTTACTTTTGAGTGTGAAGACTCAGTTATGCCTTTGTTGCCAGGAAAAGCAACTTGTGCTATAGTTGAAGTTACCTACAACTTATCATTTCTAAGCTCTGAAGGGAAGGGTGATTTTGGTAGTATTAACAGGCACAAAACCATTCAGACATACCTCAGCAAAACAGAAGGATGCATCGTATTTCATGTAGACCAGCCCATTCTTGATGGCCTCAACAGAGCAGGGACCGCAACAGAAGATCCCTGTTGGAAGAAGGCAAGGGAGGGAAGGAAGGAAGGAGGGAAGGAAGGAAGGAAGGAAGGAAGGAAGGAAGGAAGGAAGGAGACAGAAAGACTGTATGTCAGATTCCATATGCTGCTTTGCAGAAGGATGAATGTGTTAGTCCAAGGCATTCCTTGCAGCTTGTTTTATGAAGTAGTGGTTTCACCTTCAGAGGAGTTCAGTGCAAAGGGCCACTTTTGTGACAGAGGAAACTGACATCTTGGCTTCTTTTGTGGGAAAGACATATTATGGGAGTGGGAAACCATGCAGCCTTCCAGATACTGTTGACTACAGTTCATATCACCTTTGACTCCTAGCTGGGGCTGATTAGAATTTGAATCCAACATTCTGGAAAATGCCCTTCTTTTTTTTGACTGTAACTCTCAGATTTCCCTGGCTGACATAATCAGGAACTTTTACGAACTCTGATTAGGGATAAGGTTAGATTTGGAGGGACCAAATGAGCACTGTAGTGCAAGGCATCTAAAAAGGACCAGCTTGAAGAAGACTAACCTAATCTGCAGATCAGAGATAGGGAATATGTACCCTTACAGATGTGGATGGATTGCATCTCTTATCAGTCCTAGCCAGTATGGCCAGTGGTGAGAGATAATAGGAGCCACAGTCCAGCATAGTGTAGTGGTTTGAGCATTGGACCACAACCCTGGAGACAAAGGTTTGATTCCCCATTTGGTCATGGAAACCTACTGGGTGACCTTGGGCATATCACTCTCTCTTAGCCGCAGACAACTCCATAAAAAGTTTGCTTTCAGGTCACCTTAAGTCAAAGATGACTTGAAGGAACACAACAACAACAGTCCAATAATATCTGGAGAGTCAACAACTGTCCACTCCTGCTATTGCCAGCCATCTAAGAATAATTCTGATTTTCAAATGTTTAAAAGTGATATTTTTATCTCTTTATTTTGACCTTCTAATGCTTTCAGTTCTAGATCTCCCGAAGTAGCTCACACCATACTAGAACACAATTAATCTATTTATTCATTATAAAAACAAATCAGCTTTCTGTTTCACCTTTCTGTTTCACCTTTTAAACACAATACTACAGCACTGAGCCACATAATTAAATTAGTAGCAGGAAGGAGATGCAAGACAGATAAGAGGGAACCGAAAAAACCTTCTTCACACATTTTTTTTTTTTGGTGGTGGTTGGGAATTTGCTGAAATTAGGGATGGGGAAGATGTGTACCTCTGACTGAGGCTGAACCACACCTCCTGTTATATCTCATTATTGACCACATGAGATAGAGATGATGGGGGCTGCTCTACTAAAAATATTTGGAGGGCCAAATATTCCCCATCTCTGACTTAGATGTTTTCCAAAGGGGCAGACAAATCTAAAATGGAGGACATGTCTCCCAATGGCTCAGTAAAACCTCCATATTCCAAGGAAGATAACTGTGAACAATAGGTGCCAAAGAGCAAAAGGCTGCCACCTTTATGTTCTTCACGTAGGCTTCCAGGAATGTATCTGGTTGGCCACTGTGGGAAACAGGATTTTGGACCTTTGGTTCTTCTTACAAGCCGCTTGACCAGACAGGGCCTAGACAATGTTATGTTACCAACACTGTTGTGTAGTGATCTTCAAATATATTTTTTCTAGTTTTAAGGTATATGCTGATCTCTTAAAATTAAATTCAAATCTTTAAAAGAAAATCACTTGCTGGCTCACTAGTTGTAGTGCTCGCCTCTGCCCACCTGCAGTGCTCATGAGGCAGTGCTCAGCCCATGCATTCTCTCTGCATCAATGGTTCTCAACCTGTGACTGCAAGATGTTTTGAACTTCATCTCCCAGAAGATGTGGCCATTGGCCATGCTAGCTGAGGCTTCTGGGAACCAAAGTCCCCTAATGTCTGGACGACCAAAGATTGAGAACCACTGGTTAACGCGGACGTTGCCACAGCAGTTTGAAGTCCACGATCTAGTCTGAGAATCAGAGTCTTACACACTTATGCCATCTCACTGTCCTTAGTCTGGAGCAGTGAACAGGACACACTTCCTTGACTTACCACTACTAGACTCTTGAGGAGTGGCATCTACCACCTGCCAGCCATCAAACCCTGAAGGAAGATCTGGTCGCTTCATCCAGCAGTCGTTCCAAACATGGAAATTCCTGTGTCAGGACAAGGAAAGCACGGATTTTGGGTTAGAAGGCAGCCATCCCAACTCTCAATTTTATCCTTTGCTATTCTGCAGCACCCTTTGCTAGGAGAACGGAGATATTGGCTTAAATCCAATTATCTTTTATTTATTTTCTTAAAATATACTTCAAAATCTAAGAATCTCAAAGCAGCATACAATCAACTCAACTGAATCAATTTAAAACAGTAAAAAATAATTTGAACAGACTAAAAACATATTAAAGAATTTGACAAGTCAAAACACAACCATTGAAAACCAGTTAAAGCAGTTTCAAAGAACTGAAAACTGCACAGAAGCCAATTTGGATTTCAAAAAATAGGATCTGAAAGCATAAGTCAAAAAATCATGTTTTCAGTTAGTGCTGGAAATGTGACACTGTGTAGTCCCAACTAGAGTAAACTCACTGAGTCAATGGAACTTTCATGAGTGTTGACATATCAATTCCCCATAGATTCAGTGGGTCCAGCCTAGTAAGGACTGAGAGTTGGGTTTAGACCCTTGTTCCCTCACCAGACAGAGTCAGCATTGAGGTGCTCCAGTGGCTTCATGTTCTCATCAAAATAGATGTCCATGGTGAGGCTGACGTCCGTGTCATGTGCCGAGTTGTAGTTGGTGACCGTCCGTGTGGGAATGCCCAGGCACCGCAGCACTGGAGAAGAGGAGAAAGCAGGAGAACTTCAGCCAAGAGACAGTCATTTTCCATTGCATCATCCCATCAAGTATTTGCAATTCCTCCCAGTTTCGTACAAGTTTTGGAAATATAAGTCTGGCTTGTTCAGCTCAGCCCAGGGCAAAGATATTCATTTAACAGGCAGAGAGATAGGTGCGCAATCCACTGCTTCCAACATTTCACAGATCAAAACTGAAACATGGGTGGTCAAGCAACAATAGAGTGTGGTTAACATGGGAAAAGATATGAATGATGGGGAACACACAAGCTAGGAGAAACTGTAACAGTTTGCTTTTGCCTGAGCCTGCTGGGAAAGGCAGGATTCTGCCCTCTCCTCTCCAATCCCTCCTGCTGAGTTAACTGAGTGCAAAGAACTTTTTCACTTTCAACTCAGTTTGCAGTAACTGTAGTAGGCTGAGGACAAAGGGGCAAAGGCTGAGGACAAAAATGGGAGGAGGAGAGGGAAACTGGTACATTTTAAAAGTAGCTGATAGAGTGGGACTAGAGAAGATGAATCAGGACTGTTCCTGTCAAACTGGAATAGTTGTAAGGTATGGCTGTCTTTACAGAGCTGTATGAGCCAAACAGTGTTTTCTCAGCAAGAGTGGGTTTTCTACTGCCTTCCTCTGAGGCTGAGAAGGTATGACTTGTCCAGGGTCACCCATTGGGTTTCCATGGCTGAGCAGGGATTAGAATTCTGGTTTTTCAGAGGCATAGCCCAACACTCAAGCCCCTATGGTTCCTCTCCATAATAACCACATAGGTAGCATAACCCTCTCTCACATGCCCACTTTAATGAGATGACTGCAGGGGTGTTGCTATGGGGGGAGGGGAGCTCCTTTAGTCCCCAAATTTTGCATTTCAGTATCTTAAAATTTCACTCAAGCAATGAGAAATACAGCTCAGACATCCAAAGAAAATAGCTAGGAAGAGACATGAAAACGGAAAATAAAAGAGTTCTAGGGATGAACAGGTTTCAGTGTCTCACTTTTGGGGAAGATTTCACTGAGGATAGAATTCTAATTTTGGGGTGGGCAGGGGTGCCCTCATTTTGCCCTTTACTTCACAGCTACACCCCAGTGAGATCCCCAAGTCAGAAGGCATTCAGTCAGATACTAGGAAGGACCAATAGTGCTGCATTTAATGATGCAACTGGACTCAATCTGAAAGAATGTTCAGCTGCTGACACCCTCAAAAGTGAAAGGAAAGTCTGAAGCTGCACAACACATATAATACACAATAAAGGCAGCCGTGGTTCTGAGCTTTCAAGACCTGAGCAGGGCTGTTAATGATTGGGGCTATTTGAGGTCTCTCATTCATAGGCTTGCCATAAGTTGACACCAAGCTGACAGCACATAACAACAATAAGGTGGCATACGATGCCTTCACTCTTTCTGCTTCTCTTTAGTGCTTCCATGCTCCTCCATTGTTCCCCACAGCCCACTCCATCCCTCTCTTCCCATCCCCAAATGGTGGCTACCTGTGGTCACAACTCCAGCAAACACCCAACATTGCCCATAGAGGACAGGATAGCCGGTCTTGTGATATTTCAGGAGGATGTCTCGGCTGCCCACCCATGCTGAAGGGTTGGTGCCACGGGAATAATCGCCTGTCCAGTTCCCTACCAGCACCCCATTGTCATCCAGAGAGTTCACCTAAAGTGTGTGAGAGAAAATGAATCACTGCCATTAGCAATTGTTGTACTGGCTCCAAGATGGAGATGAAAGAACACTCATGATGATGAAACATTTAATTTCAATTTCATTTTCAATGTGTGAGGGAAATGGAGAGCCATGATGAGACTGAAGCCTGTTGCATACCATGTAATCCTACTGGTATCAATCACCATGTGGGGCCATTGAAATATGGAACTGACAGATGGGGCAACAGGAATAGGTAGTTGAGGAAGCCTATCAGGGAACATGAAAGGAAAAGAAAAATATCAGGGAACACATAAGGAAGCCAATCAGGGACAGATGTTCTCTTTCTCAATACAGAAAGGCAGCTGCTGCAATCAACTGGTGGCAGGCTGAAAACACACCACACCAAGACTGATTAACTCTTCGTATGTGGATGATCACCCTTTCCATCTGTGGAACTCCCTGCCACAGATGTGTTGCAAATGGGAAACAGCCCAAGCTGGTTAAGCCAGTTATACAAGTTCAAATTTCTTTTAAAGACTTCTATGCATTAGATGATAGTGGCTAATATATACAGTGTCAAAATAAGCAAAGGGTTTAAGGTTATCATATGATGCATAATCTTTTGGAAACAAGCCCCACTGAACTTCATTGACCTTATGTCTGGGAAATGCAGTTAATTTTTTTTTAATCAATGCTGTCTCTAGCTCAGATTGCAACGTCAATGTGATTTCCTTGATAGTCTTGGCCCAGAATTGAAAGTGATCTGTGTTTGAAATCTACCTCAGCAAACTCAAAGTATTGAAGCCAGCTATTCTCTTAGGTAAACCTACCTCACAAGGTTGGTGTGTTGATAAAAAGAAAACATGTAATCTTCCTTGGTGTGCAGTTGGGATAAAAACAGAGGACGACAACAAATTAAGAGAATGCGGTTGTTGTTTTTTTAAGATAGAGAGAGGGAGAAAAAGCAGAGGGTTTTTGTAAACTCAAAGAGATGAGGAGGTCTCAGAGGGAGGACTGCAATATTAACGGGGCTGTAACTCACCATGGCGGAGACAACACGGGAGACCATGATTGGATCTCCACGACTTGCATGAGGCATTCCACGTCGGTCCAGCATGTAGAGGCAGGCATCTAACATACCGTGGTCAAACTGCAGACAGAAGAGAAGGAAGGTCTTTGGAGACAGACGAGAGGTTGTACACTCCCATGCTGACACAGGACTGGCCCTACTGTTAGGTGAAGGGAGATTGCCATCTCAGGTAACAGATTCTGGGAGGGAGCACAGGATTGGGATGGAGAAATAGCGAACTGTGGGGTTCATGATGTGCCCTGCACCTGACAAAATACCCTCCTGGCTTCAGGTGTGGTTGTTATTAGTGTTGTTTATGTGCCTCCAAGTCAATTCTGACTTATGGCAGCCCTATCCTAGGGTTTTCTGGGCAAGATTTATTCCGCGGTGTGCTCTTGCCTTCCTCTGAGGCTGAGAGAGTGTGATTCTTACCTTCCAACTGTCTCAGTCTGGCAGTCCCGATTAATCCTGTGTCACTTTTTCAGCTGCTTTTAAAATGTCTCAGTTTTTATCTCCTCTGTCCAC
Organism: Iguana delicatissima; assembly: GCA_948472985.1. NCBI lineage: Eukaryota > Metazoa > Chordata > Lepidosauria > Squamata > Iguanidae > Iguana > Iguana delicatissima. The sequence continues at coordinate 83,497 of CAOKZL010001059.1, forward strand.
CTTGTCCCTTTGTCCTTAGCTTACTTCAGGTGCTAGAAACTGAGCTCAAACTGCACAAGTAGTTTGGACTCAATTAACCCAGTGAGGGGAGAGGACAGGAAGAGGCTGAATCTTGCCCTTCCCAGCAAATTCAGGCAAAAGCAAACTGTTGCAGCCTCTCTGAACTTATGTCTACGTTTGCCATCTTGACCACACTCTGATGTTGCTTGCCTGCACGTGACTTAGTTTTCATCTGTGAAATGTTGGAGGGTATGATGACACGCCCAAAGGTTCCCATGGCTGAGTGGGGATTTGAATCCTGCCCTAGTCCAAAACTCAAACCACTACAGCGCAGTGGCTCTTGAGGTGGAGAATGCCTTTCCAATTGTCAAAGAAAGGCTGTGTTGAAGAAACTGTGTTGGAGACTGATTCAATTGTGACTCTGCTTTTGTATATGGAAGGAGAGGTGGTGCCCTGTTGTTCTCCAACTCAGTTGGAAAAATATCTCAGGTTTTCCTTTTTTCTCCCAGCCCCAGGCCATTGTGTTCCTGCCAAAAAGTAACAGAAGGCCTACCTGGGCATAATTCCACGTTCGTTCCCCAATCTGGGTTTCTGTCCCATAGTAGATCCTTCCAGATTCATTCAGTACATATTCGTCCAGCCAACCAGTCTTATCCAAGTAAACAGAATCCTCTGGGTACAGAACAAAAAAGAACAAAGAACTTTAGGGCGAGTCTTAAATATTCAGCAACTGAGATGTGTTTAACTCTCTTACACTACCATGGAATACTTTAGTACCCCGTAGCGAAGTCCCTACATAACTATAATATAAGCATTCCATAACACTGTCACCTGGAAAGCTGAAAGCAAAGTCTCCAAATATGGGTCCAGACTATTTAAAAGACCTTTTCTCCCTGTATGAGCCGGCCCAAGTTCTAAGATACTTGGGAGAGGGCTTTCTCTAGTCCCAACACCATCAAAGGCTGTTTGGTGAGGACAAGGGGCAGAGCCTCCTCAGTGGCTGCTCCCAGACTGAGGAACTCCCTTCCACAGGAAGTCCAATTAGCCTCCCTCCCCTTTCTCTTTCTCCCATCAGGTTAAGATCTTATTTAGGCAAGCCTATGGCGGAATATATGGTGGAATTATATGGTGGAATAGTGTGATGTGTTTTTATCCTATTTGTCTTTAATTATGCTTTAAATATATTTTAAATTGTTTTTAACTATCTGTTCTTTAATTGTTTTTTTAACTGTTATATTTTAGCAATAGCAGGTGTATTTCTATACCGCTTATCAGCTAAGTACTCAGTTTACAATGTGTTAGCTAACTGTCCCCAACAAGCAGGGTACTCATTTTACCAACCTGCGGAAGGATGGAAGACTGAGTCAACCTGGAGCCCGGCAGGATTGAACTCACAACCTTGTGGCTGCAGTACCAGCATTTAAGCACTGTGCCACCAGGGCTCCTAGCCAACTTCTTATTTTTAAATGTTGTAAGCTGCCCTGAGTCTTTTGGTGGGAGAAAGATGGGGTTGAAGTTGAATAAATAAATAGGTACATAAATATATATCATTTTTTCTACAAACACATGCATAAACCTGGGACAAAGGATGCTTCAGCAAATCTTTTGTTTTCTGTCATTGGATTACATTTTTCTTTGGTCTCAGCTAATACAACATATTGTGATTTTATAAAAAAAAGTCCCATGCTACTTTTTAGTGATGATTGGGCCAGCGTAAGTGAGGGTAGACATTTCTTTTGGGGGGGGACACACAGGCTTTCACTGGGATCAAAAGGTAGTCTGTCACACAAGAAAGTAGTATTTATTTGATTTAATTTTATTTTACTTCTATAGGTCTTCCTCATTTAACAAAGGACATTTCTGCACTACACTGTTATAGTGCTATTAGTCCACTTTCAACATCCTGTGGAATTTCTGGGGTTTGTAGCTGACTGAGGCCAAAGAAATTTCTGGCTGAGAATTCTAAAAGCCCCTCCCTAAACTGCAAACCCTAGGATTCCATAGGATGTTGAAAGTGGAATAATAGCACTATAACAGTGTAGTGCAGAAATGATCAAAGTAGATTTATTCCTGGGCCTTACTTTAACAAAATTTGCCATGAGAGGCAAAAGAATACAGATAGGTTTTTATACCACAAAAAAAATAAGAGCAGTTTAACATGTTTCCACAGAGTTTTTATCCAAAACTTACAATATGCACAGATGATGTGAAACAACCACGTCAGGTAAGCGTTGTTCAAATAGACAAAAACACATCAAACCTTCTAGAGACCACTTGATGGCTTCTTCCTAAATCCATCCAGGGATATTTTTTTTTTATTTCACTAGTCTCCACTTGACTTATGATTTCCATTCTGGTGGCCAAACTTAAAAAGCTATGATTTTTTAACGTGTTGTGGGCAGCTGGTGAAGCAGGCTTTTTTTTGTTGCTGTTGCTGTTTTTTGTGCTGTTCAAGTTGTTTCTGACTTATGGTGATCCTAAGGTAAACCTATCATGGGTTTTTCTGGGGTTGAGAGTGCGTGACACACACAAGGTCATCCAGTGGGTTTCCATGGCCAAGCAGGAGAATCCAGCTATGAACTCATTAGTCCAACACTCAAACCACTACACAACACTATTCTCTTCTTTTCTCTCTGTTTTTTTCCCTACACACATTCATGAAAAGAATTGCTATTTATCCCACCTGCTGAAGACTAATACACAATAGTAATACAATAGGATTGGCTAGAGCAAAATCCTGCCAGTTGCACTGTTTAATGGAGATAGACTACTGGAATCTGACCTCAAAAATCTGTCCTTCCAGTGCTAAGGCTGCTTAAAAAACCCAGCTAGATAAAGAATGAGGAAGAAAGGGGAGACTCGATGGGCGTAAAAAGCATTTGTGAAGAGAATCTTCATTATCAGAGGTGTTGTCAACTGTGGCATGCCTGGATTCTACCTTGCATTTGCTGGCTCTGGAGTTTTGGAAGGAACAAAAATGATTCTACATACATAATGATTCCACGTACATAAGCAATTTTAGGACATAGGGTGTTTCTATACCCCAGGAATACAATAAATTCTTAAGGACTCAGTAAATAGGCCACATTTCAATCAGTGACGGACTATTCTTTTCCTTGTATAAGAAGGTGAAAAGGAAGATTAGCAGTGGGGACAAATTCACAACACGATATTTTGATGTGCTTTTAAAAAGGATTTAAAAAAAGAAATACATATTTTTTTTCAGTTGAGATATTTTACATTCATTCACTGGTTGTTTTCTTGTTAATCTCTTTTGTGATCTTATGTTGTTTTTCATGCCTCGGTTAGCCAAAGAATTTTCTTAACATGATAGGAAGTTTGTTTTAAAAATAAGCTTGTTTTTTTAAAAAACAAAGTTTTTGTACTTTCAACACCTAGATAAGAAACAGAACTTCAAGGGATGTCTCTCCTAATGTTGATTTATTTAGAAAACCCATGATAATCTGAGCTCTGTTTTGTACCATGGAGCTGGGGTAAATGCTCATGGTGTCTATTGTTTCGTACAACCTTGTAAGGCAGTTTGCGCTGAGGATGCGTGACTGGGATAGAATAGGATTCCTAGTTCTTACAGCCTTGCCCCTCTTCTAAGGCTCTTAGACTGGAAAGGAGGAATTTCAGGGTGAGAGTGTTGCCTTAAACAGCGTGCATATGTATTTTCTTTCTCCAAAATTTGTAGGACTTGGTGGTTTTAATTTGATTAGCATATCCTGCATGAGTGTGACTGGCACTTGATGTATACTGCTTCATAACGTCACCCTTCTAACATCACCACAATTTTGTGCTTAAGATCTCAGAGCCTTGGGATATTCCTGACCTAGCAATCTTGGTATAGAATGATCCAGTGGATTTCATGGCTGAGGAAGGATTCAAAGTCAGCACTGCGCTGATCACAGGCTTGACAATCTAACCACAACATCACACTGGCTCAATGTACGTCCATGTCAGGAAGAACTTCACCTGTTGAATTTCTGTCTGTCTTGCAATAGTTAAAGGCAGGGACCCCCCCCTTAAATTCCCCTCCTCTCAAATAAGCACTTCCTTAATAGAGAGTTGGCAAAATCATGTGAGGAGGAAGACAAACGGTGTTACAAAATTATATGGAGTAGCCATTAAGATTATTTAGGGCTGGTTGTGTTGGCCATGCAGCAAAATGCAACATCCTTAAAACAGTGATATCTTTTTTTTTGGGGGGGACAGCTAAAAAGCACAAAATACAGCATGCAAGCTCTGTCCCAGACAAAGATCATTCAAATGCCAACCCACCTGAGGGAATGGAGGTTATAGAAAAGGAAAGGGAACTTTGCTGTGATAGTTAATATTGAAACTGCAAAAACAGGTTCACAGAGGGGGCATGTGAAAAGGAAAAAGAACAAACAGACACTGGGAAAGTTAATGAATTAAAGAGTAAATTATGCCTAGGAAGGACGATCGAAGGGCCCTTAATAGATAAAGCCAGGAAGAAGCCAAACTGAAGAGAAGCCAAATTGTCACTATGAACTGAAACATGTTACGGTTATGAGCTAAAGGAATAAAGGTGTGCCAATGACAATGAAGTAACACACTTAGGAGTTAACTAATCAGGTTTGGCATTGGGGAACCAATCAAATACTGGATCAGGAACTAGCAACCAATCAAATGATGCTTCAGGTGTTGGCAAAAATGTGTTTAAAAGACTGTAAATCCTTTGTCTTGGTTCTAAATTAGCCTAAGAGCTCAGAGACTTTGCTCCACAGTAAATCAATAAAAGTTTCTGTTGGAAGACACTCAACTGGCAGTCAGTCTTTTGGGCCCACCAAGCACGAACCCAGGAGGGTCTTTGACTGTTTGGTGTGACACACCTGTATCAAATCAACAACCCGCAAATGCACTTCCGAGCTGACTAAAATAGTAATGACATTTTTCAGGGTGGCACTACCTCTCTGGTAAATCCTACCTCAGTGCTTGAGTTACAAGGAGTTCACAGAATGTGAACTTGGTGTGTGCATGTCTGTATGTGGATAATGTGATGGCTTTAGTGTAGTGCTTGTCTCTCACCAAGACTTATAATCTGAGTCTTCTCATCTGGCTGTCCTGATTTGGAACTGTTTCTGTAGAGCCCTATTGCTACAGCCCTCTCTTTTCCTCCTGATGAAGAAGAAATGGCTCTCTGTCCATGGCCAAAGGCACTATTAGTAATAGCTTTCGTGTTAGTGGGGTGGTGAATCAGCTTTAAGTTTTAGTGTGAAATTTAATAAGAGATCTCCAAGGTGTGGAACCCTCATCTCAAAACAGGTACAGCACTTCAGACAGCTCCACTGAAGTTCTGACAAAAAGCTGGAGAAGATTCATCACCCCAGCTGACCCAGGTGCTATTTCCTTTGCAAGTGATTTCCAGGTTCCATGAATAACTTTTGATTTGAATATCATCATCATCAATTATTGTTCTGTATGCTTATATCCTGCATTTCTTCCACCTGGAACTCAAGACAGTGTGCGGAAGACAGAGGAGGGCATTCCTAGGAGACTTCCTGTCTAGGCTTTGACATGATTCAAATTGGTTGGTGGAGCCACGTCTACTTCCTCTACCCTCAAGGATATTTCTTTGATCAAAGAAGAATTCTTTCTTACCCAATCTTCATTACAAATGGGCTAGTCAGAGATCATTTAATGCAATCTGGACCATCCTTCCTAATGTAGTGCCCTCCAGAGGGGTTGGATTGCAACTCCCAGAATCCCCCTTCTAGGGCATCTGGAGATCTGGACGGCATCAGGTTGGGGAAGACTACTTAGTATAATGAACCATGGAGCTGCAAGGGACCCGAAGTTGGAAGGGACCCGAAGGACCACAAACCCCTTGCCGTGCACAAACTACAACACTACTGGAAGATGCCCATCCAAGCTCTGTTTAAAGACTTCCAAAGATGGAAAGTCCACACAAGGCAATATAGATGGAAGATGACAGTGACCCAAGGACATGTACAGAGTGCATTTTAAACCTGCTCCTTTTTCTCTTATCCTCAGTTTGGTGTGATCTCTAAACCCGCCATGCTAGGGTGGTCAGAGTAAAAACTGGGGAGGGCTCTTATTCCTTCAATGGTTGTATTGAAGAAGGAATTTCAGCAGGTACGCCTTTTAACCTGGTTGTGTGACAAGCAACACCTGCTGATGAACTGCCCTCTTCTACACAAACGTTAAAGGTACAGGAGCCCTCTCTGGTTTCCCCTTTGGTGTCCCAATACTCTCCCAACCTGGTTGTCTTCCAGATGCACTGGACTACAACATAAAGAGGAGACAAGTCTCTGTGTGCTTATTGAAGGTCTACATTTTATTTTTTAAAAAGCCTTGCTGAATATTCTCTTCTATAAAAAGCCCAACACGTTTTGGCCTATGTATCGAAATGAACAGCCTTCTTCAGGGGCATTTAATATATCAACAGGAGAAATTTCTGGAGTTGGCAAAAAACCTCTCTACATAAACTGGACTGTTAAACAATAAATGGAACGAGAAGTCCAGTTTATGGAGAGAGATTTTTTTGCCAACTCCAGAAGTGTCTCCTGTTGATATATTGAACTATATTGAACTCCTGTTGATATATACAGGCTATCAATAAGCACATGGAGATTTGTCTCCTCCTTTACTGGTGGATTATAACACATGCTTTTCAGTACCTGTTCTTGGACTGCAATACAGCCACAAGTCAGGCTGACTGGGGAAGATGGGAGTGGTAGTCCAATCCCACCTGCAAGTGCTGTTCCTCCACAGCTTGTTTGTTTGCCTTTTCAAACTCGCTTCTTGGGCACCTGCTGAGCTGAGATATTTGTTTTCTTTGATGTTTTATCCCACATTTATTCTATGTGAGATAACCGGCTTCCTCTCCCCACCCAAGCACTCTGGATCTTTTGCATCCTTTCCCTGCTGGAGGTCAGGAATGAAGCCAGAATTGAGTGGGGGTGGGACAAGAAAGCAACCAGGCCTCACCTCTTCATCCCCACCAGGAGCTAAGAGCTGGGAAAACAGGGCCCTTCCTTTCAAAGAAAGCAGCTTTGACATTCTCTCCCACAGAAGGACCTGCAGTTTGTACCATGCGGCAGGTGCCGACCAATCCCTTGACCACTAGGAAGTACCATCAGATCCAAAATAATCAGAGTTCAACAATAGTTGTGATAAGAGAATGGCTCTTTGGTTGTGGGGGTTGGCTTTTTATAATTCTCTGCCTTGTTTGGGTGGAAAAAAAATAATGATTGATGTGGCAGGGAAAAAAATGTTTTTCCATCCTTCTTTTCCCATTTCCTGTATCTTGTTTTTTAAAAAAACATTTAAAACACAGTGTAGCTAGAGTGAAGTACTAAATCCTGCAGGTTTTATTGAGAGTCTTCTATGGTGCATGCTTGCTTACATCGTTCCTGTTGAAATCAATGGGATGTGGTTGTGCCTGACTTTCTTGTTGCGTATGAACATGTCTGCACATGAAAGAATCTGAGTCCATTTAACTTATGGGTAAGAGCTCACTGTCTTTGCCTGCAAAGCCCTTTCAACCTAGAAATTACAGAGTTATGATCCTATTTTAACATCCATCTTATGGAACTTTGGGAGATACAGTTCAGGGAGGGGCATTTAAAATTTGCAACCAGAGCACTCTTGTGCCTTATCAGACTACAAATCCCAGGATTCCACAGGATGTGGCCATGGCAGTTAAAGTGGAATCATAATATTATAACTGTGTAGTATGAAAGGAGGATCTGATGCACACTTGTGTTCCCACCTGACACTAGTAGAGATATTCCCTCCAGGATTAGGCCAAAGAGATGTGTTGTCTAAGAAGACATCCATTTTCTGCAGAGTTTAAAAATAACTTGCTTAAATAATTTCTTTAAAAATAAGACCTGCTGCAATTCAGTTGAGCATTGTTGCTGTTCTTCTTTTAAAAACGGATTATTCTCTGACGTTTCAGCTTCAATAATCATGTTCAAGCTGTCCAATGTTGCTAATAGTACACGGTGACTTTCACAGTAGTGAATCTGTTCCAGTTTTTAGTCTGAACTTTAAAGAAGCTATCCAACCTGAAAGGAGCTATCTAGGTTGCTGAGACATACACCTTCATAAGTCCAGCACTTTGAATAGCTCCTTTAAAGTTCATACTAAAACCCAGAGAAGATTCAGGGCCCCACTGATATGGAAGCCACTGGTGGACATAGCTTTCCTGTTCTGCTACTCACCAGAGCACCAGGGGTTGAAGAGAATGTAGATCTCATAGCGGGGATCAAAGGGTGCCTGGTATTCTCCTGCTTTGCTTCGTGTCTTGATGCTGAACTGGTATTTTCCGATCACTGCCTTGGGTGAAGTGCAGACCCGGAGGGACATGGTGTTTGTGCCTGTGTCTGTCAACTCTGCCGACCAGCCCAAGCCTGGCAGAGGGCTACCCACCGGCACCAAAATGTGCGTTCCCTTGGAAACTTGTGGGTTGGGACCTGCCAAAGAAACGAGATGTTAAGAGACCAATAGAGACAAGAGAGAATTCTTTTCACATCCATTTATACAGCTATAAATGCATAAAATGTGTGACCCAATGATCTTTTGTGATCTTGTGTCAGGATTAGGTTCAGGATTTTTCTGGTACAAAGAAAGAAACCTCAGATCCAGAGGTTAGAAAAGTTACTTTTTGGGACTGCAATTTCAAGAATCCTCTACAATTCTGGGAAGCTGTTGTCTGAAGGAGTACCAAACTTTACTCAGGCTGGCTACATGACAGAGCACTGAAATTATCTTAGAAATCACTTAAACCCTGATTGGCTACCTGCATGGTTTCCCAGTTGGTTGGGAACTTGCCATAGGCCAAGGGTGGGCAACTGTGGTGGGTAATAGCAGAGAGTTTGGGAACCAATTTTTCTGTCCTTGGGACCCTCTGATGACCAGAAGGTCTATCAAAAAACAAAAACTAGAAGGGGGCACATGCCTATTTCTCTGAATAATTGGCAGGTTTTTTTTAATGTTCAAAACTCTAGAATGCGCTGTAACTTGTTTAAAAGATGCATTGCTGGTCCTCTCTGGGAGACACAATTCACTCTCTTTGGGGGAAGTCGAAGCAGAAAAGGAAAAGGCTGGAAGGTCTAGATAGGCTGAAGACTGCAAAAGCAGCCGCCAGGTGATCCTGACATGTGTCCTTTGGGATTAGGTTGCTCCATCTTAGAAGTTTGGTTCAATGATGGAAGTCTCTCTGTTGGTAAGTCACACATCTCACCCTGACAGGCAGGACTGGTGTCTCTCAGGCTTACCTCCTTGTCCTCCTGACCCACTCCTTGCCTTATTGCTGAGCTGCCTTCTCAAATTTCAACACCTGGTTCCACTTGTCTGCCAAGAGGAATGTGCCTCACCCTTGGGCTTGGCACTGAACCCAGTGAACATACCAGCCCTTTCCTTTTCTGGCAGATACCAGCTGTGGACAAGCCTGCCTTTTTGGCTTGGCCCTTGATATCTCCATCTAGTCACTTTCTCCATGTCCTCATTCCATTCAAATGCTTTTTGGTTAGTTTTTTTTTAGGGATGGGAAGTTCCCCTTCTTCCACCCTAAGGGTCACACCTAACCATCCATCCCTTGGCTTTATGCATGACGAAGCATATGCCCAGCCACCAGAGCTTGGAAAAGTTACTTCTTTGGATCCATAACACACCAGTAATGAAGAGTTCTTCAGAGCATACACAGACTGTCATTCCCTCCCCACTGAGTAATGCCACTAACTGTCTCTGGGCCATTTAGGGTTTAAAAAAAAAAAAGGATTAATAGGTCAAAGAACTGCTGCTATTCCTAACCCTCTCCCATACTAGGTAGTTGGACCTTAAATAACTGTTCCAGACAGAAATGCTACAGGTACAGCTTTGTCTCGCATGAAAAACATAGAAGAGACACCCCAGCCTATCATAAGAAAGGAAGAAGAGCCATGTTGGAGCACGCTAAAGGCCTATTTATATTCTAGTCCCATATTTGATTTACACTGCAGCCACCCAGTTGCCCACAACGAAACCATGACTAAAACTGCACCCTCCGTCCTGTGCAACTTAGCAAGTAAGACACAGAGGTATACTGCTTCAGATACTGTAGCCACTGATGGCCCCATCCTTCATGAAAATAATTCAGTCCCCTTTGCAAGCCCTCCAAGTTGGCAGCCATCACTACATCAGGTGGCAGTGAGTCCCACAGCTTAAGTGTCTGTTGTGGAAGTAGAGTTGACAGGCCTCAAGGCCTGGCCCTAAATCTCCAGTTTTCATGAGTCATCTCTGGGTGGGAGATGAAGCTGCAAATTCTCCAGTTTTGAGGGAGTTCAGCTCCAGGCAAGAGGAAAGGACTAGGTGCAACTCTCTCAGCTCAGAGCCTGCTGGAGTTTAGAAGGATTAAGGATTATTGCTACAACTTGCAAAGACTTTCCGGGGTCTCTTTGTATTTACTCAGCGGTCTTCCTCCTTCCCTTCTGGGGTTTGAGGCGGCAGGGCTCACCTGCTATTCTGCTCTGCATCCACCTTCTCGCTAGAAGACAGTAGGCGAGATTAAATGGTCCTTGCTCTCTCCCCCCAAAAGTAGGTGAGAAAGAATAATTCCCCCATTTCACTTTGACCTGGAACAGCCCCTTTAGTTAAGATTTCTGTCTTAATTTCCAAACAGAAATACTTGTTCTATGTGAGAGTGAATGACAGACAACCTGTGAGCCACTGTGGTTGGTACTTAATGTATGACACTTAATGACAAGACTGAGGACGTCTCTCGGTCTCAAGATTTGGCCTGGAAACCTCAGGGCCTTGAATGATCCCGAACTCGCAGTCCTAGTATGAAAAAAATTACTTCCTTTCTTTTTCTGCCCTGAACCTCCCACCATTCCGGTTCAGTGAATGACACCACTCGATTCAAATATTATGAAAGAGGATATAAAAGCATAACTACTTTCTTCACCCCATGTGTAATTTTCATTTCTGCTTAAAAATACATGAACTCTGTCCATGGTAAGGGAAAGCTCACAATTTTGACACAGTCTGTCTGGGTGTCTCTTTGAACTGCTGAAGCATCCTTTGGAATCTGGAAGGGCACTCTGCTTATGCTCAGAAACAACTCTCAACACACTGAACAGTAAAGGCAGTAAAAGTCTTGTTCTCAAAAGAGGAGAATATAAATTCTCTCTCATTCTCTTTGGTCAGCTTTCTCACCCTGACTTTACTTCCTGGCTTCCCATAAAAAGAAGCCAAGGGCTGGGCAGATTTTCTGGCCGACCTTGCCTTGTTTGTTGATGTTACTGGTCACTTCAGGGAGGCTTTATCAAGCCAAGCCTGAAACAGGCCAGGAGCTGACTGGTTTTACTGTTTTCCACCTCTGACTGCCTGCAAGGAGAGGAAGGAAAGGTTGGGAACGGGAGGGTCATTGGGCAGTGGGACAAATATGCCCTTGTGACGATACAGGCAACATGGGTGGGCCTGCGCAGTTTTTAATGCATTCAACCCAAATTGCTTCAAAGGCATTCAAAGTCAAAGGGCCTTTGAGCCTTCTCATTGTGGTCAGAATAAGAAACAGGCAGATGGTCAACTGACAAAAAACTGTCAGGTGGGAGCTGCTCGAGAGTCAGTGTGGCGTAGTGGTTTGAGCACTGAACTATGACTTTGGAGACCAGAGTTCGAACCCCTGCTCGGCCAAGTAAATCCACTGGTTGACTTTGGGCAAATTACACTCTCTCAGCCTCAGAGGAAGGCAAAGGCAAACTCTCTCTGAACAAATCTTGCCAAGAAAACTCCATGATAGGTGTGCCTTAGAGTCACCATAAGTCTGAAATAACTTGAAGGTGTGCAACAACAAGGGGGGAAAAAAGACAAGTCTTGTGCTTTTAAGAGGAGTGTGTCGGGCAGTGAAATTACATTACCTTACAACTGGAAACCAGTCTTTAAAGGATGTCTAGCACAACATGTTTGCTATTCAAGGCACAGGAATAGAGTTGGCTGGTGTTCCTTATTTAAAGGCTGGATATTTTGTCCCTTATAGGACCGGTATGCGTGTGTGTGTCTCTGTGTGTGTGCTTGCTTGCCTGCCTGCCTGCCTTCAGGTCCCTTGTTGACTGATGGAGAGAGACCCCATGCATTTCATAGGGTTTTCTTAGGCAAGGAATACTCAGAGGTGGTTTGGCCAGTTCCTTCCCCTGAAATATAGTTGACAGGACTAGTAGATGTCTCTTATTGTAAGAGATGTCCCTTGTTTGAGAGTTCAAAAGCTTTCCCTTTTATACAGACTGAACAAGATGCCAAAAAAAATTCCTGGATTTTGAGCTCTTTACAAAGATAGGAATGTTTGTGTCATGTCATTTGCAAATGTGGACAATGTGTTAATTTTACAAAGAAACACAGGGCTAAGTGAACTGGAATCAACACTTTCGTTTGGTATTTAGTTAGGACGCAAGCTTGCTTATCACTCGTTCCTGACTGTCATCTCTGCTTGTTCTGAATTTTGACTGTCCCTGATTGCTCTTTTGAAAACTTGGCAACACTACACAAGAAGTAATGAGAAATTTCCTACCCCATCTCCTAGGCTGTACTAGCTATTGGTTTCTGAGCTTAGAAAAACTCATATTTTAGATGACTTTAGATGATTTTAGAAGTTTTTTTTCCCTGAAGTTCTGGCATACACAAAGACATTCCAGAAGTACAGAAGTGGCTTCAGGATGCTCAGAATGAGTATCAATTGAGCATTTTAAATTTTTCCTCCTTCCCACATTCCAGACATTTTGAGGAGTAGCAGGTTAGGGCAGGAAGGTGCTCAACCTGTTTCCCAGTGGGGTGTGGTCCTGCACCTCCATATTGCCGCTTTTCGCTTCCCTCCTACACCACAGAGTCTGGCTGGCACAATATTTTGGTGTTGTACCATCAATGCATTTCCCCACCCTGTTTCTGCTTCAGTGATGTCATTTTCTTTCCTGGCAGGAGTTGGCCCTTTAGGAAAAAAAAGTTACAGGCAAAAGTTCAACAGATGGAGTTTCTTCTGGAATAGAGACAGAAGAAGCTGCTCATGTTGGATTTCACCCTGCTGTACAGCTATGAAAGGCACATCAGGAGAATGTTCCCTGCAGAGGAAGGCTTTGGGAATGTGGCTGGTAACTTGTGGCATTCCAGACACTGTTGGATTCTAACTCCTGTTAACACTAGTCAGGATAGCCAATAGTATGGGATGATGGGAGTTGCAACCACATCTGGAGGGCCATATGTTCCTCACCACTGTATGGGGATGGGACTTAGGAAATTGAGATTCTAGTTCCCTCTGAGCCATGAGCTATAGTCAGTCTCCTCCTCTCTCTCTGGCCTACCCGACAGGGCTATTCTGAGGATAAAAAGAGAAATGTAGGAAGGCCACCCTAAAAAGCAGAATATAAACTTACTAATAATTATGTAACAAAAACAAATGACTTCCACTCCTTGATAGCACAACCAGAAATGAGGTCTGAGAGATAGACAGCTACCTGATGGAATGTTTGATCTTCTAGGTTAATTAATTTGGTTTAAAGGTGTTTACAAAGGAATATGAGAACACAAGGATTTTGCCAGATCTGGCTTCCTCCATCAGTGGTTAGCCAAAAGGTAACTGGAACACCCAAGTGGGACACAATGACATCCACTGATTGCCTGCAGCATCCTGGGCTTGGCTGCTTCTCTTTGATGTTTCTGGGTGCTTAAATCAACATGCTCAATGTCCTAATTAAAACACATCCCACCGAATGCTTAATTCCTAGAAAAATGAGTGGAGTGAAAATACTTCCCTCTCATTTGCAAGACCTCCTCCCTCTCCTTCTGCTTTTGGAAGGTACACAAGACACTGCTGCATGCCAGTCAGGGGAAAATGGCACTCTGCATGTACTCAGTGGCCCTTCTTCTTGTGCTATATACCAGCTTAGAGAACTGATTGTGAGCTCCCAGCACAGATGTCATTAGCCCTGTGATCCCATGTGCTAAAGTGGAGGTACCACTGCATTTATTTCACAGATGAAAATCAGGACATGTGTGGCCAAGCAACATCTGAGTGTGAATAAGGAGGAGGAACACACAAGCTAGGAGAGGCTGTGCAGCCATTTGCTTTTGGCTAAGCCTACTGGGGAGGGACTCTCCTTCTCCTTTCCTCTCCCCCTGCTGACTTAAGAGTGCAAACTACAGCTGGCCCTCCACATTCATGGATTTGATTATTTGTGAATTTCTCCAACCCCTTCCCCACCTCAAGCGCCTCTTTTCTAGGGAAACTTTCCCTCTTGATGGCTCTGATCAGGCTGCAAAGCCATTTAAAAGCCCACCTCTGGTCCTCTTCCTCCTCCACCAGCCACTGCCTGGCCAACTAAGAATGGCTCGCACTCTGATTTCTCAGCACCACGAACCCTCCCCTGATGCCCCCTGACACCCAAGGAAGGAGATAGGCAAGAAAGAGGAAATATAAGGCCACCATGCCAACCTACCCCTTTTCTCTCTCCTTTCCCTGACCTGGTTTGGACCTCAGGTGCCCGTCCCTCCTGCCACGCCTCAGCCCCCTTCCCACAGACACACACATTTTGATATTTGCAGCTTTTCCACTTTTGAGGGTCCTGTGCCCCTAACTCTAGTGAACATGGAGGGCCAACTGTACTTTTGCACTGTGAATTCAGGTTGCAGCAGTTGAAGTAAGCTGAGGACCAAGAAGAGAAAACTGAGAGAAGGGGAGAGAAATTGGAACATTTCAAAAGTAGCTGGAGACACAGAACACTAGAGGATTAATTAGAACTGTTCCTGCCAAATTGGGACAGTTGGAAGGTATGCCACTGCAGTTGCCCAACCCAGAAAAATATTCAGAAAACAGCCTTGTATTGAGACAGACTGATTGTCCATTTAGCTCAGGACTGTCTCCTTGGATACCAAAACTTGGACCTTCAGCATGCAAAGTAAAATCTCTACCAAAGAACTACATTTGCTGCCTGGACGTTTGCTCTCTCTCCATTTGGCTTCTGAATTGCCACATCAGCACTGACAGAGGGGATGTGCTGGAAACATGGACAACAATGCAGAGACCACCAAGTGCTCCCATCCCAGGAGACAGACAGTGTCTGGGTCACAGAGGCAACAAATTACAGGGCTGGCCAAGCCTTGCCGGTTAATCAAAGGGTGGGATTGTGTCTTGGAGATTTTGTGGGGGGGGTGGTGGAAGAGAGGAAGAGACTGAGGTGGGGAGGTGGTGGTGTGGGGTGGGGGAGAGGGGGAAGAAGTGAAGGCTTAATTATGGACGAGCTGGGTGGAAGCCAAGAGAACTGGCTGTCTCTTGGCCCTGCCCTATTTCCAAACTCTTCTCTGAACAGATTTAGCAACAGGTCCTCCTCGTTCGGGGAGGCTGAGAGCCAAATTCCTCGCCCACTTCAGCAGAGAGAGGGTGATAAGCGAGAGCCCCAAGCAGTTCCAGTAAACTGAAAATGTGCTTCGTCGCTAACCATCTCCAGTAGGATGTTCAATTAAACGGGTGGGGTGGCCACCTGTTTATTTATCCCGCATCTACTGGCATGGTGTTTTTTCTGTCTTTTGTGACGGAGAAATTCAACAGGTGTCCTCCTTCCTCAACATGGCAATGCAATGGAGGAGAAGGCAGCATCTGGGACATTTCAGCCTCTTTCCAAGAGGCTGGAGCCAACTCTAAGAAATCTGTCAAATGCCTGATTTGTGGACAGAGATAACTTTCATACAATGACCCATGGTAGATTCCCAGTTGCATTACTGGATGGTATTCCTTGCCTAAGAAAACACTATGAAATTCATAGGGTTGCCATAAGTTGACAGACAACCTGAAGACACCTATACATGCATTTTATATGGGGCTGCCCTTGTCTACAAACTTCAAAAATAGCAGCCACGTTATAAATTGAAATTGAACATTATGATGATATCAACTCAGTAGAGAAATGGGGAATCATTTCTCCCAGATGTTTTGGACTGCAATTCCCACAGTCCCATCCAGCACTGGATGGCTCCCACAGATATCCATGCAGGCCAAACTAATGTCTGCTTCACTCATACACAAAGCACGGCATGGCCCCACCATGCTCTAAACTAAAGATGGGTAATGCTAAACCCTAACAATAATTAACTAAGTTGATGGGGTGCTGGGAAGGGAAAAGAGGCATGGGAGTGTGATCCCAACTGTGCCTCCGTGATCCCCTCATGTTCCCTATAGGAAGAAGACTCAGTTCTGCTTTTTGAAAATTACAGACTTTGGAGCAGTCTAGCTTTTGGGTTTAGGATGCTCAGCCTGTAGTAGCAGTAGTAGTAGTAGTAACACTATTTATATAGTACAACTTGCTCCTGACTTGGGATCCAAGGCAGTTCACAAAACCTAAGAACAAGATCCACTATAAAAATGCGAACATAATTTACAAAATCATCACATTGAAACCATAAACTTGAAAAAAGTATAAAATCCTTCAAAACTGTAACAAAGTTAAAAATAGAATACTTTTCACAAAAAGATCCCCTGCTGCTGCAAGCAAATGCTCCTTAAAAGCCTGCTTGAACAAAAAAGACTTTGCCTGTTCACAAAAAGAAAGCAGAGAAGGCACCAGACGGGCCTCCCGTGGGAGAGAATTCCGCAGGGTGGGAGCAGCCACTAAGAGGGCTCTGTGAGAAAGTTTTTAAAAAGAGAGACATCCTTCTCCTTTTGGGGGGTGACTGGGGCATGCATAGTGTAAAACTGAGGTGAGGGTAGCCACAAGGAATTGGGAAGCAGTGTAGGGCCCACAGTAACATCCTGTCTGGGGGAAAAAATGGGTGTAAAAAGTCTCCCACATGCAGGAACATGGCCAGTAGGGCACTACTGGTTATTCCTCAGCTCAAACAAATTTGGACACCCAAATTTTAGGGACAGGGGCTTGAAGTCTGAGGGGCTTCAAAAATAGCACTGGGTGGTACAGCCACATTAAGGTGTTTGTGAACCTTAAGCACTCTTGTATTTGACTCCTCGCCTCACCTCAAAGTACCACTAGGGATGTTTTTATAGGCCCTAAAATTTTTGCAGGCCCTGGGCACTATGCCTAAAGTGCCTAATGAGTAAAGCAGCCCTGTTGGGAAGGCATACGTGACCCACAGTTTCATTTCCCCCATCTCCCAACTACTGCTGTTTATCCCAATAGTTTGGCCTTCAGTGTTTCTGCCTTAGCAGTTTTATCATGAGGACTAGAAGCTTAACTCAAGAGCAGCAACATAAGGAGCCTGAAGAGCCCCAAACCCCAGGAAACCAAATGATTCTGCTTTTGTCCCACTCACCGACAAGAAACTCAAGGCAGACGCGATGGTCTTCGGGGTCATAAGGCTGCCGGAACTGAAGCTTCATGTCGAAGGGCTGTCCACGGCGGATTATGAGGTTGTCATATTCAAATTCATCTGTGTGGTGGGCACGGCGGTTGCTGCTGGAGCGACCACACATCAAATCGATCCCACTGACAACTAGCATGCCCTCTGGGCAAGGGAGAAAAACAAGATTTACTCCTTTTGAAACCAACTCTCTTTCTCTACAGGCAGCTAAGAGAGTCTAAAAATTTTAGCAGATATCCAGACAAAATTATCTGGCAAGCTAGGTTTCATGGCCTCATTTTTAGCCCCAATTACAAAAGATCCACTGAACTAATGAGAAAATGCTATGCATTCAATGGGTCTGCTCCAACTGAGACCAACAACTGGATATAGACCAGAAGTAGGAATTAGGTGGCCCTCTGCATATGGTTTGGATTGCAAATCCCAGCATTTCTGACCATCACCTACACTGCCTAGGGCTGCTGGAACTGCAGTCCAGCAACTTGTGGAGGACTGCACAATTCCCAGCACTCGATTTAGGCCAAAGTTTTAAAAACAAAATTGGTCTGTGTTATTGGACATCCATGGAAAATGAAGACATAAAAATAATGGACTGAGGAAATTTACATGAAACACCATGTTAGACGGGGTGTCATTAAAATGCACAGTGCTTTAAAAGAGAGCAAAGAAACAGGTCTCCGCTCCAAAGAGGTTACAATCCAGAAGTCAATGCAGGAGAAACTGAGGAAGGAGACAATAGGTGACAATGTTCAAGATGAAAGCATAGCTTCAGGGAGGCTGTATGGCACAGGCACAGTAGCACTGATGAGGATTCAAGAAAAAAGCATGGATCATTTTACTTATATCTATTTAACTGTCCAGGTTGTTCTTTAAAAACAGCAGCAACTTTTGGACCTCAAAACTCAGTGGAAAAATTGAGAATTTTTTAAAATTTCAGGTTTCAAAACCATGAGGAATTCAAGACGTTGCAGAAGTTTGTATAACCTGCCTGGCTGCCCAGTGCATTTGATGATTATCTCAAAAGTCTGCCTATCTGCGTATCCCCCATTTCCAAGACATTGCAGAAGCTCATGCAAAGCACAGCCTCTGTTTCAAGACACTGAAGAAACTTCTGCAATTGCCCAGTCTCCATTTCATGGTCAGGCACAAGGCTGCACCCAGCCTCTGCTTTATGATCTTGCAGAAGCCTGTGCAGCCACACATAGCCTTTCTGCACTACACTGTTATAGTGCTATTATTCCACTTTCAACATGCTGTGGAATTCTACGGTTTGTAGTTTACCGAGGCCAAGGGCTCTCTGGCTGAGAATTCTAAATGCTCCTCCCTAAACTGCAAACCCCAGGATTCCATAGGAGGTTGAAAGTGGAATGATAGCACTATAACAGTGTAGTGTGGAAAGGCAGGTAGTTGCCATTCCAAGGCCTTTTCCGCACTACATTCTTATAGCATGATGATTCCACTTTCAACATCCTATGGAATCCTGGGGTTTGCAGTTCTGGGAGGGGCCAGCTGGCCCCTCCCAAAACTGCAAGCCCCAGGATTCCATAGGATGTTGAAAGTGGAATCATCGCAATATAAGGGTGTAGTGCGGGAAAGGCCCAAGACTTTGTGGGAACTTGTACAACCTTCATTTTGTGACTGAGCAGAAGCTGGAGCAACCGCACAGTCCCTGTTTCAAGACATTGTGGAAGCTTGTGCAGCCTCCACTTTAAAACCTTGTGGAAGCTTTTTCAACCATGCAGCTGGTCAGTTTCCATTTCATGACTGTTGGAATGGCTTGTGTGGGTGCCTGGTTTCGACCGGACAACTTTTCAGAAGTCTGCACAATCACTCAGCCTCCAATTCAAGATCTTGCAGAAGATCTTCTGCAGCTACGCAGCTGCACCATCTTCTGCTCCACAACTTTGCAGAAGTCTGCGTAGCCAACCGATCTCCATCTTAAGGCCTTGCAGAAGTTTCTGCAACCCACACGACTTCAGAAGAAGCTGGATTACAATGGCACCCCCAGCATGACTTGCCTTACGAAGGGTGGAGCTTGGGAAACATTCCTCTTTTGGACTGTAACTTCCAGAATCCCCAAGATTAGGGGGATTCTGGGAGTTGGAATCCCAAAAAGAAATGTTTGCCAACTTCCCGAAGAAGGCTTCTGCTGTGTCCACCTCCATTTGAGCTCTGCCTTGAATGAATCAGTGTCTCCTATGAAAGCCCCACTACTCACCACGAATGACGGGCTCTGTCCGCCGAGCCCCAGGGACCTCCCCGGGGGCTGGACCCCAGTCACCAGCATCTGCCTGACCTGAGCAGCAGCTGCAACATTTGTGGAACCAGTTCCGTTTCTTCCTCCTGGGGGTGGGCTCCGGCTGGCTGGGCTGCCGCACACGGTAACTGACGTTGCCCCAGCGGCCCACATCTCCTCGAGGGTCTGCAACCGGCATGGTGAGTCTGCAGAGAGGAGAAAGAATCAGTAGCTGTCAACAATGCCCCAAATCAGCCAGCAAGGGCACCATAGTAAAGTTGTATGGCAGAACTCCACAAAGTATTTTATTCAGCTGTCTCACATCTTCCACCCACGAGACAGCTGCATTGTATGATCTTTGGAGGAGAGGGCTTTCTTTCTGTCCCATCACCCTCACATATCTGTCTGGTGAGAAGACAGGGAAGAGTCTTCTTGGTGACTCCTTCCAAGTTATGGAACACCCTACCAAAGGAAGTTCGGTTGGCCCCCTTCTCCATTCTCTTTTTACTGGTAGGCCAAAGACTTTCTTATTTAAACAGGTCTTCTGCCTTTAACTGGTTGAGGCACAAGGATATTCAGAGGGTGTGCCCTACGATTTAATATGTAACGTATGCAGTATGTGGTTTTAATGGTTTTAAATTAATGCATTAATTGGATAGGTTGCTGAAGGGTTCTTTCAACTTATGGTTGTACCACATATGGTTTTAGCTGTATTTTGTTTTAGTGTCTTTGATAAGAAACCATGGGAGAAAATTGAGACACAAATTAATTAAACACCTACCCACCCCCTCAACATGCACATCCATATTTTGGAAGGCTGGTGATGATGCAAGTAGTGTGCGATCGACATTGGCATGGAGCCATCACAGCCGTGCCTGACAAAAGAGAGAGGCTGACGTCGTTCCTGACAGAGAATCCCACTGTCCCCTTAAGGCAGGGTGGACCCGCATTGCTGTTTGATTACACCTTGGCAGAGGTAGGACCTGTTTTACAGAGCAGTCGGGGAATCAGGAATATCCTGTGAGTTTTTCCCAGGCCTGCCTGTTTTCTCTCTCAAACCCAAGATAGAACCTGTGAAGGCCACCTCCACTCCTGTCCACCCAAAAGTCCACTCTCTTTTCGGAGATTTGTTCAGTTTTAAAACATAACATCAGACAAATATAACAATATTTCCTTGTTATCCCTCCTCCCAGCAGTTAAAGCTATAACAAAGAGAAATGTGGTGTAAAATTAGTCCTTGTTCAGACCTCCCATTACTCATATATAAATTATAACACTGTACTAACAGAATCCATTAAGACAGCCCAAATTAGTCCTCTTCCATAGAAATCACTTCCTTTTCCCATTCTGCTCTGTAATTATCTGGAATGCTAGTATAGATGGCCTTCTGTATCCACAGTCCAAAAAGCAAGCCACAATTTTGCCACATGCTGAGCACTATGCTGACATGTAGGCATAACCCTGCTGTAGCTCCCCACCATTTGACACATCCTTGGGCTCTTTCTGGCACTCATTTGAATTATTTGCAGTTCTATATAAGGGATGTGATTTTACTTTGCCATTGTATATAATGAGACTTGAGCATCCATGGATTTTTGGTGTCTATGCCAGGGGTGGGGGGGTCTTGGAATCAAACCCCAGGGGATACCGAGGGCCCAGTGTATCTGTGTTTTGCACCACTAACTTATTGAATAAACAGGTACCAACTTAAATAAAGTGTCTCTGATTCAACTTTTCCAATCAAATATTATGGAACAATTTTTCCATAATTGCTGTTTACCATATCTTTTGTACCATTGTTGTTGTGTGCTTTCAAGTTGTTTCTGACTTATGGCAACCCTAAAGCAAACCCATCACAAGTTTTTCTGCGGCTGAGAGTGCGTAACACCACCAAGGCCACCCAGTGGGTTTCCATGGCTGAGCAGAGAATCAAACTCTGTTCTCCACAGTCATTGTGTAATGCTCAAACCAGTATACCATGCTGGATGTCCATACAGATAAGAAGTAGTTGGAACCATCTTTCCATCCTTGAGCTATTACCAATCAAGCTACCACAACGTAAAACATCCCAAGGTCCTTACATAAAAGGGTGTTATTATCTCCTTCTAGTAGGCATATCTTAGGATCCAGTATCATCAATAAGAAGGAAAGCTCTTGAATTATTAAATTTTGGAAGGGACTGACAATTGGGCACTCTCATCACATATGCCAGTGAGTGCCTCTTAGAAACAAAACCTCTCCAATAAAAACTTAATCCTGAACCTTTAATTTTGGCAATCTGAGGTGGTGAACATCAAAGATTTCAAGTACAAAAGGGACTGTCCCATGCTTTCAGCAGCAGCACAGAAAGGCAGCAATTCAACTGGTAAAGCTTCTTCCATCACAAGATCACCTGATGAATTCACACCTGCGCTACTTGTGTGACTGCTTCAGGGAAGAAAGGCGTCAACCTCTGGCTACCATCTAACTCCTCTCTAAATCACAAGGCCTCTCTTGCTCCTCCTGGCAATCAAGAGCTAATCCAAAGAAGTCTTATCAACACCACCATCAAAAGGGTAAGCAGTTGCACAGATTTGTCTTCGGAGTCTAGAAAAGTTACTTTTGGGCTACAACTTCCACTGGCTGAGTCTGAGCAGACCATGAATCTGCAAAAATATACCCAGTTTGTCTCCTAGATAGCTCAGGTCCACAGTCTGTGTTCTTTCTGAACCAGGAACGGAACCCCACAGATATCAGATCACAACTCCCATCAATCTCCTAGCCATCTTAACCAGTAGTGCACATGATTCTCAACCCTGCTATAAACCATAAGGTGCAATCTTTCCTTACCTTCTTCTGGCTTATAACCAGAGCTCAGAAATATCACTTTTTTGGACTACAAGTCCTTGAATCTGGCAAGATGTAACTAACTGTAGCCTCAAAATGTAACTTTTCCAAGCTCTGCTTGTCATGTACAGTTCTACATGCGCACATACACACACTGCAGAAATCAAGAGACGCAGGTTCCAATTCCCACGGAGTCAAGAAACTCCTCAAATGACTTCTGGCCCAGTCATTCTTGCTCAACCTGGCCTACCTTACAGGGCTGCTGTGAGGCTAAAATGAGGAGACTTCAGGGAGGAAAAGCAGGCTATTAACATAAGTAATCACTTCCAGTAAAACACAAACACTTACAATCCCTAAGCAGCCCTGATCTGCACCAAGTTTTTACCAGTTGTGATATGTTCCTGTGAGATCTTTCCTCAGCTGCAAAGAATTCAAGATTAACTCTTGGACTTGGCTGCTCCCCAGCTGATCCTTATTACTTATGTGACAACACCTGATTTAAACAGGGATTTCCCTTGGCTTCAGGGAACATCGTTAAAGTCTCTGTTTTATTTCACTTCTCTGTGAAAATCATCATGGCTGACCTTTTACTGACCAGAACTCTGGAAGACTGAGCTGGCCATAAATCTGCAAAAACAAACCTAGTTCTGCCCTGAGATATCTCAGGTTCATGGGGTCCCCCTGTTCTCTCTAAATGCAGAGTGGGAATGCATGGCTTTCTGAATATTGTTGAACTATAGCTTCCAGCAACCCCTAGAGAGCCTAGCCTTCCTCCAGTTCTTCTGGATTATAATCAAAGTTTGGAGGGGGAAATCTCTTTTTGGACTAAAACTCCCAGAATCCCCTAGGCAACATGCTTTTAAACTGCTAGGCATTTCTGATGGTGGCAAACAGACTCTGACCAGTTGAGGCTTCCTGTAAATTCTGCTTTTACACATACACACAAGCTTCAGTCTCTTAGTGCCTGTGAAAGTGTTCCCTTTCTGCAACCTGATGCCTCTCAAAATCTGTTGCATTACAACTCCCATCTTCCCCAGCTATTACAGCCCAGGTCTCTCTCCTTGCTCTCCCTTCCCCTTTTTAGGGCAAGCAACAATTCTTGGTTGAGCAATGGAGAAGGGAGAGGTTCGGGATGTTCCAGAACAGCAGATCTTTGCTCTGTCAGCCCTTTGCTCTGACTATGACAAGTTCAGATGTTGACAGATGTCTGGAACACAAGGCGAAGAAAAGGACAGAAGTGTTGGGCAACAGATGAGAGAAGGGGAAAGAAAGAAGGAAAAGGAAACTGTGGAAACAGATGAGAGAACAGCTGCAAACAGCGGGCATGAGGAAAGCAAGCAAGGAAGCCAATTTTCTTTGGATGAATTTCATAGAATCATACAATCTTAGAGGTGCAAAGGGACTGCTAGGGCTCAGTTCAAGGTGGTTGTTTTGACTTGTTTTGTTGTGTGCCTTCAAGTCGTTTCCAACTTATGGTGACCCCACGCTGAACCTATCACAAGGTATTGTGGGGCTGAGAATGTGTGATGTGCCCCGGTTACCCAATAGGTTTCCATGGCTGAAAGCGGAATTGAACTCTGGTCTCTAAGGTCACAGTCCAATGCTCAAACCACTACACTGAGCTTTCCAAACTGCATGTCGTGACACATCAGTGTGTCAGCTGCAGTGCGTAGGTGTGTCATGCAAATGAACAAGCGGAGGGGCTGCCTCTGCCACCCCTCTGCGGTGAGGAAGGGCAGCGGCAGTGGCGGGCCAGACTGGGGTGGAGGGGCTGCCTCCCCTGCCACCGCCGCAGCTGCCCTGGCCAAGGAAGACCCTGGCTCGCATGACGGCAGGCCAGGCTCAAGTGGAGGAGCAGGCTCCACTTATTGAATGCAAAATGATGCATGTCTGAAAAGTGTGTCGCCAATATGAAAAGTTTGGAAAGTTCTGCACTACACCATGCTGGCTCTGTTTTGACTTACAAAGCCCTAAACAGTTTGGGCCAGGCTATCTGAAAGATCACTTCCTCCCATATGAGCCCCTCCAAAATTTGCACTCCTTAGAGGAGGCCCTATTGCATGTCCCAACACCCCAGGAAGCCCGGTTGGTATGTACACACAACGGGGCCTTCTCTGTAGCAGCACAGTAACTGTGGAACTCCCGACCCACGGAAGTTAGGCTGGCTCCATCTCTTTTGAGCTTCTGGCAGGCAGTCAAAACAGTGCTGTTCTGCATGGCCCTTTAATGTTTGCAACTGCTCTGCTTGATCTGCTTTAAAATGGTATTTTAGGATTGTTTTTCGACTGCTTTTGAAAGTTTCTGAAGAGCATTTTAATGTGTTTTAAAAATATTTTTATCTTTGTATTGCTTTAATTGTTCTTATTTGTTCAGTGCCCCAGAAGCCCTTGTGGACTAGGAAGCGATACAGAAATATCTTAAGTATCTTAAAGTGAGATAATAAATAGTCCAACACCTGCTATTCAGAAATAGAAGCCTAGAGCAGCCTAGAGAATTCACCTTGAATGCTGCCAAAGGCATTCAAACATAGGGACATAGCAAGGTGCCTTATACTGCTGGAGACACATGATGCACCAACTCTTGACTAGCAGTGGTTACTCTCCTTGGTTTCAGCCTAGTTTGACCTGAAGATTTCTGGTCATCCTTCTTGGTTGTCTTGCATCCTAGGACTAACCAGACCTGACCCTACTTACCTTCCAAGGGTGCATTCAGATTACTAGGGTGGGCTAACTCTACCTGGCGCAGAACTTGGCAAAGTTACTTTTGGATGGTTAAGGTTGCTGTGTTATCCCAGATGTTCCAAACTAATGTGGGTCTTAAAGGAGAAGCCGACTGAAGATTTCTTGGAAGACTGGAAACCATCTGTGGGCTTTTGGAGCAATAAGAAATCTATCAATGGAATAATTGGTAGATACAGTTACTAGCCATTCCAGTAAGATTGCTTAGTTGGAACTCTAATGTTAAATCTTTTTTCTTTCATTAGAATTTGGTTTGGGGGGTCAGGACCCTTATATATTTTAATAAATTATTTTGGTTAGTAAGTTACCGTATTTGCTGGCATATAAGACACACCTGTGTATAAAACACAACCCGTTTATACACTGGCAAATACTATTTGCTGGCATATAAGACGCACTGGCGTATAAGATACACCCTATTTTCAAATGTATTTCTTTTGGGGGGGAAATGAGTCTTACATGCCAGCAAATACAGTAATGTGTTTTAGTACTGTGTTCTCATTTTTGTCTATGTTAAAAATGTTAGCTTGTGTTATGTTACTCTCTCTTAAAAAGTACATAATATATGTAAACAGAAAAGTTACTTTTGGGGATTAAGATTCCTCTAGGAATCCTAGAGAAGTCTAGTGTTCTCTCCATTGAAATCGGCAGTGAATGCCAGGACATTCTGGGAGCCATAGTTTTAAAAAAAAGTGACGTCATTAAGCTCTGGTTTACACACAAAAAGTCTTGGGTTCAGTTTGTGACATTTCCAGGAAAGACTGATAGCTATATTAGTGTGCTAGATTCTTTGTAAAATAGGAAATAAATGGGTGCCACATAGAATAAAAGTGCTTGGGTTCTTCCAGTGTTTACAGGTATCTGTCCTTTGTATGTTAGCTTTTTAAAGAGCACGATTGTCCAAACTCTGTTCATCCAGCTGTCAACTGAGAATCCGTCCTCATATTTTTATCTCTCTGCTATTTCATAGTGAACCACTGTTAGAAACCAGAATATCTCCTTAGTTCTGTAAATTGTGATTGTCTCCTTGTGATATTCACAATAAAACCAAATCATTAGTCTATCTGATTGATTTCTGAAGTTATTTATTTCCCTTATAACAGAGGGCTAAGAATTATGTACTTTTGGAGAATGGACCCTGAGATGAAGTGTTCTGTGCCTCGTCCAAAAAAAAGAAAAAAGAAAAATAAAGGAACAGCTGTTAGTTAACATAGTTTTGTTTCCTGGGGCTACAGGGCCAAGAGACGGAGAACTTGTGGCCTTTTTGAAACTACTCAAGTGCAGCTCCCAGGATCCTTCACCACTAACTGCTGGCTGGGGCAGAGTTTTAAACCTGAGAGAGGTCTAGAACTTGGATATCTTTTCCAAGGCCCAGTCTTGCCACTCTAACTGATTTTTCTCATGGAATCAAAGGTCAAGAAAGCCAATTATAATCCTGTTGTAATCTGGATTATAGCAAATACCCATTCAGCCACGGAAACCCACTGGGTGACCTTGGGCAAGTCACATTCTCTCAGCCTCAGAGGAAGGCAAAGACAAACACTCTCTGAACAAATCTTGCCAAGAAAACCTCGTGATAGGTTTGTCTTAGGAATGCCATAAGTCAGAAATGCACACAACGGTCATCTGGTCAGACATAGGGTTGGACTGAATGGCCCTTGTGGTCTCTTTCAACTCTACAATTCTAGTACAACTCCTTGCTCCAAAGCACTCCATATGATCCTATAGCACAACAAGAACGAAAAATCTCTCTAAGAACCTCATTGGATCTTTGCAGAGCTCAGAAAGGTTCCTTCTGCTTACTCTAACTCCCAAAATCCCCCATCCAGCATAGCCCAAGGTCATTTCCACACTAGACTGTTACAGTGCTATTATTCCACTTTCAACATCCTATGGAATCCTGGGGTTTGCAGTTTAAGGAGGGGGTCCGGCAGTGGAATGTGCTGCCACGGAGTGCGGTGGAGTCTCCTTCGGTGGAGGTTTTTAAGCGGAGGCTGGATGGCCACTTGTCGGGAGTGCTTTGAGGGTTTTCCTGCATGGCAGGGGGTTGGACTGGATGGCCCTTGTGGTCTCTTCCAACTCTACATTTCTATGATTCTATGATTCTAGGATTCTAGGATTCCATGAGATGTTGAAAATGGAACAACAGCACTGTCACAGTCTAGTGCAGAAATGGTCCATGATTGCTTGGAAGCAATTTAAGCCCTGAAAAGACACACACATAGTCAATTCTTATACATATTCACTTAGACGTAAGCCCCACTGTTTGCAAAGGCACTTGCTCCTAGGAAAATATGCATAGGCTTGAAGCCTTTGTAGCTGAGTTGAATTGCAAAATTCCAGGTCTGCCTGTCCAAACAAAATAGTAGAAAGTGAGAATGCAAACTTGGAAATTAAATTTCTTAATTTTCTTAAGTTTCATAAATTTTCTATTCAATGAAAAACAAGCAAACCCAAATTCCCTGCCTATTGAAATCTAAGCTAGCAGGAAGGGGGACTCAAACTCCTCTTTCTAACGGTATGTTTTCTACCCGAAAGAAGTTTTTTCTTTCTTTACTCAAGCAGAATAGTCAAAAACATTTCAGTCTTCAAGACAAGCTTCTGTATTATCTTGGACAACAAATTGTGGAAGGAAATGGACAGGTAAAGGCTAGCTATGCAAGGGAGGTACTGTATAGTGTGATAAATAAAGGAGATATTTTTGTGGGAAGAAAACCAGAAATAAAAATCAGAAAAATCTTGCTCAGAGTGGTACATCAGCTTCTTCTAGGCTTGGTGGTTGTTTGCCTGGGTGTGATATAAAATCGCTTTTCTCTTTCAGCAAGTTTAGTAGCAATTTTTAAATGCAAGGATCATTAGGAGCTGTGTTACTAGCTGGAAGGCTGGCAAGGTTGAAATTTGGTCCAGAGCTTTAAAAAGTTACGTTTTCCCCCGGACTACAACAGCCCCCCACCAGCAGGGTCATTTGAACCTGTAATCTTTCACCTGGAAACAACACAGTCCCTTAAAAAGTAAAGAAATAGTTGAAGCTTATGTGTGCTTACTCAGAAGTAAGTCTCACTGTGGTCAGCATGTCTGTGGTGACTGACTGATTCTAGGAATCTATCCCCCAAAGTGAATTTTGTAAGCTCTGGAACTGATTCAGAGTTCATTGCAGATCACGTCCTCTTTCGTTATTTCTGCATTCCAAAGCTGAGATTTAAAAAAATATATTTTGAGGTTTGAGTCTGGGTTGTTATTCATCCCACATATTTAGAGTACTTTAACTGCCGTGGCTCTGGCTTACAGAATCTTGGAATTTGCAGTTTGGTGAAATATTTAGTAGTCTCTTCCAGAGAGCTCTAGGGCTCAGCAAACTAGAAATCCCAGGATTCAGCAGGAAGTAGCCACAGCAGCTAAAATGTCATCAAAATGCTGTGTGTGTGCAGTGTAAAAGAGATCTTGTGGGGACAAACAAAATGCACTTCTTGTTAAATCTTCTCAGAGGTTGACCCCTGGCTGTGGAAATCCCTTCCATGGGAGGTCTGTCTGGCTCCTTCTTTGTTCTCTTTCTGCAAGCAGGCACAGGCCTTTTAAATTAGACTATTCTTTGATTCTTAAATCATGGGGTAGAAGGATGTTTGAAAGTGGTGTGCTGTCCTGATATCTTTTAATTTATGTTTTAAACATGTATTTAACTGTTTTAACCACCTCCCTTTGTTGAATAGAACTGATTAAAAAAAACTTTCACAAAATAACAGCTGGTTTTTTGTTTTAAATTATTGTAAACTGCCTTGGATCCCAATCTGAGAGAAAGGTGAGGAATAAACTGAGTAACAACAACAAGAACACAACTGTGGTTCCACTTCTATTATTACAGGCACTCTGGGAGTAATTCTGAATGGGCCACCAAAGCCTGAAATTGCCATGAAAAGGATCACAATAGCACAATGACAAAAACCGACGCTAGAATCATAGAACCGTAGCATTGGAAGAGATGCCAAGGGTATCCAATCCAACCCCCTGCCATGCAGGAAAACACAAGCAAAGCACTTTTGACAGATGGCTGTCCAGCTTCTGTTTGAAAACCTCCAAGAAAGCAGACTCCATCACAGTCCCAGGCAGTGTATTGCATTGTCGAATTGCTCTTACTGTCCAAAGTTCCTGCTAAAATTTAGGTGGAATCTCTACTTCTTGGAACCTGCCAGATTATCTAACAATGCCTTGCTGATGCCTAGAATCTTGGACAGAATCTGAAGCCATTTCCGCACTAGCCTGTTATAGCGCTATGATTCCACCTTCAACATCCTATGGAATCCTGGGGTTTGCAGTTTCGGGAGGGGCCAGGTGGTCCCTTCCGAAACTGCAAACCCCAGGATTCAATAGGATGTTGAAAGTGGTATCATGGTGCCATAGCAGCCTAGTGCGGAAATGGCCTGAATTGTTCATGGTCTTAAGCACCAATCTAGATAGACTATGAAAACAATAATTCCCCTACCACCATGCAGTTCTGGAATGCCTGATGATATAATGAAAAGAGTCCCCTTGAATATATACAGAGTGCCTTTCATTCAACAGTGACAACCACTAATTCGTTCTCCATCATCTGGAGTTCATACCTTCCAACATTTCACAGGTGAAAATCAGGACACATGTGCACAAGCAACATCAGACTGTGGTAAAGATGGCATAAATTGTTCATGTAGAAGAAAATACAAGCTGGGAGAGGCGGCAGCAATTTGCTTTTGCTTGAGTCTGCAGAGAAAGGGCAAGATTCTCCCTACTCTTCTCCCCCCTGCTGAGCTAATGGAGTACAACTACTTCTGCACTTTGAATTCAGTTTTTCAGCAGCCGAAGTTCTGAAGTTCAGTTCGGCAACTGAACTGAAGCAACCTGAGGACAAATGGGGAAGATGGGAGGGGAAGAAGAGAGAAATGTGGCCATTTCTGCACTAGACTGTTATAGTGCTATTATTCCACTTTCAACATCCTATGGAATCTGGGGTTTGCAGTTTCGGGAGGGGCCTCTCCCTAAACTGCAAACCCCAGGATTCTATAGGATGTTGAAAGTGGAATAATAGCACTATAACAGTCTAGTGCGGAAATGGCTTACGACATTCTAAGATCAAGTGAAAAACTGGGATGATAAGAGGATTAATCAGGACTTTCACTGCCAAATCAGGACAACTGCATGACATGTGAATTGGATAGACAGGATGCTTCCAGAACCAGAAGGTGCATATTTTAGGAGCTCACACCTGATCACCTTCCCTATGCATCTTTCTGTGATGACATCAAAAAAGGGGAAAATGTGGTTGCTTTTCCAGTGTTAATGCATTTTTTCAAGGGCAACTGAAGCTCTGTTGTTATCCTTTTCTCCCCAGAAAATTCTTTCTGTGCAAAAGAGGATGAAAAGACTCCACTTTTGGTGGAACATGCTCACTGTGACCTTATCCCCAAATCTGTATTTATTGGTTTTTAAATATTTGTATCCCTTCCCTGCTATCAAATGTGGGCTTTCGGAACATCTCAGAACAGCACACACCCGCTCTTCAGATGTGCTGGATTACAAACCCCATTGTCCCCAGTCAGATGATGGGGTCTGTAGCCCAGGCCATTTGGGAAGGTGACATGTTGCTGGAGGCTGCCTTACAAAATTCGTTAGACTGAAGAAAGTGATAAATCAACCCACAAGTTGCACAGTGATTATTATCAACAAAAAAGTGATAAATCTGTCATGTTGAACAGAGATTGCCCCTCAGAAGGCTCCAGATTAATTAGTTGAGGAAACACGATGAAGTCAATTAAATTGGTTGTTCAAACAATAGAAAATGTAGCCAGTTAGAATGATTAAGCAAACCATATTAGTAGCTGCCAAAAAATCCCAATGGAATTTACCCACTGTTTTAAAATACAAGAGATAGTACTATGGAAACATATTTTCAGAAGGAGCTCTCAAATGTGGGTGAAAGCACAGAAAAGACCCTTTATCTCCCCCCAGTAACCACCCACTGGACATCTAAAGGCACCCTGAGAATGGCATCCCATAATAATCTCACAGGCACGTTCCTATGAGAAAGCCAATCCTTTGGATGCCCTGCTTTCTCAGATTGTTTAAGGATGATATCTATTGGGACTGCAGCTCCCATGATCCTGTTCTGACTGGGGGGGCGGGATAGGGATTTGAGTCCAACAACTCCAGGCCACAGGTTCCCCTGATCCTGGTTTAAGAATAACTAGGCCAAACCCAGAATTGCAGAGCAAGTAACAAGCTGGGAGCTGTAGTATAACACAGGAGATGTTATGCGTGGGAACTGCAACACAAGGTTGCAGTGAGGAAAGCGCTGCTGTTGTGGATTCCAGTCATTCCATTCCATTCCATTCCATTCCATTCCATTCCATTCCATTCCATTTCAGCCTCACCCTGGTCTGTGGCCGCTGAGCATGCTCAATCCTTGTTGGCTGTTTTTGGGTGTCCTCACCCTGCCCCCAAGCTTCCCCAAAAGGGATTCTGCCAAGCCTACTGATAAGACCCCACTTTACTGTGTGGGTAGTACTGGTTTGGCTACGTAAGATACAGAATTCTCAACTGGAATGTCAGAAATTCAAGGAATTATCTTTGTTTAAATAGTGCCATCAGCCTGCAAGCACAGCACTACACAGAGAAAGAGGGTAGGTTCCCTGCCCCAAGGAGCTTACAGTGTAACCAACACACTCAGATCCAACTAGCCTCTCTTATGAAGGATGAAACTGTCTTTGGAAAGTCACTATGTTTTTTATATCCTCCAAATCAGAGCTTCAGAATGTTACTTTGTTGGAATGACAGCTCCTTGAATCCATGTCAGGGAATTATAATCCAAAAGGCAAATTTCTGAATTCAGTTATTTTGAATTAATAACACCATCAATTTGGTATAGACACCAACTTCTGATATACAGGGAAGCCACCTCATCCCTGTAACTAAAAAAAAGTAACTGAAACCACTACATGTGTACCACTTTGGGAGTTATTCCTCCTCAAGTTATAATCTTCATGTAGTTTAGACTTTATGCCCCAGTGCAGCCAAAAAAGAAAAAAAATATTTACAAGGAATGTGCTATTTTTAATGTGTTATATCCAAGCCAGGATGTATCCTCTGGGATGTCAGGATTTGTAGTTTAACCCATTTGAGGGCATCTTGGCTATGCCAGCTTGGGGGATGCTGGGAGTTGTAGTCCAAAATAGGATATTTCCCAAGTTCTGGAGTTATGTAGTTTGGACTTTGGAGTTCTTCCAACAGGATGCAACACTGCCATAGCTTTGTCTTCCCAAAGAGTGGGAAGGGGGGTGGTCTGAATCTATTTTATGGATTAGTCCAAACTTCAAAGGACCCATCTAATGTTCTGAACCTATCGGGATTGGCACCCTGGAGAGTATCTTTAAAGTTCAGACTAAAACCCAGAGCAGAATCACTTCCCTCCCAACACAGGAACCAACACCTGCTGGCAAAGGAGGGGAGTGGAAGGCTCAGCTCAAAATCTTTGTTGTTGATCCTGTGTGCCTTCAAGTCATTTCCGACTTATGGTGGCCCTAAAGGAAACCTGTCATGGGGTTTTCTTGGCCACCTTTGTTCAGAGGGGGTTTGACATTGCCTTCCTCTGAGGCTGAGAGAGTGTGACTGGCCCAAGGCCCACACAGTCGGCTTCCACGGTTGAGTGGGCATTCGAACTCAGGTCTCCCA
The DNA here is from genome assembly GCA_948472985.1 of Iguana delicatissima. NCBI lineage: Eukaryota > Metazoa > Chordata > Lepidosauria > Squamata > Iguanidae > Iguana > Iguana delicatissima. The sequence goes on from CAOKZL010001059.1 coordinate 116,323, forward strand.
GACACTCAGTGCAACACACAAGCCACTACATCATGCTGGCTCAGCCGGCTTCCTTCCTTTACCAGAGCACTGACCTGGCCAGCGTCTGGGTGTTACCTGTGCCACATGCTAGAATTGCCCCTGCCGCTGGTTGTCACAGGAATGCTGCTGCCTCTTCAGCTTTGAGTACCTCTTCATGCTGGCAGCCCAACATCAAAGACTCCCGTGGCAACTGTAAGGCTAACAGCTATGTTGTGGCAGGAGCCTGCGCCGTGAGAATCCCTATCTACAAAGCTCAAGTCACCACAGGCAGGGACGTTAATGAGCATGGGAGGTGCCACGGGGAGGAGGGGCTTCCTGGCACACTGTCTGGGTTCCTCTCCAAACGTGAGAGTTTACTCTCCCATGGGCCAGAGATGGGGCTCCGTGTAAGGCCAGCCCTTCCATGAGGCAGAGCGTGGCAACTGCTGCAGGCAGCAGATGTTGCTGCAGGCGGAGGGAAGCAACTAGCACTCTCTTGAGCCTCATAGAGTCAGAGTCACAGAGTTGGAAGAGACCCCAGGGGCCATCCTGTCCAACCCCCTGCCATGCAGGAACCCACATCAAAGCACTCCCAACAGATGGCCTCTGTCCAGCCAGCCTCTGCTTAAAAACCTCCAAAGGAGGAGACCCTGTCACACTCCGAGGCAGCAGATTCCACTGCTGGACAGCTCTGACCATCAGGAAGTTCTTCCTGAGGTTCAGGTGGAATCTCCTTTCCTGCAGCTTGAATCCATTGCTCCTAGTCCTAGTCTCTGGAGCAGCGGAAAACAAGCTTGCTCCCTCCTCAACATGACATCCCTTCAAATATTTAAACATGGCTATCCTGTCCCCTCTTTAACCTTCTCTTCTGCAGACTAAACATACCCAGCTCCCTAAGCCACTCCTCATAGGGCTTCGTGGCTTCCAGACCCTTCACCATTTTGGTCGTCCCCCTCCGGACACACTCCAGCTTGTCAATATCATTCTTTCATTGAGGTGCACAGAACTGGGCACAGTATTCCAAATGAGGCCTAACCAATGCAGAATAGAGGGGTACTATTACCTCCCTTGATCTAGACACCATACTCCTACTGATGCAACCAAGAATCACGTTGGCTTTCTTGGCTGCCGCATCACACTGCTGACTCACATTCAGCTTGTGGTCCACCAAGACTCCTAGATTCATTTCACATGTACTGTTATCCAGCCATGTGTCCCCCATCCTATATTTGTGCATTCCATTTTTTCTGTCTAAGTGTAGGACCTTACATTTCTCTCTGTTGAAATTCATTTTGTTAGCTTTGGCCCAGCTCTCCAATCTGTTAAGGTAATTTTGAATTTTGATCCTGTCCTCTATATTGGGAGCCAGGAACAAGTTAAGTAATATTACTATTTGTCTTTTTATTGGTATACATGCCAACAACAATACATTTTCTCTATTACTGGAGAAAATATGGGAGATATGTACAAAGAGAATATCTTGAACACTGACGAAACAAGAGCTATATGTAGAACTTTCTTCCGCAGCTTTTGGAGTTTTAGTTTAACACTGTTTTATCATCTTATACATTTTGACTATATGTATTTGTCAGTTTATTTTATATCATTTTTTTGTATTCTATCTGGATCATTTGTTTTACAACTGTATTGTATAATATGTTATATTTGCATTATTCCTTCCTTCCCTTGTGCGCACGCGTGTGTGTGTGTGTATTTTTTAGATTATACAGCTCTGGCAGGGCTGGCTGTTTTTTGTTGCTGTTTTACCTGAAAAATGCCATGTACATTGATAATACTGTATACTAAATGGTGATGATGGTGATGATGAATAAAATATAGAAAGAAAATCAGGAACAGTCCTGACAAAACAAACCACTACATGGTAAGTGCATTAAAAGGCACAGAAAGAAAAGCAGAGAAGGGTAACATGTGGAAATGTGCTACAGAGAAAGAGACTAGGAAAAGAAACTGAAGGACTTACACTTGTGGCTCAAGAACAGGTGCTTCAAACAAACACCATCAAGGCAGATATTAAAAAACAACTACAGATGTAAATATCATCCATGTAAAGAAAAAGATGAAGCTGTTGACTACCTTATTCAGCTGGATCATACAGACTGAATATAAGAAACACCACGGTAAATTAAAATAAATAAATAAAAACAATAAAACACAAAATGTACAAAACAGCTGCCCAAAAGTCTTCCTGCTTGAACCTATTTCCCATTCTGTAACTTCAGTGAGACTGGCAGCTTCCTCCCATGTGTTGCTGGTTTTTTTTTTTTGCTCCATTTCTCATGCAACATGCCTAAGACAATACCTAAGGAAATTCTAAAAACGCCAGGTTGGGACTATGCCAGGCCATGAAATTTAGGGCCGAAACCTAAAACCTAGGGTTTACAGAGTATGCCTCACACAACCCACTAAGTCTAACATATGAGGAAAAGAGAGAGACCCACCCACTCCCTTTTCAAGGTAGTGCTCTTGTCCAGAGATTCTTCCCCCTAGCCCTGAGATCTGGGACTCCTACCAGTGGTGGGGTGAGATGAGGTCCAGTTGCTGCGCACAGCAAGGTCCTCTGTATGTGGAATGGGAGTGAAGTGGGCACCATCTTTGCTTTAGGTTGCAAAATGTCTTGGGACAGCTTTCAGTATGTGACTAGTGCTTCAGCTGGATAAAGGCAACAGTGGGAATAAAATCAGACCCCCTTTGTCACATCCACCCACCCAAAACAGTAAGGAAACTCATACTGCTTTAAGCTGACAGTTCATCCAGCCTAATGTAGAGTCTGGCTGAGTGGATTCTGGGAGCTGTAGTCTAAAAAAAGCTAATATCTTTCAAGGTCTGGTCTAGCATCCTGCCATGCTTTTCAGGATGGCTAACTAAATGCCCCCAGGCAGCACTTGAAGACTGTAGCCCATTTCTTTGGATACATCCCAGCCATTGCTATCCATTTCCACACAATCATAATGCTTTCATACCACTTCCATTCTACAGAATCCTGGGATTTGTGGTTTCATGGGGTGCATGGGAATTCTGGGCCAAAGAGCTTGACTGCTGTAGTCCAGGGAAAGACATTCACCAAACGACAAATCTTAAAATGCCATAAGATGAAATCGTGGTAGTTAAAATGGTATCAGGCTGCTATGATGATGCAGTGTGGATGCACTCTAGTTCCACAGAACCATAGATTGCACTTCCTTGATGGATATGGGGCAGCCCAGGACATTTTTCTGCCTGAAGCAAAAGACAAGATGCCTATGCCCTGTGCTCTAGGATGACTGGTGGATGAATCTTACCTTGACACTGATGACAGGGCCACACACAGACACAGCGGGTTCCCTCATCTTTCTGCCACTCCACCCCTCCATTCAAGGTCTGCCATTGGCAGCACCCACCTTGCTCTCCCTCATCATGGCAGGGCCAGCCCCAGCTAATCCCCTCTTAAACCCATCTAAGCCTGCGGTCTTCACCACACCTCGCGGCAGCAAGTTCCACAAGCTAATTATTCACGATGAGTTAGGGAGAAGGACTTTTGCCTGCCTGCCCTGAATCAACTAGTTGACCCGTTTCACTGTATGCCCAAAATTGTACAGAGATTGGAATTGCTTCTTTTGGAAATACCTTGCAGAAATCTCTAGTCTGGCCACGCTGGCTGGGGGATTTGGGGCATTGTTATCCCAAAGGTTACTTTTCAAAATCCTGCACAGAAAGACTCAGCAAGCTGCTATATGCAGCCGTACTTAAAATATTTTCTACTCAGTGAGTTATTGCATGAAAACAAAATCATGAAGAGGACTAGATCTCTACCCATGCTTGAATTGTTTGAGGGGCAGCCAGGTATGGGCTCATTACACGTTTAGTTACAACTTAGAAAAGGCCAATTGGAATTAACAAATTACTTGTAAATAACTAAAAGCATGGGTGGGAACTGCAACTCCCAGCATCCTTAGCCAAGTGAAGAATCCTGGGAACTGCAGTCCAGTAGGAGCTGGGTGTCTATGTGATTCCAAGCCCTGATGTAAAAAAATATTGGTCCTGATCTGTTAAAGAGTAACTAAATCTGGAAATACAGAGCCAATGAGGTATACTGATTTGAGTGTTGAACCAGGATCAGAGTTCGAATTCCTGCCCAGACATGGAAACCTGCTGGGTGATCTTGGGTTAGTCACACACCATCTCAGCCTAAGAGGAAAGCAATGGCAAACTTTTTCAGAATAAACCTTGCCAAGATAATCCCATGATAGGATCACCATAAATCAGAGTTGACTTGAAGTCACATAACAACAACAAAACCTGGAAATCTAGCCTTAGACTCAAAGATAAGCATAAATACTTTTTAATTAGCCTTTTTCCCCTTTGATTGATATTTCTTTGTCCCCAGTAGTATAAATAATAAGGACCAAAGGCATGATAAGAAAGTGGGCACAGAGGCAGCGAACTGGAGTGATAAATTAATGGACTGGCTCTGTTATTAGGCAAATGAGGCAACTGCCTTAGGCAGCAGAAGCTGGGGGACAGCTATGGCACTCACACACTGTTTCCTTCTGAGTTTCTCCCACCCTCTCTTGAGGGACACAGATATCCATATCATACAGCCAGTTCTGTATCCACTTAAGCTTTCTGCTGACTTCAAATATAGTGCTGTCAACACGATTTAAATAAGAGTCAATGCGCAGCCCAGTTTCCAACATGGAAATATCCAAGTGTGTGATTTTGCCTTTTACCTCAGGTGGCAAAACATATTGGGTCAGCACTGGTTAGACTGAGAAAGGCCCAGGAAGATGCTAAAGCTTAAGGTTGTCACGTCTTTTTCACTTCAGAATCCATTGTGCTAACTGCAAACACATTGAGGGGGCAGGGAGGGGAATTCTGCCACAAAAGGAATGTAATCTGCACATTCACAGAGACTCTGCTTTCTTCAGCACTGCAGATGAGTTCCAGAGTCCCAGCATTTTAAAGCAGCTTCCTTAGCTTAATAACCCTGCAAGGATCAGGGAACTGGAAGGGCTGCCTTTTTGGGAAACAGCTCCCAATATCCTGGAATGCTGGCTTGGGGATTCTGGGAGTTGTAGTTCAGAGAGGCAATTTTCCCAAGCTCAAGCTTGGAGAGATGAATGCATGCAAGCCTTTTGGGGTGGGGAATGCAGGAATGTGCATTCATAGGGAGTGAACCTTTGGGAATATCCCTGCCCAGGAAAAAATGTTGCTCATCTTCCCGTGTGCCCCACCCACGCATGTGCCAGGGACCCAATGGGGACCAGCTCCCTGGTGGCAGTAATGCCCAGGTGCGCATATGATGCAGCAAAGGGCAGAGCTGCGTGTGAGAAGGCCGGCCGGTTTTGCTGGCTGGAGCAGGTGAAATTGAGTTTCTGGTTAAGCCATTAGCTGGAATGAAGCAACAGCCAAGCAAAATCCCTGGAGCCAAAGTCACTTGGATCCTCAATTCATGACAGGGATTTCTAGAGTCGCCGACTTTTCTCCACCTTCTAATGCCGGTGCCTTTTTTTTAAGTGCCATTCTGCTGTTCTTGTGTTATTTTTAGCAATTGCCTTTTATTGTACCAAAGGCAAATCCCTTTGAGTTTTCTTAAAATAAAAACCAGTATGTAAACGCTTGCAAACGACTAGTAAATAAATACATCATGGCTCAGCAGGCAGAAATCTAAGTGGTTAAGCTTTTTCTGTTGCTAAGGGAAGCCATATCAATTGAACGTTTGTCCATTATCCCATTGGTAAGAGGCATGGAAATATATATTTGTTGATGTTATGAGCCTTCAAATCCACTCTGACTTATAGTGATCTTCTCCTGGGGTTTTCTTGCCAAGATTTATTCTAAGGTTTGCCTTGTCCTTCCTCTGAGGCTGAGAGGGTGGCTTGCTCAAGGTTACCCAGGCAGTTTCCACTGCTCAGTGGGGATTTGAACTTTGGTCTGCATTTGAACCCTAGTTCAACACTCAAACCACTATAGTATGCTGACTTTCCTATACCATGTTGTCTTTCTCATATCCATCCATCCCTCCATCCTATATATACACAAGGAACAAACTTGATTCTCTGTATCCGGATTCTTATTTAGACAACTGGCACGATCCAGGCTCCAGAGGGAAGTATATCAGCAGGCCAGGGGAAAACCAAGTTTAACTTCAAAACATCTTTTCAAGGAAGATAAGAGCTCCCCAGGGAAGGAACCCCCCAAAACCATCCAGTGAGGATTTGGCACAGCCAGTAGGCAATGGAATATTGGCTGTTGATTGGAAGAAATAAGAGGAGAGTGAAATATCCTGAAAAGGGCATAGCTCATTGGCTAGCTGGCTGGAAGCCTAAACAGCAATGTTCCATGCCAAAAGATTCCTTTGCAGCGTGGCAAACGCAACCCCTCCAACAAATCTTACCAAGAAAACCCTGTGATAGATTCGCCTTAAGGTTGCCGTGTGTTAGAAAAGCAGCTGGCCCTCCATATTTGTCAGGGTTAGAGGCAGAGGAAATTCCCACAGCAAAAATGGGGAAATTGCAAATATCAAAATGTATGTGTGTGTGTCTGCAGGAAGGGGTTCAAAGCATGATGGGGAGAATGGGCACCCAGCGTCTGAACCAGGTCAGGGAAAGGAGAGGGAAGGAGAAGTCAATATGGTGGCCCTATACTTCCTCCCTCTTGCCCATCTCCTTCCTTGGGTGCTTGGGAGGCATCAGGAGAGGGTTTGTAGCGTTGAGAAATCAGGCAGGAACCATCTGTAACTGGGCAAGAAGCAGCTGGTGGAGGAGGAAGAGGACCAGAGGTGGGTTTTTATAGGGCTGCACAGCCTGATCAGAGCTGCTAAGAGGGAAGGTTCCCCTGGAAAAGAAGCACCTGAAGTTGGTTGGGGGGCAGGGGTTGAAGAAACAAATAATCAAATCTGTGAAAGTCAAATCCACAAATGTGGAGGGCCAACTGTAACTTGAAGGCACACAACAACCAACAACAAAATGTGCCAGTTTTATACAAAATAAACTGTAGATCAAAAAGACAGCTTTCAGAGTGGACATGCTGGCTGAGAAATTCTGGAAACTATAGTCCAAAAAAGTAACTTTTCCAAGTTTTAAAATAAACTCAACTGGAGAGCCCCCTTTCCTTCCCCCTCAGGGCAAGGAATAGAAAGAGCAACAGAATCAAGGAAATGTGCCCATGCTGTCCGATGTGTTTGTTGTTTTAGTTTGATGGCTGCTTTCATTTTTTATCCTATTTTTTTACTGCAAGCTGCACTTTGTGGTCAGAGAGGTATAGCATACCTGGTCTTAAAAAATGAATCAATAAATAAACTTAAGTAAGCTGCAGAGAAAAGAATCAAGGCGTCTTCCTAGTTCCTTCAATCCCCTGCTCATCTCTGTAAAGCCTATTTTCATTCCAGACCTCTGCTCTGAAAACACAGAGAGTTGTAACAAAGGAGAGAGTGTTCCTAGGCATGTACAAAACACATAGCCACCAAGTTCACCTCACAATATATGATCAAGGCCAAAAACTTTGGGTTGCCACCTGGCCTGAAAGAGATGTCTCTATTCCAAGATTAGTCAGTATCAATCTTTTCCAATTGGGAGGCCTCAAAGCATGTTGGGCTATCACTCCTATAATCCCTAGACCAGTGGTTCTCAACCTGTGGGTCCCCAGATGTTTGTGGACTTCAGCTCCCAGAAGCCCCAGCCACTATGGTCAACGCTCAGGGCTTCTGGGAGCTGAAGTCCAAAAACATCTGGGGACCCACAGGTTGAGAACCACTGCCTTAGACTATATGGGAAGTGGTCATCCCATGCATCTAGAGGGGGAAATGTGAGATGTCAAGGCAGGAGTAGGAATCATGTGGTTCTCCACATACTGTTAGACTATAGCTCCCAGCATTCCTCACCATTGACTATATTGGTCAAGTTGCAGTTGGGATTTGTAGTCTAAGAACATCTGCACGATTCACAGCCCTATACTAAAATGAGATGCTAAACTCCAAATACTACATTAAAGGTGACAACCATGGAGCCCACCTTGTATTACGGCACTGTAGCTCCCAGCATGCTTCACCATTAGTCATGCTGGCTAGGACTGCTAGAAGTTGTAGTTAAGCAAGATCTGGAGGGCTTCAGTGTCCCCGTCCATGGAATTACATCTACAGAATTCAAGGTTTATCCACTCCGTCTTTACCAGATACTCTAAATCTTGAACTAGTCCCTGTTTTCACTGCATAACATTTTTTTCAACCCCCCTTCTTCTGGGCTGTTCACTCTCCAATTCTCAAAGTATTGTGAACTGAGGTAGTGTGGCATAGTGTTAGAGTGCCATACCCTCCAACGGTCCCAATTGGGCAGGGACAGTCTCAATTAATCTTCTGTCATCTCATTTTTTCAGCTGCCTTTAAAATATCCTGGATTTTCTCTCTTCCTCCCACTTCCCTGCTTAGTCACCAGCTTACTTCAATTGCTGCAAACTGATTTCAAAGCCCCAAAGTATTTTGCACTCAGTTAACTCAGCAGAGAGAGAAGGGGATAAAATCTTTCCCTTCCCAGCAGGCTCAGGCAAAAGCAATTTGCTGTAACTTTTCCCAGCTTGTGTGTTCTTCCTTATTAATAACTTCTGCTCTCTTGGCCACACTCTGAGGTTGTTTGGTTGCACGGGTCTTATTTTTCATCTCCATAATGTTGGAGGGTATGGAGTGTTTGAGCGAGACTTGAAAGATCCAAATTCTAACCCCCGCTCAGCCATGAAGCTCAGTGGGCGATCTTGGGTCAGCCCTCTCCCTCTCTCAAACTCTTTTCCATATCCCTTCTCTGCCTGACCCATGTCTCAGGGTTATTGTGATCAGATAGCCGGGAGAAAGATAGATATCTATATGCCTGTGAACTCTTCTTCATTGCTATAAAATCTGGGGAATTAGAGAAGGAATCATTTCAGGAAAGGTGGGATGTGAATGTATGTAATAAATAGGGTGCCAATCAAACTGCCTTCCAAATTGACTTTTTTTTTCAGTCCCAAAACTATCCATAAAGTCAACACTTAATTTTTTAAAAATAAATTATCCTCCTTCCTCAGTCTGTTCTCATGCGAGCTCCCCCTGCCCAAAAAGCTGGAGCTTTGAAACTCCTCGCTCTGCTGTGGCACATCATCAGGTGGCCTTTGGCAATCCAGTCTCTTTTAGCCTGACTTGCCTTGGATAGTTGTTGTGATTTCTATTTTAAAAAATTGATGAGGTCTCTTACAACACCACCTGGGTTCAATGGGTTCATAAGTGCCGGAACTAAGTATCAGACAGAGAAAAACTCTGCCAGGATTCTTCAAGGCTGATGCTCTCCGAAGGATCAAATCCCCCAGCTTAGCTCACTCACTCCTTGCTCATAATTCACTGGGATCCCATTCATTGGGTTTGGCTGTGACATTCATACACACTCCCTGCCGTCTGTCACTGTTTCTGCCCAGGGCTTCCTGGGTTTGGTGGCTCCCATACTCTTATCATACCCCAAAAAGGGGGTGTTTGTCTCACAGGATCCCCATTTTTAAATAACTAACAAATTCAGCATGGGTATCATTCCTTCTGCCAACCAAGCCAAAAGAACTAGCCTAACCCAACTGGTATGCCATGCCAAGTGGATACTCCTTGACCTGATCTGAACTTCTGCAGCCTCCGGCAGGGCTGACTGGGGCTGCCTCCACATATTTAGCTGCCTGAGGCAGAAGGACAAGATGGTGCCCCTGTTACAGAGTCACATGGAAAAACCAAGCGGATTCTAAGGCTGGCATGCTAGCTTAATGTGTACAGAGCAGGCTGCCTGGCACCTACATGTTCTGCACTTTGGTCATGTGCCATCATCTGGCACATGGTGCCCAAGGCAGGCATCTCACTCTACCTAATGGTAGAGCCAGCCCTGACAGAATTGACCCCTTGATCTCTCCGTAGGAATGTCTGTCTCTTGTCTTGTTTCTCCTCTCCCTAAATGTCCAAACCCACCATTTCTTGAGACTGCAAACCACTCCGTCAAGAGTTCACCCTAGACTGTAGTCTCTTCAGAATGGACCCAGCTATGCAAAAACTCACTCCAGAGGTCCCAGGTAAGACTGAAAAATCTCTTTAGACACCATCTGACAGCTCTGAACTCCAGTTATTTTGGCCAAACTTCCCTGTACTTAATTGCTGGACCATGAGCCCCCCATTCCCTGCCCATCCCAACTTTTTCTTTTAACATCAGTACCCCAAATAATCTCCAAATTCACTTTTGCTCTATTCCCCAGCACATCCACCTCCAGAAAATATAGAGCCCTTCCACTCTCCTTGAAAATAGACACTCCTGAATCCTATTTCTAATCCAACAAGCTTTCTAAGTTGCCTCAACACACACCAACACCACAAATCCCCACTCGGTACTTCTTTCCTTTTCCCAGCCTCTTATCAGCAATGGCCATTTCCGCACTAGCCTGTTATAGCGGGATGATTCCACTTTCAACATCCTCTGGAATCCTGGGGTCTGCAGTTTCGGGAGGGGCCAGCCGGCCCCTCCCGAAACTGCAAACCCCAAGATTCCAGAGGATGTTGAAAGTGGAATCATCCCACTATAACAGGCTAGTGCGGAAATGGCCAATGTTCCTAAACATTTCAGGATTAGATTTTGCCATCCATTTGCAGCTACAGCTTTCTGTCCACAAACTCACCCACCTTTCATTGATTCTCCATTTATCACCCTCCTCCCCACCGATCTTCCAGCAACGCCCTCCCCTTGCATGTGGCCAGACAGCTTCTGTCTCTTTCTCTCAAAGCTGCATTCAAGAGACTTTGACAACGACAACACAAGGAAAATAAAATAAAATAAAAATTTCTGAGTGGGAACCAAATTCAGAGTTGAATTTTTTTGGACTATGAACATATGACAAATGTGGTACACAAACTTTTTTGGACTATGAACATATGACAAATGTGGTACACTTTTAAGTTCAGCAGAACTCTTCTTCATAGCTATAACATCTGGGGGATTAGAGAAGGAATCAATCAATAAACAAAAATATCACCGGATTGTCAGTTTCAGAGATCAGTCTCTGTAGGCAGGACGATTTGGAAAGGAATGCCTTTGTCTCAGGACTCTGAAAGTCTTCTCAAAGTCCATCTTTCTTTTCGTCTCATAGATCTCCGGTCTCTCTCTCCGTCCAAAGACTATCTGTATCTCCCAGCATCAACGCCTACACGTGTTCCGGCACACATACGCATACCTTGCTTCTTTCTAACTCTCAGGCAGAGTTGGGAAAAGTTCCTTTGTTTTTGTCGGAGGGGGCAGTTTAGGACCACAACTTCCCTGCGGAAAAGGATTCTGAAAGATTTGACATTTGAAATCCCACAAGGGGATTCTGGGAGATTTTGGACCACAAATTCCCCAGGGAAGTTCTGGGAACTGAGGTCCACGCACAAAAAAAGGAACACTCCTCAGCTCTGCTCTCAGACATTTTGTCTCCAAAATGCCCTTGTGGGAAGTTTTGGACCAAAAATCCCGCAAGCACAGATTCTGGAAGTTATCTCTTAGTAATAATGGGACTTTCCCCAACTCTGGTCTCCTCAATTCTGCTCTGTCCTCAAATCTTCCCTCCCCCAAGAGGGGATTCTGGGAGTTGTCGACAAATAACAACAACAGAACTTTCTCCAGCACTATTTCTTTAGGCACCTTGTCCTTTAGACTACGGATCTTGGGGATTCTGGAAGGTGCAGTATACACACAAACACATTACTTTCCTCAACTCTTCTCTCTCAGACACTTTCTTCCCAAATTTTCCTTTGCTTTCCACTCACAGACTGTGGGACTACAGATCCCCCAACAGGGGATTTTGGGGTTTGTAGTCCCCCTCCACACCATCAGTAAGCCCACACTCTCAGAACCTTCTCTCCCAGTCCTTCTTCCTTTTCCTCTTTCAGATTGTGGGAGAACTTGGACTACAAGTTCCTCAACTGGGGACCCTGGGAGTTGTAGTCCACACAGGCAACATTACTTTCCCCAACTCTGTTCTCTCAGGCACCTTCTCCTTTGCACTACAAATCCCTCAATACGGGATCCCTGGAGTTTTAGTCCACACAAACATCATTACTTTCCTCACGTCTGTTCTCTCAGGCACCTCGTCCTTTGGACTACAAATCCTTCAACAGGGAGTGCTGGGAATTGTACCAGGCTGGCAACATTCCTTTCCCCAACTCTGTTCTCTCAGGCGCCTTGTCCTTTGGACTACAAATCCCTCAATGGGGGATTCCTGGAGTTGTAGTCCACACAAGCATCATTACTTTCCTCACCTCTGTTCTCTCAGGCACCTTGTCTTTCGAATTACAAGCCCTTTAATGGGGGATTCTGGGGACTGTAGTCCACACGCACGCAATATTACCTTCCCCAACTCTGCTCTCTCAGGTGCCTCGTCCTTTGGACTACAAATCCTTCAAGAGGGGGTTCTGGGAACTGTAGTCCAGGCTGGCAATCTTACTTTCCCCAACTCTGCTCTCTGAGGCACCTCGTCCTTTGGACTACAAATCCCTCAGTGGGATATTCCCAGGGTGGCACTCCACACAGGCAACATCACTTTCCACAACTCTGCTCCCTCAGGCACCTCATCCTTTGGACTACAGATCCTCCACGAAGGGATTCTGGGGCTTGTAGCCCACAGAGGCAACATTCGCTGCCCCAGCGTTGCCCCCTCGGGCACCCCGCCAACCCCAGCCCGCCTTGGCTTTCCCTCCAGAGCAACGAAGCCGCGCTTCCCTCCGCCCCGGGGTCCCCTGGCACCCAGGCCGGGGCCCGCCTGGCACCCACCTGGCACTTGGCGGCGGCGGCGGCGGCGGCGGCGGCGGCAGGAGGAGCGGCGAGGGAGCTGCTCGCGTCCCGCCCGGGCTTTTCCGTCTGGGGAGGCGGCCGGTGCGCGGCTCTCTCCTGTCAAGTGCGGGGTGGAGCCGCCCCGGGTTGTGTCACAACGGTGGGAGGGAGGGAGGCAGGGAGGGGGGAGGCGGCCCTCTTGCCCCACCAGCCCTTCCTGGCCCAAGGGGGAGGCCGCCTCCCCGGCTGAGGGGGCTTCGCCCTGAGGGGCGGCCCCACGCCCCTCCCCTGGCCCCGGGGCTTCCTTGGGGGAAGAGAAGTGAGTCACCGGGGATGCCGGACTCCCTGACCCGGCCGGGTTCCCGTCTGGGAGGAAAGGGGAAATGGGGGAAGGGGCTCAAGGATGACCCGAGGTGTTTTGCCACCCGAGGCAGGGCAGGAAGTGAGGCCCTCCTCGACCCTAGCCGGGTGGGGGGCTGACCCAAGGTATTTTGCTCCCTGAGGCGGGGCGGTAAATGGCGCGCTTTGTCCGCCTGAGCCAGCCTAGAGGTGGCCCCCAAGATGTTTTTGCCACCTGAGAGGACACAGCGCGCGGCGCCCTCCTCTGCTCCAGCCAGGCTGAGGATGACCCAAGGTATTTTGCCGCCTGAGCGAGGGTGCCAAGAGGGGCCCTTCTTGACCCCAGCCGGGTTGGGGTGGCCCAAGATATTTTGCCATCAGGGGCAGGGCAGCAAATGGTGCCCTTTATCCACCGTAGGCAGGTTGGGGATGGCCCAAGATATTTTTGCCACCTGAGAGGACGCTGGATATGGGGCCCTTCTCCTCTCCAACCAGGCTGGGGATGGCCCAAGATATTTTGCTGCCTGGGGCTGGGCAGCCAACGGGACCCTTTTGTGCCCCAACCAAGGGATGACCCAAGATAGCGAGGCAGCAAATGGCATCCTTCACTGGACATGGCATAGGGCACCCTTCTCTGCTCCAGCCGGGTTGGGGATGACCCAAGATATTTTGCTGCCTGGGGCTGGGCAGCCAATGGAACCCTTTTGTGCCCCAACCAAGGGATGACCCAAGATAGCGAGGCAGCAAATGGCATCCTTCACTGGACACGGCATAGGGCGCCCTTCTCTGCTCCAGCTGGGTTGGGGATGACCCAAGATATTATGTCACAATATAGTGGACATGCAGTTTCGAGTCAGTCTCGGTGACCTCAGGGTGTCAGGGAAAAGCAGTTAATATTCTCTGCAATTGAAGTGACTCTGTGTTTGAAAGGAATACAAAGGAACTCTGTGAGACAGAATGATAGGATGGAATGTGCATCGCTATGCTTCCTTTACTTTGCAAGATTTGTAAGATTTCGCAGGAGGATGGTGAGAACTATTGTTTGTGTCAATTTCCTTTCTTGAACATGTGATGAATTTGCACTGGAGATGTATAAATTGCTTTGAATGTAAAGAGGTGGGGCCCAGACTTTTGAGAAAGGATCTCACTGGGACATTGTGCACAATAAATCTTTTTTCTAAAGCCGTAGGTCTCTATCTCAGTTCCACTACAACCTGAGGCAGGATAGTAAATGGCACCTTTTCCTCCTCTCTGCCCCTTGCCCCGGTCAGACAGGGGTGACCTAAGACATTTTGCCACCTGAGGCAGGAAATGGCATCTTTTCCCCTCCGAGCTTAGGATGACCAAAGAGATTTTGCTGCCTGAGGCAGGGCAGCAAATAGCATCCTTCTCTCATTCATGGCAAGGTTGACCTGAGATATTTTAGCACTTCAGGTGAGGCTGCAAATGGTACTCTACTCCCTCCCCAAGGTTATGATACACACACAGTGCCCAAGGATGACAATGTTATTTTACCACCTGAGGCAAAAAATCCCACAACCATCTCCTCTTTACCTTCCCAGGAGTTAAATATTCCGCAATTAAGGACTAATAATACACTGGCCCTACACTGATGTGAGTGTCTGTGTGTAGATTTGTTTGAAATACAGGCAGGTAGGCTACATACATGAGAGACGGTATTTACCAAATCCACCAGCCAGCATGGCTGCTGGGTGTTGTTATCCCAAAAAAGAAACTCTTTGGAATCCTTCTAATGGCTGGCAGCCCTTAGAAAATCCCATTTGCCTCTGTGAATTATTCTAATCTTTTACAGCCATGTAAGGAATGGTCCTCACTCCTTCTCAAGGCAAATAATTCCATATATTAATAAGGCTCTGCAAGGTCTCTGCCTTGAGGAGCCTGCAACCTAAGGTGAACTACAGAAGGTGGGGAAGGACAGGCAATAGCACAGTCCAAAAATATCTCCCTCCCTGCTGAGTTTGGCCATGGTTAAAGAAGGGAACCATTTTAATACATCCTAATGCATGCATTAAAATGTGCATTAGGAATAAATTTCATTGTGTATGATGTGTGGATTGGATGTAGTTTCTCTCAGAAATGCTTCTTCATCAGACTCTTATTTGCTACGGCTTTAAACCTGGATCTGGCCCCTTAAGCTGTGAGACCCACCCCCTTTGTGATCCACAATAGCCAGTCTTTTGGGATAGAGGTGCCACAGGCCAAACGCGTGATGCGCCTTGCTGCTTTTGCAAGGTGCAATGCTGCGCCTTTGGAGCTCCCCTGTGTCTCATGGGGTAATTTTGGTTTGTGCTCAACAGAATAGGGACAACAAGTTGGCTGAAGGGTCTCTGGGAGCTGGTAGTCCAAAAGAGTAACTTTTCTGAGCTCAAGGTGGAAATGCCGATAGGACCCTGGGCCCTGATCAGGGTCAGGGCTGCTTCTGCCACACATGAGCAAACTGGCGACCCACACTTTTCCTGCATGTGCCAAACATGCCATAGGTGTGCCCATAAGGTGGGCGGTTGGGAATCATGGGCCCTCTGGATGGGGTTGGACTGCCAGCCCCAGCAGCCTTAACCAGCCCAGGCAGTGGTGAGGAATGGTGAGAGCTGCAATTCGAACACATCCAAATGGGACTCATGATCCCCACCCCTGGTGTAAGGAATCGAGGACCTCTGCTAAATCACAGTGATGGGATTACACATCTGAATTGCATAGTGAGATTTCTCACAACACTCTGGTGCTGATAGCAACTGTGCAACGAGTGCTCAAAGGTGGGAAAGCATGCAAGGAATAATTAATTTGCTTTTAAAAATATTTCTATAATATAATTTTTATAATATATAATTGCATTTCTATAATATAATGTTTCTATCCTGGCCTTTCAAAACACCTCAGGGTCGTGCACAAAAAACCCCAACCAGACTGATCTAAAACAAATTTTTCACTTAAAAGGCTAAAAACATATTAAATGATTTTGACAGGTTAAAACCACAGATTTAAACTGGTGAAAATGGTTTCAAACTATGTGTGTGTGTGTGTGTGTGTGTGTGTGTGTGAGAGAGAGAGAGAGAGAAACCATTTTTGTATTCTTATTGTTAGTACTAAAAATTGATCTGGAAAACCCTCAGGTGCATGCACCTCTTATGGGGCAGAATGTGGGCTACAGGACTACAAGTCCTGTGCTGGCTGGGAGATTCTGGGGCTTGTAGTAAAAAAAGGGGGGGCGAAGCTTTCTCTCTGCTCTGCCTCTCCGGTTGTGTAATTATTCAGGCAAACTATGAATGTCAGTGGGGCAAAGTCATCCCAGGTGCTATTTTCATGCGCTCTTTGCTTCTTACTACTCCCTGGTCTTTGAGGGGACTTTTCTTGAGATGCTGAGTCACAGTTTTAGCAAAGCCTCATTGCAACATCGGGTGCCCACAAAGGATGTTAGAATCATTGAGTCGGAAGGGGTCACAGGGCCATTGAGTCTAACTCTCTGGCATGCAGGAGTGCCCAGCTACAGGACTCCGGAAATATGCCCACCCAACCTCTGTTTTTTTAAGACCTCCAAAATCTGAGGCCATTTCTGCACTAGACTGCACTAGACTGTTCTAGTGCTATTATTCTACTTTCAACGTCCTATTCTACTTTCAACGTCCTATGGAATCCTTTGATTCCCTAAACTGCAAACCCCAGGATTCCATAGTATCTTGAAAGTAGAATAATAGCACTAGAACAGTCTGTGTGGAAATGGTGTCTGCCACTCTTCAGGCAGTCTATTCCATGGTCAAACAACTCTTACAGTTTTTTTTTTAAGTTCTTTGTAATGTTTAGGTGAAATCTCTTGTAATTTGAATCCACGATGCTGGGGAGGAAAAGCATCAGCCGTGAATGAGCTTCAGACTCACTATTCTTCTGTAGAATCCTTCTTTTCCCATCCCTAAGTGAGGGGCCAGATTCTGCTTGCCCCCTTCCCTCCAAAAAAGCACAGCTCTTTTCCTGCAGCTGGTGTTAGGACCTAGGAGTTTGGGTCATGTCCCAAGCTGAGATGCGTTTAGGGAAAGATTGATGCGAGAGGGGTGTTGTCGCATACAGAGGTAAGATGCGTGTCGGGACAGGCCGAAGGGAGGGAACGCTCCACAGGAGGAAAGGTGGGGTAATTTTGGATTGTGTTCAGAAGATGGAGCCCCTGGGTTGACAGATAGGCTGGGCCCTGAATGACAACCCCTGACTTCTCCCTACTTTAAGAGTAGGGCAGCAGGCAGACATTCAACTGATGAAGATTTCCAGAAGGCTTTTTTTTATAAAATAAACAGATGTTGTTAACGTTTTCTTTTTTAACAAGTTCATATTGATCCTGCCCTGCATCCAAGGATCATGGGTGGTTGTTCACATCTTTTGTCTTTACAACAATCCTGTAAGAGCCATTTGGTAGTGGAATATGCTGCCTGGGAGTGTGGTTGAGTCTCCTTCTTCGGAGGTTTTTAGACAGATCCTGGATGGCCATCTATTGGGAGTGCTTTGATTGCATATTCCTGCATGGCAGGATGGGGTTGCATTGGATGGCCTTTGTGGGTTTGGGATTCTATGCCTATCCTAAGCTTTAGGATTCTATGAATCTTGTGACAGAAGCCAGGCTGAGAGACGAGAGAATGGAGATGGATTTTGTTATTTAAGCAAGCTGACAACAAAGGTTTCACCCATTTTATCCCACATCCCCAAACTCAATGGGAGTCAAGACTTCTTTTGAGAAAGGTCTACAACAAAGTTGAGGAAACTTTGGGTGTTCCTGATGTTTTGGGCTTCAACTTCTAGAAGTCTCTGACACCACAACCAATGGCAAAGGGTTGTGGGAATCATAATCAAAAACATCTGCCGAACATGGCGAATAATAATAACAGCAGCAAAATGTAAACCTCAGAAGAAATCATGCCAATAAAACCCTATGAGAGGGTCAGCGGAAGTAACATTTGACTTGGGGGCGAATGACAACAAAGTCCCAATAGCTCTGTTTTCCAGGCACTCTACATCTTCTCGGAAACACATCATCTTTGCCTAGGACCAGAGCACTTTCAGAAAGTGGAACTTGTTGAAAAGCAGAACCCAGTCTTTTGTCAGTTCCTCTCCTCTTACCTTTTTCCTACAAGGAAGCCTCCATAGTTCCCTCATGTTCCCTACAAGAAGAAGGCAAGAGGAGAGATGAAAGAACGGACCCTGTGTCAAAAGAATGGTACATATCTATGATTTACAATGGTTGAAAGAGCGGAATGTGGAAAAATGCATCATTGAAAAGCAGGGGATGCCTGTAGTTCCTAGAATCCCATCGCCAGCATGGGTGTAGTGACTTGATGTGACCTGATGCATTTATACAGGAGTGTAAGAGGGCGGGAATCTGTGCTGGATTGTACTCTGAGCTTTAAAGGAGGTATCCAAGGTTCTGTCTCTCTTTCAGAATTAAAGTCCCATACCTTGGATAGCTCCCCCAAAATTCAGACTGAAACCCAAAGCAGTTTCATCAACCCCACCAACATGGAAGCCACCAACCACCAGTGGGGGAGGGGCAGGTTGTGTGGGGATACTGGGAGTTGTTGAACTTTTCTCAGCCTTTGGAACAAGGCTCCCGTACATTGCTGGAACTGGTCCAGTGCCGGACAGAAAAATCAACAGTGCTGCTCTCCTCAGATATGGCAACCCTTGATGCCTTCTTGGGTTTGTTCCTTCCAGGTCTTGAAAGTCATAAGTCTGTCTGGTTGCCCTGGCTTTTTGGCAACTCCAAAAGCTTAGACAGCAAAGAGATACTGCCTCAAAGCCTTGTCATGTTGGAGAAGAAAGGTGGGGAGGAGAATGCCTTTAGTACAGTGTGAGGATTTGGACCAATTCCTGGGTGTCAGTCATTTTGAGCAGAAGGAAACCAGGTGGAGAATTCCAAGCCAGGGCACGGTATCTTTTGAAAACAAGTCCCACCGCCTTGGCATGTCAGAAGGAGCAGGGTTGGACTCTTGGGCTGGAAAGAGAAGGGAGGAAAACCCAAAAAGGAAAGGGGAGGGAAAAGATCTCACTTGGTGGATCTGATGTGAAAATAACACCCAGGGTTGCCCCACCCTTCTGTGCTGACTAGCGAATTAATCAGCCAGATAGACCGGAATAGCAGCAGGGGAAAGGAGTGCAGGCTGGGATGGAACAGAGCTGGGAAAAGTTCCCTTTTTCAGACAGTAGTTCCCAGAATCCCCAAGCCAGCTTTGCTGGGAGTTGTCATCCAAAACCAGGAAACATGTAGAACCTCTGGGATGGGTAGATATGGGAGAACAGACCAAGTAGAACAGGGAGTCAAAGTCAAAAATTTTGGACAGGGCTCTTAAGGAAAATCCAAGGATTTTTTTGGGGGGGTGATGGGTGTGATTTTTTAAAAAAATCATGGATGCATTGGGAGTTTATGCAGAAACACGGAACCCTCTTGTAAAATCAGTCCTTTCCTTTGATGAAATTTGAACCCATGTTTACAAATATGGCATCCTTTCCCTCTATACTGTAAAGATGAGAGAGAAACAGTTCAACATAATGGTTGCAGTGCCAAAACTGTCAACAGAAAGACCCAGATTCAAATCTTCCACTCAGTTATGAAGCTTTCTGGGGGGCCATAAGTTACTGGTTCTTTCTCTGATAGGTTCACCATAGAACTGCCATAAGTTGGAAATTACTTAAAGGCACACAACAACACCAAGTGTTCTTATTTTATTATGTTTCAAACTGTCTTTTAATGCTGTCTTAATTGGTTTGTAATGCTGTTTTTAATTTGTACTTTTAACATAGAAATTGTGCTTTTAAAATGTACTGTAGGCAGTAAAAGAGTACTTCTCCTGCTTTCCCCCGTCTACCTTGCAGATTTGCTAGAATTTAGTACCCTGGGCAGCACATAACATGGGCCACTTTACCAGGATGAACTGGATGCAACACCATGGGCAGTTTTCAGCCCCTTGCCTGTTTAAATGCCTATTTAAAGTTCCAGGCAATTAGCATCAGAAGGCATGGCCTGTTTAAATAGGCAGGACGCATTCTTTGGAGCTGTCAAGAGGGTTTCCCTGGATGCTTCTTAGCCAAAGTTCCTCCATCCTGGTCTCTGCAAATTTCAGAGATCAGCCTGCTGCCAATTCCCTATCCTCTTACAGTGCCTGATTCAAATTGTGCTGGTTTTGCCAACTTTGCAGTACTGCCAGGTTCCCAGCACTTTGCTGTATACTCCTTTGTTATATGTAATCATTTTTCAGTCTTCTTTGCTGGAGAAATGTATTGCATTCAAGCCTGGATGTTGTGATTAGGGCATTGTTAATTGTCAACCAAGGATGTAGCTGATAGACGATGTATCAGAATTTTGGTCCTGGGAAAGCAGATATCTTTACACATGTGCTGTGTGCTTTATGAGGTCATTGTCATGCCAAACTATAAAAAAACCTCTCCTTTTTAACAATAAAAGGGTTTTTCTTGTTGCTCGTGTAAGTAGTAGTTTCGACTGTGCTCTTCCTGAGGTGTGGGGGGAGTCCCTTTGGCCAAAGTTGGGAACCTTTCCAGGCTGATTCAGAGCTGACCCACAATCGCATAGACTTATTCGGTGTAGTCTGTGTGAACCTAATATTTTAGATTCGGCCCCATGTGGTTTTTGTAGGGTTTGGAGGTAACCCTAAAGGTATGTCGCCTGGGATCTTGTGTTGAGAGAAAGGTGGGGTATAAATTAAATACATACATGTATGAATAAAGGCTTTATTAAAAAAATATTTCCTAGTTTTCTGCCCCAACAGGACTCCCAAAGCAGTGTAGCATAAAACAGACTGAAATAATATTTTTAAAGAATTAAAAATCGTTAATTTTTTTTTTTAAAGATTGGTTCTAAGGATCAAATGTGGGAAGTCTTTAGGATACAACAGAAAGAAACTTTAGCAGCTAGGCTGTAAAGCCTGCACTATGCTGGCAAGGGGATTCTGGGAGCTGTGATCCAGACAAGTACCTTTTCCAAGGTTTGCATCTGACCCAATATGAAGCACCTTCTTATATCTTTGAGTTGTTAGTCTGCCTGGTATCTCTGATCAAACAGGTTTCTTTTTGTTTTGGAACACTGCAAAAGAAGCCTCCAAAAATTGCATCACTCAAGGTGAGGCTGCAAAGCATGAACACTGATCCTGGTTTCAAGTTTCCTCGGTGAACAAAACAATAACAACACAGTTAAAGACAGGTACAGTAATTGCAAGAACAATCACAGAATGTCTTAAAGGAGAATTATAGGTAGGTGCAACCTCATTTATTGGGTCAGCTTTGCAATCATGGGCTCAAATCAGCAGTAGACCTGCTGAATCGATAGGAGCTCAGTAAGTCAACACTTATGAACGTTTCATTGATTCCTTGGGTCTACTTTAGGTGGGATTGGCTGTTGGCTTTAAGCCTAGGGATTCAAAATGACTGCCCTACAGGCGTCCTCTGTTTTAGATGACTCGTTTTTCAACGTTCCGCTCTCTTGATGGTTGTAAATTAGAGACATGTACTGCTCTTTCGGCACAGGGTCCACTGTTTCTTCTGCTCCTGTCCTCCTGCCTTCTTCTTATCGGAAGCATGAGGGAATCATGTTCCCTACAGGAAGAAGGCAAGAGGAGAGGAATTGAGGAAAGACTGGGTTCTACTTGTCAACAAATTCCACTTTCTGACACTATTCTGGTCCCTAACCTATCAGGTAAGCTAGTGATGCCTGTACTAGGATTTTCCTTAAGTCTTCATTCCTTCTAAATGTCCCTATAATAATAGATCATAGAATCATAGAGCTAGAAGATACCCAAAAGGCCATCCAGTCCAACCCCATTCTACCATGCAAAAATATACCATCAAAGCCTTCCTGACAGATGGTCATCCAACCTCTGTTTAAATGCCTCCAAAGGAGACTCTACCACACTCCACTGAGGTAGCTATTCCACTGCTGAACTGCTCTTACCATCAGGAAGTTCTTCCTAAGGTTTAGATGGAATCTCTTTTCCTACAGTTGGAAGTCATTGCTCCATGTCCTGGTCTCTGGAGCAGCAGAAAACAGGCTTGCTCCATCGTTCATATGACATCCCTTCAAGTATTTGAACATAGCTATCATGTTGTCTCTTAATCTTCTTTTCTCTAGGCTAAACGTACCCAGCTCCTTAAGATGCTCCTCATAGGGCATTGTTTCCGGGCCTGCCATTTGGGTCGCCATCCTCTGTGTATGTTCAAGATTAAAATGTTCCTACTTCTGTCTCTTCTTCTCCCTTTGTCCTCAACTTACTTCTGTTTCCAAAAATTGAGCGCAAAAGTACTTTGTGCTCCATTAATGCAGCAAAGGAGAGAAGAGAGGGAGGTGTGGAGTCCTGAACTTCCCAGCAGACTCAGAGAAAAGTAAACTGCTGCAGCCTCTCCTAGCTTGTGTCTTTTTCCTAAGTTATAACTACCGCCATCTTAGCCACACTCTTGATGTCACTTGGCCATGTGTGTCCCAGTTTTCATCTGTGAAATGCTGGCGGGCGTGCACCCTCCACCCGCACTATATACATGTGTTGATCTGTCCCTGCTTGCTAAGCAAAACTTTTGTTGTGATTGTTATTGATAACCAGGGCTTCTTTTTTCAGCTGCTTTGTGCTCTAGAGATCTTTAAAGAACTACCAATGATTCAGAAATGAAACACAGCTTCACAGAACTGGGAGGGTACCCTAAAGATCATGGAGAACAGGGCTGGGCTACTGCAGCAGATTGCGGGGGTGTATCAGACTCCCAGGAAACCTGGTAGGGTGGTATCCACCATTGTACTTTCCCTGCAAAAAAATCAAAATGATATTTTTGCCCCCAAACATCCCCTGGGGAGTGTGCAAAGTATTTTCCCCATGTCCAGGAGAGGCCTTTTTGAAAAATGGGAAGTGACCAGAATTCAGTTCCTGATTACTTCCTGTTTTGAAAGGCTCTCTGAGGCTTAAAAGGGCCTATGAGGACCCTAAATTGAGGCAAAAATGTCCTCCCATGCTCTAGAAGGCATTTGGGGGCAATTTTGAGCTCTGGGAGGCCACAAAAAACAGCCCATGGGCCACAATTTGCCCACCCCGATCTCGAGTTGCCCTCTGTCGGTGCAAGAACAGTGTACAAGCCTGGATTACAACAGTGACAAATCCTCTTGGTCTAAGAACCACATTGGCATTTAGCAGAGCTTGGAAAAAGTTTCTCTTCTTTTGGACCGCAATTCCCTCATGTCTCCAAGCCAGCAGGGCTGATTCTGCAGCCTTACTCCTAAAATGCTCCACATCCAAAGTTAAGCTTTGGGTAAGCACAGGGCTGGAAGGCACTTGCCCTGTCCCTTATGCGCTCACTCAGACACAGCTGCCCACACATTGGCTCCATTCACATTCACATTCACATTCACATTCCATTCATTCATTCTCAGACGCACTCATTTACAGATAGACAGGAGTGACATGTGTGCGCAAAGCTTCCCAGAAGCAAGAGCATTCAAGCAGTACCCCTGGAGGGAACTGGTTTTGCACTCCCTTCACTCTTCTAAAACATGGAAGGTGAGGAGGAACTGGCAATTTTGGAGAGGGAAGGAAGCCCAGGACCAGAAAGGGAGGCTTGGATTCCTCCTCCCTGTGCCCAGCTGAGAGAGGGGGGAAAGGGTGGCCAACCATACCTGAGGAGCTACAGCAAGAAGCAGAAAGCCTGAAGTTGGTGAATTAATCAAGAAAAGCTTGAGCTGATTAAGCTGAAAGGGAATGTGGCTCTTCGAGGTGCATTGCGTAGACATTAACTTCAAGAAAAATGTATTTTTGGAAACATGGTCAGCTTATTTTAATGCATATGTTTAGCCTGCATTCATTTTGATGTATATTCTGCTCTATGTTTGTTTTCCTTCTTCTTCTTCCTCTTTGCTAATCCTACCTTTAAAAATTCAATTGTTTTAAAGGCCATTTCAGCACTACAACAGTGTAGTGCAATTATTCCACTTTCAACATCCTGTGGAATTCTGGGGTTTGTAGTTTACTAGGGCCCAAGAGCTCTCTGGCTGAGAATTCTAAAGGCCCCTCCCTAAACCCCAGGATCTCATAGGATGTTGAAAATGGAATAATAGCACTATAACTGTAGTGCAGAAACGGCCAAAGTTCCAAGGTGACTTTTCAAAAAAACCAAAAAGTTGCAAGGGAAACAACCCTAAGAACAGAAACCTCCTTTTTCCTCCATACTGAGGACTGCAATCTTGCCAAGACTGATATTCAATTGCCAACTCCAAATGCCTTCAAGTGCTGTCATCCCAACTATGAATGCAAAAGCTTTTGATCCGAGTTTGTAGGAGGAGGGGAAAATCCACAGCTGACGTATTGTATGAGGCAGATCTGCCCTTGACGCATCCCTGAGAAGATGCTGCAAGACCTTCTCCTTAGCACACGCCCTTGGGGCAGGAGATGTGGTGAAAGCCTGGCTTCTGGTGTGCATGGCTGCATGTCTGGCTCACAGCTCCCACAAAGGGAGGGTGAAGCAACAGCCGCATAACATCAGGGAAGCATAGTTTTATATCTGGGTGCTACCAGTAGACTGACGCCAATCCTTGCACCCAATGAATGCAGGAACTGTAACCAGTGTCAAGGCTGCCGAGAGAGCAAGTTGAAGCAGGCCCCTTTGGCTCAAAGTGAATGGATAGAGGGGAGTTACGCCGGCAATGTCAGGAGGATCATTAACAGGGCAAACTCCAGCAAGTCAGGTTTAACATGAGTGGATTTCGAGGCTTAGCATGCCCAAGCTCTCATTTCTGATTCTCTAGCAAACTTTCTTGGCAGTGATTGGGGAAGTCTTTCTTTGGGGATGACTGCAATGCCCATGATCCCCCAGTCAGGCTGGGGGATCATGGGCATTGCAGTCATCCCCAAAGGAAGACTTTCCCAATCACTGCCAAGAAAGATTGCAGGATGCCAATACTGAGGACAAAGGGCTTGAAAGTCAAGCCAAAATTCACCTCTAGTTCTAATACCTTATGGCCAGGCTGAGCATGATTCATACCCAGTTCCAAGTCTAGCAGCAATATTTTGACACATGCCCTGGGTGCTCACTTATAAGTAAACCCCACTGAACTGAGTCGAAAGGGGTTGAGTCACCAGCACTTGCGTTTCGGACAGCAGCTTTACAGCATGAACCTCACTCTGAAGAAAGACCTGCTGAACTTCGTGGCAACTTCCTCTCAGTCATTGGGTTACAGCCTTAATTGGTTAAAACACACACAGGCTGTGCTAACAAAAAAACGCTGATGAATCTTGATGCTGAGCAAGACTTGTCTGAAAGACTTGTAGCTCCTGTGTCAGTAGGGTAGGGAATCCACACTGGAGTTTCATCTAAATTTTAAAGGAACTCTTCAAGGGACTAAGGTATTAGGGATGCTGCACTTCTTTCAATTCATGAGCCACCCAGAGTCCCTGTTTGGGAATAACGGTGGGATATTAATCCAGTAACAAGAGCCCTGGCACCTCACCAATGCCCAGAAAACCACCCTGCCTCCCAAACTCCTACTACTGGTACAGTAGTAGCACAAGTTGAACCTCCTTTCTCCAAAATACTGGGGACCAGAAGTGTTCTGTATTTTGGAATACTGTATCTTTTTGGAATAGCATCACATCTCCTTTGTTCGCTACTTGTTCTGTGCATGAGAAGCGAAGCTGGAGAGAGACTGAGGATTTCACAGATCCTCAGTCTCTTTTTTTTGGCCAGCAGCCACCCTCTTCTGCCTTGGCAAGATTTGTTCAGAAGAGGTTTGCCACAGACTTCCTCAAAAGCTAAAAGGGACCTTACCCAAGGTCACCCAGTGGTTTTCTGTGCCCAAGTGGCAGCTTAAATAGCAGCCTCCCAGAGTCCTAGTCCAACACTGGTTCACATAGAAATGATGATAATTCTTGATGAAATCAAAGGAAAAGAGGAAGGCTGCGGGTGGATTGACTCAGCCAAAGAATCCATGGCCCCAAGTTGGCAACTCCTGAACAGGATTCCTTGTAACAGGTTTTTTGGAAGTTCTCTTACTCATACAGTCACCACAAGCCCAAGCCAAATTGATGGCACATAACAACTGCTACAAGTGAACACAAGCACGGATGCAGAGGGTTTAGGAGTTGTGGACTGAGTACTGGGGAAGCAGAAGCTAAAACTGGAAAAGTAATTACTGTATTTGCTGGTGTGTAAGACTCACTGTTTTTTCCTGAATTATACTGTTGGAAAATGGGGTGCATCTTATACGTTGGTGTGTGTTATACGCTGGCAAATAGTGTTTGCCAGTGTATAAATGGGATGCGTCTTATACATTGGTGTGTGCTATATGCTGGCAAATACGGTACTGCAACTGACTGTATGCATGAGATGTCAATAGTAAGATCCTTACTTGTAACACCAACCAGTTACTTCTCATTTTTAATTTCCTCATGCCAATAAATTAAAGGTATCAGGGCACTGGGGGAGAGGCAGGTTTCAACACGGTGAATGTGCATGCAGCCCACCAGCCAATCAGGTGAGGATGGTTGCTACATTTGGTAGCAGCGTGGTGAGTTCCGATTGGATGCCGGGGATTTGGCAGAGTGGGTTGCCTTGCAGGTTGAGGTGGGCGAGCTTGGGGAAGGAGGCCAGGGGTCGGAGGTCAGCAGGCTGCTGAAGGCCTGAGGGAGGAAGGTGTTAAGGAAAGCATTGGCCAAAGGAATTCATCTTTGTCTTCCAAGCAGAGTGTGGCTTTTTCCATCCCATCCTACCCCTGAAATTCACCTCCCTGACCTGCTTGAGGAGCCCCATTTGCCAAACGTCAAGGATACGATTGTTGCAGAGGGAGAGTTCCTCCAGCCGAGGAAGAGGGGGCAGCCCTTCGAGGGTCTCGATCCGGTTGTCATCGACCTCCAACACCTGAAACAGACACAGGAGAAAGAAAACATTGAAGGATACGAGCTCAGATCTCCATATCGCCACTGTGGACAAATATAACCGAGTCTCATTCTGTGCCCTGGTTAGAGCTCAAGGAAAGTTCTTTCTTCAGGGTGTAACTCCCAGAATCCCCTGGCTAGTCTAGCTGAGGGATTTTGGAAGCTGTAGTCTGAAAAAAGAAACTTTCCTAAGTGGTACAGGAGGGGAGGAACTGTGGTCTCTTTCAGATTATACAACTGTTAACACTTTGATACCGTGGCACCACCCTATGAAATTCTGGGACCTGTAGTTTTGAGAGATTGTAGAGCAATTCTGGCAGAGAATTCTAAACTGCTCATGAAGCTACCAAACCAGGATTCCATAGGATGGATCCCCTACAGTCATATCAAAGTGATATCAAAATACTGTAATTCCACAGAATGAAAAAGATCTGGGTTTCAATGTGGGGCAGAGACCTCTGAGTGATTGTCCCCACTGCTGGTGCCAAATGTTTTGAGGAGATGACGGGAGAGAATCACAGAACTGGAAGAGACCCCAAGGGTCATCCAGTCCAACCCCCTTCTGCCATGCAAGAAGACACAACCAAAGCACTCTCAGGAGGTGGCCATCCAGCCTCTGTTTAAAAGCCTTCAAAGAAGAAGACTCCATCACACTCCCAGACAGCGTATTCCACTGTTGAACAGGTCTTGCTGTCAGGAATTTCTTCTTAATGTTTAGGTGGAATCTCTTTACTGTAGTTTGAAGCCTGTGCTCTGTGTCCTAGTCTCTGAAGTAACAGAAAACAAGCTTGCTCCATCTTCCATATGACATCCTCTCAAATATTTAAACATGGCTATCATGTTACCTCTTAACATTCTCTTCTCCAGACTAAACATGTCCAGCTCCCTAGGAGCTCATCACTCAACACACCTGGAAGGCAACTAGGCTGGAGAGGCAAAGCTAAGCAACAGGAGCTGAGGATTTGGAGCTCTTACCTCCAGGCAGCGCATCATAGCCAACACAGGGGGCAAACTGCGGAGAAGGTTGTCTGAGAGGTTCATGTGTGTGACCAGCAACATGTGCTCCAGGTGGCAGAGAAGGGTGAGGCCCTGAGAAAAGCAAAGAGGTTGTATGTTGTGACAAGTGAAGTAAAACCGAAGGGGAGGCATCCAGGACACATCCCAACGATCCCCCTCCTCTGCTGCCTTTCAGCAACCACCACTTTGGAAAAGGTAAATTCTATATTGATTTACAGCTTCCAGAACCTTGGCCCCACTATTGGGGGATCTGCAGAGTTGTAGTAAAAAAATGAGCACTGTTAAGCTGTTCCCAGTTTGTTTATCTCTTAAAAGCAGTGTTTTAACTGGATGTATGGTTTAATGTTTTTGAAACTTTTGCACTCCATATTGTTTTAGATATTCTGTTTTAATTTACATTGTAGGCCACTTTGAGAGTTCCATTCAGAAGAAAAGCAAGATACAAATCCAATCAAACGAAAGCTCGGCTGGGTCAGCCTGAAGGTCTACCTGATTCCACAACTAGCATCCCACCATGGGTAACCCAGTGCCTCTGAGAAGCTCACAAGGAGGGCAGGAGTGAAACTGCATTCCCCCATAATTCTTGGCCACATCCCAATCTGATCCTGGACGTCCCATGAAGTAGTCTGTCATGCCTAAGAGCCACTAGTTCTATTTTTCATTCATTTCTGAACCTTGGGCTTCCTCATCCAAAGACAAAACTCAGTAACCCGTAGCCCATAGATCTGTTGTGTCCCCATTTAAAGCCACCTCAGCCAATGCCCATCACGGCATCTTCTTTCTCTTCATCTGATGTCTTTAATACATTGAGAGCCAGTGTGTTGTGTGGCATTTATAGAATTTTGGATCTGGGACTGGAAAAATCCAGGTTCAAGACCCTACTTTGCTGTGAAATGCATTGGGCCAGTTGTTCTCTCCTGTCTGGCCTACCTCACAGGGTTGTTGTGAGTAGGGGATAAGGAGACTTAGATTGTACCTATTGGATTCTGGTGCAGTGCAAATCTCCACCTAAATGTACTTATACTGCAGATGTAGGACTATAAAAGCTGCTCCCTTCCTGCTAAGCTAAGCACTGGGAGTAGGAAGGCTGGCCAGGTGCACCCCTGCAGCCAGTCAGTGACCAGGAGGATGGAGCTAAGCTCTCATGCTATCTGGCTGCTGTTGTACAGCTGGGAAAAAGGCACTATGCACTGGAGGTATCTGAAACTTACCTGATAATCTCCCCCATTTCTGGCTCTGACCACTTCCTGGGCCCTCTCATCATGCCACCATCCACCTTCCATCACACTCCTCTGTCTCTTACCCTCTGTGACAAGTCCACCACCCGGGACTCAGCGTATTCCATCTTGAGGATGCTGTTTTCAATCAGGAACTTACTGCGCAGATCATCCAGATAGGCTGAACGCATGGGGTCAGCGGCCTGAGGGCAGTCAAGGTGAAAGAGAAAAGGACATCAGCAGGCATTAGGGCACAGTAAAGCAGGGGTGGAGGGTTCCCAGGCATCCCTTTTATAACACCGGACACCCCATATTTGGGGGCTTGGAGTCCCATCCTGTACTGGGGCTACATGGGATGCACCAAATCTCCTGCCTCTTGAGTGTGTCAGCCATGCTCCCAAAAGACCAGCAGTTCGGTCTTATCAAATGCCGGGAGTCTGTCTGTTGGGACTGTGACTGGCTTAGTGCTCCTCTTCTATTTGCTTGTGGAAGTCAGCCAAGCAACAATGGGACCTTTTTATCTTATGATGGTTGGCGTGCCATCACAAGGTTTCCATAGGTTTTGGGCTTCTCACAAGATCTCAAATGGTTGTTGTTATTCTGCGCCTCTGAGCTGTTTCTGAATTATGGAAACCCTTCAGGGGGGCTTTCTGCGGCTGAGAGAATGGGGCTTGTCCAAGGTCACCCGGTGGATTTCCACAGCCAGGAAATTGAACTCTGGTCTCCAGGCTTGTAGTCCAGCACTCAAACCACTACAGTACTCTTGAGTACATGCATCTATCATGTAGGGAGAGTCTCTTCTGAGATTTCATGGCTTCCACAAGATGTCAAATCTCACAAGAGCAGTGAGATCTTATGAGAGGTATCTCCTCTCATGAGACATGAGGCGGTTTTCTACAGCCCTGCCTCATGTGTCCCAACCAGTCTGGACTTGACCTGGGAAATGGGACGAGTTTGTCTCATATTGCCCTACAGAAATCCTGGCAACTTTATAGGGTTCAGTGGGGAACCTCAGGCTGTAGGGCTGAATGTGGCCTACCTCAATCCTAATCTGGCATTTTGGTATTCCCCAGATGCCTATTCCCCCTTTCACATTACACAGCTTCCTGTCTTTTTATGTGTTTCTCTCTCCCCCTGTTCTAAATGGTTGGAATGCTTCTCCCAATGTTCAATCAGGCTACAAACTTAAGATATGATGTTATTTCTGGCCCTGTCCACTTTGTCTCTGGTCCCACCCACCACTCAAATAAAGCCCAAAAGGACTTCTCTGAAACTGAATTTGACCCTTGGGCTGTAAAAGACTCCCTCCATCCTTATTATATGGATGGATACAGGGGCTTCCACAGAAATGTGGCCCCCAAAGTCTTCCTTAACTCATGTCTGTGAGGATAGGGGAAGAGAAAGAAAGAGGCAGAAGAAGACTGCTGAAGAAGCAAGCACACCCCTACATGTGCTCAGAAGTACTACTGCCACCAGAAAGCCTTCAAGAAAGGAAAACATCAATAAAAGGGTATTCAGGAACACCCAAAAACAATGAGCTTGGGCTGGAATCAAACCGCCTTCTCCTTGGCTCACTTTTAGAGTTGTAAAGTAGCTGAGGGTCTCGTGCTCGTAAACCAAAGGGTCTAAGGCTCTCATGAGGAGAATGATGGTCAAGAGGCACCCTGAGGAAAGAGAAAGCAAATTAGCAACAATAAGCACTCTTAAAATGATGATGATAATTATAATGATGTTGATGTAGATCCAATGCCTGACTTTAACAATATCATTTTGTGCAAAGGCAAAGCTGAATTTTGTGACCTGTACAGCCATTGCAAATTAATTTGCAAGTTCTCCTTTATTCTTCATATCTTATCAGGCTTCTTCTAGTTAAGGGGAAAGAAAAAGTACTTCAGCCCCTTATTTTCCCCCTTCCCACCCCCAGATTCTCAAATTCAACTATTAGCCTTTCATTAGCTATTGCCCATGTGCTGACTGTCAAGCCAGTCGTCACAATCTTGAAGACTGGTATGTATAAAATTGCTAAAGGTTGTTGCGATGACACACTTGAGAGAGTGTGGGAGATATCTACTGAGATGCTAGCTGATTTCTACCAGATGTTGCCTAAATACTTACCATAATGCCTAAATGCTTACCATAATGCTTACCATTAGAACTTAAGA
Source organism: Iguana delicatissima (assembly GCA_948472985.1). Lineage (NCBI taxonomy): Eukaryota > Metazoa > Chordata > Lepidosauria > Squamata > Iguanidae > Iguana > Iguana delicatissima. The sequence goes on from CAOKZL010001059.1 coordinate 147,756, forward strand.
CTAGCAACTTGACTAAAGAAGAAACAACAGCTGGCATTTTGCTTGGTATGTGCACCTTCATAAATGGTCTTACACATGGGAAAAACTGAACTGAGCAGCTTTGTAATGTCTGTATTCACTTAGGGGCTGCCATGCTATTATAACATATAGGTATCCACTGCATAATGGTAGCGCGTGGAGTGACTGAGCTGCTATGGCCCCTTCCACAATAAGTACCAACATGTGTTGGGTTACCTCCCCCGCTCCTCTGGTGAGTGTCTGGGCACCAGGTAGGATGTGCCAGAGCACAACCAGGCATCGGAAGCACCCGAGGTACACTGCAGCTGTCTTGCTGGTACCAGAGATGTCTTTTCAATTCACTAACTGGGTTTTGTTACATTTCTGCAATGGATTTATAGACTGTGATACAGGATCTCTGCCATTACTTATTATGACTGAGATTCTTGGGATGTTGATTTCTGCTCTTAGCACAATGCCCTCCCTCTTACCTGTGAGGGGTATGTACCAACCTCTTCCCCCCCGCCATAGATACCTGAAACAATGGATAGTACCAAATTCTCTACGTTTTCAGAGATTATAGAAAGGCTTCATACTACTGGATAGTAGCACTGGTCCCCTGAGAAGCTAGAGACCACAAAGAAGCTTTATACTGCCTGGATAGTAGGAATCATCTCTATGGTCCTTGAGAAGCTAGAGGCCATTTCTGATGGTGCCAGAGAGGTAGAGGTGGTTAAAGTGGCAGGTAGGTAGGCAGGCAGAGTGTAGGTGGCAGGACGCAGAGTGGGCCATGTCGGTGCTGTCACCTGGATGTCCAGGGATGGATCAGGACAAAGTGTGGGAAGGAGGAAAGTGAGTCTGAGGGAAGAGGTCGGCCATGGGGAATTGAAACCACAGAAAGTGAAATCATGGATAAGAGGGTGGGGAGCTACTGCCCCAGAACCCTCTGTTATAGGTTTGGCTTAGGGAAGCCATCAATTGGAAACAACTTGAAGGCACACAACAAAAACTGTATACTTACAAACACAGTGTGATTGTTGTATGTAAACACAGAGTTCTGACAGTAAAATCCTGACAACATTGGCTTCAAAATCCTGGGTGTTGTTATTGTTCTTAAACTAGGTGAACTTTCAAGGAGCATTACACCCAGGGTGTACTACAAAAAACGTGCTGACCCAGGGACTTACACTTGTTCTCTGGCTCCAGGGCCTGCAGCTCTTTGCAGGATTCCAGTTCAGATTGGAGTACAGTCGATTTCTCAGTGGAGAGCTCGCATCTGGAGAAAGGGAAGAGAGGAGGAGCCAGGAGATCAGGGGGACAGCAAGTGCTTGAAAAGGGTGTATGTGTGTAGGAACAATGCTACCCAACCTATGGTCCTCAAAGGTTGGTCCACAAGAGACTGAGAGAGAGAGACAGAGACAGAGAGAAATCAAAAAAGGCAGAAAGAACATTATGGATCAGCTACATGTCAGTGGAAAACAAAAACTACCACAATCATTCTCAGCTCCTGGCACGGTTACCAGGCATATTCCTCATTCACCTGACTTGGGTCTAATTCTCACAAACAGGAAATGAGTTGACAAATCTGTGTCTTCTCAAGTTATTACTAAATTTCTCTCTGTCTTGTGCATGCACACACAGGGCTCTATTTCCTATGTACAGGAAATGAGCATGTTAGATTGAGAAAGCCAAGCTAGCAGCAGCCACTGGAAACTCCCATGTTGTGGAGGGAGGAGATGTTAAATTTACTCAGAGTTTTAGTGTGAACTTTAAATGAGCTTTGCAAGGGGCTGAATGTTCTTTCAAAAATAGGCTGGGCACCCTGGATAGCTCCTTTACAGTTCAGACTGAAACCCACAGCAGATTAACTGCCCCACTGATCTGAGAGTTACAACTGCAAATGAAAATTCTTCTTCCTGAGAAGCTTGCTTTCTACTGGCAAAGCATATAGATATTTTTATTTGAATGCTGCTGAGAAGATTCATATATGACATCAACAGTCTGAATTGGTGCAGCCCAGAGACTGGAAAACTTACCTTTCTTGGACTACAGTTCCCAGAACTCCTAGCCAGCATGGCCGAGGTACATGAACTGTGGTCCCAAAAGAGAGAAACTTTTCCAAACCGTTTCCCAGAGACAGTGGGATCATGGCAAAGAATTCTGCCCTCCCCATTAGGAAAAGGAATAATTTCCAGATATCGTTAGACTCTAATTCTCATTAGCCTGTAACATGGCTTGAATCTATTGGGAGTTGCTGCTGAACAGCGCTGGAAGGGCTGCACAGTTCCCATCCATACTAAATTCCATTTCTAGGCTGGTCATACTTTGATCTATCTGAGGTCTCCTGTTTGATTAGGTCTGCACGCAGCTAGCTTCAGTTATTCTGCTGCAGCGGCATCAACTGCTTCTTTACTTCCTTTTCCGAACCCTGGTAGACAGCAAAAAATTAAGGCCTTGCTGGCAGAGGGCACTCTCACCACGATGACCCTGAACAAATGGTAGCATGCACAGAGATGACCAAATGTGACATCAGTTGTAACCCTGTGTCCCTGTAACTTCGATGAGTCAACCAGAACCCACCACTTCCTGAAGTCACATTTAGGAAACATCCCCTCCTTTCTAACTCAGGAAGGATGAGTGTTTTGAAAGAAATCACGCTTGCGGTTCCTGTTGGCCTTCACCTCTTCCCTCTTTTCGTTGTGACTCTTATTAGCCTTCCCCTCTTCATTACTTGTCCCATTCTTTTTCCCTTGGACAAGAAAGCTTGCAGAAAAAGTATCCAGGAGGCGTGAGAGAAAAGTGCTTTCAAACTGGATCCCGGATGTGTTTCCGAGGAAGCAAGTGCCCTGACTTCATGAGGCTGGCTTCTTTGCAAAAGTATATGTGGGAATGTGCCTTTTAGACAGCCAAAATCTTCTCTGCCAGGGTCATAAGATAGGTCACAAGACAGACTGGTCATAAGATAGATTTCAGCATAGCCAAGAATTGCGCAGTGCCCCTTTCCCTAAAAAAAGAAATGATACCAAGGCCAACCCTATGAGCAATGCCAGGCAAGCACCTAGCAGGATCCATAACACCCAAGCCATAATCTACTGGGCTTGGTAGAATGACACCCATATTATTATTTTGGATAATCTACATTTATGTCAAGCGCTTCTAATCTGAAGAATACTTAGCAGCCCTTGTACTGCTCAAACTCGCAGCGCTCCAATACAGGACACTGTTACTCTCATTTAATGGGGTGGGGAGGGGACAAAACAAACAGTTATGTCCTGAGCAGGCAAGCTGGGGGACTACAATGCTGGATCTGAACACAAGTCTCCCAAACTCAGCCTGGTGTAGTGGTGGTTTGAGTACTGGACTAGAGCTCCAGGAAACTTGGGTTTGCTTCCCTCCAGGAAACTTGGGTTTGGCCATAGAAACCCACAGGGTGGCTTTATGTAAGTCATACTCTGTCAGCCTCAGAGGAAGGCAATGGCAAACCTCTATCCTATGGTATGGTTGCCATAAGTGGAAGTTTTGCTGGAGGAAGATAACAGCAACTCCCAAACCAAAAACGCTAATGCCCATACGTGGCCTTGTGTGATGATCATGTCGCCATAATGATCTGCAGCTTGTAATCCATAAAGTAGGGTAGGGTTATTTTTGTGTACGTGGAGGTTTTCTGTATGCTTTCAGGCAAAAGCCAAAGGAAAAATCACACTGATGTTTTTGAGAGGTTGGGGGGCCTTGAGGAATTGGTGGGGAGCTTCAGAGGCTTTAAAAACAAGGTGCAGGGGCCCATGAAGCCAATGGGTGCACCTTCCTCACCCCAACATTATCTATGGGAAGATCAAGTCCAGCACATCTGGGGGCACCAGACTTGGCAGGGGAGAACTGGTTTACAAATGTTTATTGAATTACAAGGGGAAAGACCTGAGTTCACACTGAGCTGTGAAGTTCTCTTGATAAGCAAAGGAAAATCATTCTCTCTTGACCAAACCTACCTTACTGGGTTATTGCAAGGACAAAATGGATGTGGTCACTGTGGGAAGCACCACACACACTGCTCCCAGCCCCTTTTGACTGGGAGGGCAGGTGGAATATGAAGGCAATCAGATAGTTAATCAGTCAGACAGTTTAACAGGTGCATCCTGCTTCCCTAGGATCCTGGTATCCAGGATGGAACTGGAACATGGAAACTCTAGACTGAGACTAATAGCACGACAAACGTATCTAATGCAGGAGTGGTAATGGCATGGCCCTGCAGATGTTCTTGGACTGAAACATCCAGCAGACCTAGCCACTGGTAAAGAATCCTGGGTGTTGTAGTTCAGTGAAAAGCCATACAATTTCCACCCTGGTTTAATGCCTTTCTTTTTTAAAAAAGAAGAAAATCTGTCAGGACTGGATCACACAGAAAAATAAATGTCCCATGAGGAAAGGAGAAGATTCTGGTTTGAGGTGAATGCAGGCCTCTCCCAAAAAGTAAACCTTGTCCAGATGGCCCCCTATCTTTCCTTCCCCTCCTCACCTGAACACTTGTTCCTCGGTGACTGAATCTTGGCTCCAGCAGTCCCTGTGGCCTGTTGGAGGCAGAGATGGGAGAGAAATTAAGTCAACGGGGTGTGAGAGTAAAGTGAGGCAAAGTAAAACAGAGTAGGGAAGGTGTGAAAAAGTGTAGGCCTTACCTTTGAAAAGGACACACTCTTTCTGGGACTGGCCTTCAGCCCACAGGACTCGAAACGTGTGCTGGGGCCAGTGGTCATTGAGGGCAGAAGCTGGCAAGTCACACAGCTGGGAGAATCCAAGGTTTAAGGTAAAACACAAAATCACTGGAAGGAGAACCAAGGACTCCCTGTTCCTGTAACCTTTCCTCCTTGGACTCTGCTACAATTGAGTGAACGTGAACAAATTTCTCCTTGAAATGCCTAGCAAGTGTAACACTGCAGATAAGCAAAGGTTCTACTCCTCAGTCTCTTTCATATCATGCAGTAACAGCAATCTGACACCACTTTATTAGCCATGGCTGTGTCCTGTGGAAATTCTAGTTTGGTAAGGCACTAGAGCTTTCTGGCAGAGAATTCTGAGTAACTGACCCACAAATCCCATAGGATGCAGCTGTAACAGTTAAAGTGGTATCAAACTGCTACAACTGTGTAGAGTGAAGGAAATAACTACTCTCCCTGACCCTGATTTCAACAGGCTCCTTAAATTGTGTTTGGAAACAAACTAGCAACCAAGGTACTGCAGGAGAGGGAAAATTGGCATCTTTGCTGCCGTGTTCTGTGCAGAAAGCAGGGGGGAATCTGAAAGATGCAGTCCAAAAAAAAAAAAAAAGTAACATTTTGAGGTTCTGATTCTGGGCCAACTGCAACTTCCAAAGATTTACAAATACTTTTTCTAAAGGGGGCAGTGACCATTGTTACAATATTCCAAGTGTGGTCACAGATTTGTATATGAACAGTAAGATACTGGCAATTTCATTTTCAGGTCCTTTTTAAAATCCTTTTCATTTCCTTTCCTCGCTATGTCCAGACTGGGAATTCCCCCTTTCAGAGCAGCTGCAACACAGGGATATGTTTTCACTCAGGCACTTCTTTCTGATCACGTTTCTTCCCTTGGTCCTCTTCCCTCTGCTGGCTTCCACTCTCTTCTTTTCACTGCTTTGAGGTCCTTGCACTTAACGTCTCTCTCTCTCTCCATGGCTTTGCTCGTTCCTTCTTCTATAAAAAGACCTGATAACCTTTCAGTTAAACCTAAGATTAGCCTTTTGGATCCCTGCCCTCCCAAGCCACCAATCTGACTTTTGGCCTCTGTTTTCACGCTGGAAGTGCCTCCTGAAAACGTTGTCTATCCACTCCACCTCCTCCCAGTCGGTCCTTTTAATTGCCTTTTCCTTTCTCCTTAGCATCCCACTCCTTAGATCAGGAGAGGATACATGCAGTTCACAGGGCCACAAGTAGCCACTAAGGCTATGTTTGTTCCTGGATTTCCCACTGTCAGCTGCTGTGAGAAATGAGGATGGGTATTCCTGGATTACTGTACTATGTAGGGCTGTCTTTGAAGGGTGTTTGGAAACTTCAAAGAAAGACAACCATATTGCCAACAGGTTGCAGAAACACACAACTCCTTTGTGACAACAGTTCCAGTGGCTGCCAGTTTGTTGCTGGTGATAAGCAACAAAGCCCTATGCAGCTGAGGATCGGGGTTATCTGAAAAACTGTTATCTTCCCAAATGCCCCTGCCCAAGCTCTAAGATCTCCAGGAGAGGAACTTCTCTCCGTCCCACTTCCTTCATAGGTCTGTTTGTTGGGAATGCTGGACAGGGCTGTCTCTATGGCTGCTCCTAGATTCTGGAACTCCCCCTCCTCTGGGATGCTAGGATGGCTCCGTCTTTGCCGTCTCTTTGGCAGCAGGTGAAGACTTTTCTATTTGAGCAAGCCTTTGGGAACTGACTGTAAACAAGGGCTCTCTTTTTGGTGCCGTACTATTCTTAATCTTAATCAAGTAAGATTTTAAACAGTTTTAATTCTGTTGTTAGCTCAATACTGTTTTATACTCAACTGCTGTATGCTTTTAACTAAATGTGTTTTATGGTGATTTTCTGTCTTTTGCAAACTGCCTTGAGTCTCAGTCTGGGAAAAAGGCAGGATAGGAAAAAAAATGACAGATAGATGGACGGAAGCCTACAAGAGTTGCAATTCTTCTTTTAGAGCAGGGGGTGGAAACTGCACATCTTCGAGGGCCAGTTTCTGCACCTGCAGTCCTCGGAGGGGGACACAAAGACTGCCCAAAGGTGGGGGAGAGGGAGGGGAAAAAACCCCAGCCATGGCTAGAAGTCCATCATTTGCTTTGAAAAAATGGACATTTGTTGATATTAAGCACTGCAGTAAGGCTCTGCAGCCAAATCAAAAGGTGAATTGCCATATCTGGAGCCTTCAAGGAGGGACCATTCAGTATTTTGGGGGACTAGAAAAAAAGAGTGTCTGGTAAATCTGGATGGGCCAATGGCTGCAAAAAAGACTGCTAAAAAGGGGGGTGCTAGCATCTCCCTTCCTTGAAAAAAAGAACAGAAATGAATTGCTGATCCTTTCTGGTTTAGGAAACATGTCCCTGCCCCAAGTCATCACATTCTGAGAGAGTGTTCAACCCACAACATGTCTCTGGGGATGCAAAGCTGGCCACTAGAACTGACAGTTGTCCATCCTAGACTTAAATTTTAAACCTACAGAAAGGGCCTGAGCTGTTTTTAATTTTTTTATAGAGACCCTAGAATTCTGAGGAAAGTACTTGGAATTATTACTTTTAAGTAATTTTGCTGCTTTCCTCTCCCAAAGCCACAGATCAGAAACAATTTCCACATTGCTTTCCATGTACTGAACAAATCCTCCATTCCAAAACTGGGAACTGAAATGAGTGCCCTATGACAGGAAAACAAAATCCTTGTTTCAAACCTGTTCTGGTGCCAGTTTTTCTGCAAAATGGTGGACAAAAACTGAGCTGACTGTAGTCATCTAAATGCAGCTCCTTCTCTGCCCCATACAAGTTCTGTAAGGATACCCACATAAATCCAGGCCTGTTTCTTCCATCAGGTGTGCGCCAGCGTACCACCAGGGGCGACTCGTCCCCGAATACGATCAAGTCATGAGATGCTGGAGCAATCTTTTAAAAAGAGAGAGAAGGGACATATTTAAGGTGTATGGCTGAGGTTCTACAGCAGCTCTGATTCCTTCTCATCTCTCTGGCACTTACCTCCACAGGGTGGGAGAAAGCAACTGCCAAAGAGGTATCTTCTCTGTTCACATAGACACAGCGAATTGTGGGTTCTGGATCAGCTGATGAGGAATCAAGAGGCAGAAGAGAAGGCATGCAGAAAGAGGGAAATGAAAAACGGGTTCAAGGCAATAGAAAAGATCTTGAGGGACCAGGCCTTGTTCACAACTTGGAGGAATATCTTCTTTTTGATGATAATTCCCAGAATCCTTCAGGCAGCATAGACAATCACTGCTACAAAACCACACACACCACTGCTACAAAATAAACTTTGTTAAATGGGTTAAACAGGTGGTTCACAGCAGAGAAAAGCATTACAGCCATTTAGCTGAAGGGTTGGAGCATGCCCTTGCATCAAATGACCGGGCTGGCTAGGGGATTCTGGGAGCTGTAATCCAGAAAAGCCATTTTTCCAAGCTCTGTGCTTTCCACAGGGGTGAAATAGTTGCCAATACATTGTACCTCTTTCCACTGCAGTTGTAAATACACTCGCTGGTGAGAGAGGACAGATCTAGAAACCAACTCATAGGCCATTTCCACACGGGGATATAGCCCGCGCTGGGACGACCTCACCAGGAGGTCATCTACACCGCGGGGTGCGCTAGGGCGGCTTGAAAAGGTGAGGTTCTACACCTCAAAGCACCCTCGCGCGGCCGCGGGGGTGGCACCGCGTGTTTTATAAAGACCACCTTTCAAATGGTCTTTTTAAAACAAGAGCATGCTAGCACAGCACAGCACCCCGTGAAGAACTGCAGGGGCGTGCAAGCGCGTCCCTGCAGAGCTGTCCGGGGGCGGGCTTCCGGCTGGCGTGCTGCCCCGATTGGTGGGGTGCTGCCGGAAGCCGCCGGACGCCATTTTGGGCACCGCCAGACGCCGGCGGCGTGTAGAGCGGCGAACGCACGCTGCTCCCCGCAGGGACGGAGCCACCTGGATTAAGGTAAGCTCCGTCCCTGCGTGCGCCGCCCTGTTCTGCCACGTTTCAGGCCCCCCCGTGTGGAAAGGGCCATAGATCTGGAAGTCGAATCGTAAAGAGTGCCTCTCCCCTTCTTTCCCCTTCCGCTTCTTCTCAGATGAAACTGGCCAGATAAAGTAAGCTTTACTGATGGTAAATTGATGGTATGGGCAGGGCAAACAGAATATGGATCCCAACCAAGGAAACTGAATTCCACAGACATGACTCATCTGCCATCGTGACAGCTATGAGACCAATACAAGAGAGTTGCTAAAAGGAAAAGTTTACTCCCTGGGTCTGATTCCAGTCATTTCTACATCCCTGAGCTACCAAACTAAGGCATAAACCACATAGCAGAACTTACTGGATGCACTACAATCTTTTTTCTTATGCTCCTGGACGGCAGTCAATGTTTGGCCATGATGCAACAGGGACTGCAGGTCCCATCCACCACGGGGTATCGCAACCACAATGTCACCACATCAACTGAAGTAACTTGTTCAGTTCCTACCTCTGCCCAGGAGCCAGCGATGATAGAACCAAGCACTCTGGTCATTCGGGTCAGTGAAGAAGGCATTCTGCACCAGTTCCAGTTCTGGAAAGGAGAAGATAAAGTCAAGAGAAGAAAGGAAGGTGCCAGAACTTGGAATCTTTCAGCAGCTGCTAGAAGCCCATTCACATTACGTGATTAGTATGCTATGATTCCACTTTAATTGCCATGGTTTCATCCTACGACAACCCAGGATTTGCAGTTTAGAGAGGGCCATTTAGAATTCTCAGCCAGAGAGCTCTAGTGGCTGAACAGACTACAAGCCCCTGCATTCTATAGGATGGAACCATGGCAGTTAAAGTGGAATAATAGCACTATACCCATCTAGTGCGAACGGGCCTGTAACTACATAAGTAAGTAAAAGCTATTATTATAATGCAGAAAGAGCAAGGTTATTCCTGCACTGCAATCATAATACAGTGTAGTTATACCTTTGCTATTGGGAAAAGGAATCTATTGCTAATAACTAGTTATTTGCAACTAGTTTCCAAACTCTGCACTTTCAGACCTTCACCTGTTGCAGGTTACAAGAGTGAAAGAAGGATTTAGAGGATGCAGAATTTAGAGGATTTTTGTAAACAAAGAAAAAGACTGCTGTGGTTCCATGTTTGTTTTAAGGATTGTGGTTTAGATACACTGGAAGCTAGATAAATCTTAGGATTAGTTCTCTGTAGCAAATAACATAAGCTGAACTTCAAAAGACTATAATAAAATTGCTTTTCTTCAACTGAGGTATTCTAGAAATGCTCCTGTTGTGTCCAAATGTAATGAAAACTTCTTCCACAGGAAATATAAAATGACTGTAATTTGACATGCAGAGCTAAGTAACAGAAAATGCTCGAAATTTTACTTTCTGGAGTGTTTTGATCCGTGTTTTTGAGCTTCACCTCACCAGCTTGGCGTTTAGGAGCAGCTGAGACAGTTACTTTTGGGACTACACCTCTCAAGATTCCTCCTGTCAGCATGAGGGATACTGGGAAGTGTAGTCCCTTCCCCAAAGGATCTTTCCTAACCTATGAGCAGAGGTCACCACTGGATTCCTCGCCAGTTTATTCGTCCCCCTCCCTTAAAGACAGGATTTGAAGCATGGTTAAAACTTCAAATTATAAAAACCACTCAAGACTCAAAGGAGTCTTGCTGGTCCATCACAAAATTGAAACCACACTGGGAACAGTTTAGCTCCTACTGATCTCTTGATCCATTCCATATATGCACAGAGGAAATGCAGCCTGTAATTAAAGACGGAAATTCAGAAGGCTCTCAGGAATGTTAGAGTTTCGGGAGCAAAGGAGAGGGAACTGTTGGGTTGGCCAAAGGGACATCCAGAGCAGGCGGAGTGATTATACTGAGGATCCTAGAACCATAGAAGAAAAGCCTATGGCTAGGCCAGGGACAACAGGGACAACTCCCAGAATCCCCCACCCAGACTGACCCCTGGAGATTCTGGGAACTGCAGTCCCTCCAACTCTAGACTTGGGATATCTCAGTCAATGACAGCCAGGAGACTGAGCAGGGCAAACCATTGTCTGAAGAGGGTCTGCCAGTTCCTAGACTTGCGCCTGGGAAGGACACACTCCTCCAGGTTGACTGAGGCTTACGAAGTCTTACAGCTTCCTTCTTGGCTTTAAGAAGGCCTCTCTTGGGCCTAGAACAGCCCAAGAAGAGGCCAAAAGAATACAGAAATTGCCCCCTGCACCCCACAATGGGTAAAAAGGAGCATTTCGTATAACTCTTTTTTCCAAAGGCCTCAGACAGTTTCCTGCCATAAGGCAAATGTGTTCTCTCTCAAGCAACAGAGGCCTGAGAGAAATATTATTTTCCTTCATATTTCTTGGCCTATGAAAAAAATATGATTTCCCCTCAATGTGAAAAACTTTCCAGAGAACACTTCAGTCACAATGTGTGCTTTCCACATGGCATTCACTTGGAGTTCACCAAAGAAGTGAAGCACAACAACACATTGAATAACATTCCAGTTCTTTTGGTCTCAAGTTTTAAAAAAAATACACGTGGGCACTTGGACACCGTTTTTCAGAGGGCTCTAGGCCATCATTCCCTGGATGACACAACCTCAACAGCAAGCTCGCTTCACCAATTTAAAAAAAATGTTGAGGAACCTGTTCTTGGGTTGGGCATAGTGCCAGCTTCCACATGAATGGAGCAGTGAATATGCTCTGGGTTTCAGTCTGAACTTTAAGGGAGCTTTCCAGGGGACTGAAGCCTCTCCCCCAAAACAGGTGCAGCTCCTTGGATAAGTTTGGACTAAAATCCAAGGTGGGAGTCACATCCTACTGACATGGAAGCTACCACTTGCCACCAGATAAGTCTTGAGTCAAGGGGATCAAATAAGAGAATTCTAAAGTCATCCTCTTGGGAATCTTCACACATGAAGTCAGTAGCCCAGTCCCAATGTCCACACTATACTGTCACAAGCAAACATATCCTACAACCATTCTGACTTGGGACAGAGACAGTCTCGATTAATCCTCTGCCATCCCACTTTTTAGCTGCTTTTAAAATGTCCTGGTTTTTCCCACCTCCTTCTCCTCCTCTTCCCCTTGGTCCTCAGCTTACTTCAACTTCAGCAAACTGAGTTACAAGTACAAAAATAGCTTGCACTCAGTTAGCTCAGCAGTGGGAGAAGACAGGAAGAGGCAAAATCTTGCCTTTTCAAGTAGACTCAGGTAACAGCTTGTCTGACCTTCCTTCTTAATAACTTTTGCCATCTTGATCACATTTTGATGTTGCCTGGCCAAATATGTCCTGCTTTTCATTTGTGTAATGTTGGAAGGTATGCACAAAGTGTACAAATTAACAAAAGTCTAGGAACAGACAATAAGACAGTTGCTCTTGGTCTGTTGAGCACAGGGCTATTCTGACTAGTTGCAGGGAGGTGGCCTCAAACAGAGGAGAGTCTTTTTTTTATAGGCCTGTCCTCCGGTGTGAGGACTCTCGGTACATGGGACTACAAATCCTACTATCCCCAACCAGCACACCAAAGAGATTAAACCTGAAACCTGTCTGCAAAGAACATACTCCGCAAAACCACCATTCCCACCCTGCTTCATCTGCTGTATGGTCAAAGCCATAAAGTTATCCAAAGTCTTCACGAAGTAGGAATGGGATAAAGTATTTGTCTAGACAAAGTGGTTCTGTAAGAGTGGATTCATACTCTATTGCAGTGGTTCTCAACCTGTGGGTCCCCAGATGTTTTTGGACTTCAGGTCCCAGAAGCCCCAGCCATTATCGTCAATGCTCAGGGCTTCTGGGAGCTGAAGTCTAAAAACATCTGGGGACCCACAGGTTGAGAACCACTGCTCTATTGGCTTCTGGGGGTGGCAGGAAGAGGCTAGCCAGGGAATGCTAGTCCTGTTGTAGACCATCTGAAGTCCATCTTAGCTGGCACCTTCCTCCTGCTTGCGTATGCTCTGCTGCCCATAATGCTATGGTAGGGGGCCTGCTCTACCGTAGCACCCTAATTATGGAATGCCCTGCTTTTGGAGTTTGATTGGCACCAACTCTGGCACACTTCAGTGCCAAATTAAAACACACTTTCTTATTAAAGCTGTTGAGGCCCCTCCATGATTTCATCCAAAGATGTACATGCAACTGATTGTCAAATTTTAACCTGTCAAATTTCTAATACGCATTTGCTTTGTTTAAAAATTATTCTTCACTTTTTAAAGCCTTAAACTGTTCACACATTTTAACTGTATGGTGCCCTGTGATACAGCATGGGATAAATATTTGCATAAATAAATAGTACATATGCTTTTACTTTGCTTAAAATTATTCTTATTTGGACCAAGAACTATTTTCACAGAATTGAATTGTATAGTGCCCTATGACTCTATGATATAGGATGGAATATAGATATTTATATAAATAGATAGTAGATACATTTTCAAGTCTACTGCAATCTTGAGCACTAGAAAGGTTTTTTTTAAAAGACACACACACACACACACACACACACACACACACACACAGAGAAAACAAGACAAGATTTTGAAATTGTAAGTAGGGGCAAATTACTCCCAGCTTAAAAGAGCTTCAAGATGGAGCATACAAGTATTAGGGAGGTTAACTTACAAACAGAGAGATAAGTCTGATTGCTATCTTTCAACCATGAATAACAAGCAGATGAACAAAAGAATGGTTTAGGGCAGGGCAGAGTATCCTTTCAGCTGGGCTTGACCATGACTTTCTTCCCTTCCTTAGGATCCTTCCTTTGTCAGCAACAGGGCGCTACCTCTTATGCTAAAGCTTGCCTTGGGTTAGGTTCTCACGCCCCACATGACTTTCTCATGTGGGACAGCAGAGACCGGGTTGCGGCTAAGTGTCTCATTGCAAACAAAAGCAACACCCGCTTCCCTTAATCCCCTTGGAATTCCACCATGCCCAGGTAAGGGGCTGGGTTCCTGGGGAGGTATCCGCTGTGTACACTTTTACTCACAGTGCAGCTATTCCCCTTTCTGTACTTCTCCTCTCCAGCCTTTTGCAGCTAAGATTGGCATGAGAAAACAGTCACTGTGATTCACAAGCTTTCTCCTACACACACCCGTGCAGCATTGCTGGAAGATAGAGACACAGAGCCCCGGTGACTGCTTCCAACTTCTTTTAACCCTACTCTTCTGGAGATGGGACAAAAACCAAGAGTCTTGGCTGCCCTCATCCTTACCCTCAAAAAGAAAAAAAAAAGAAAAAAAAAGACTTTTGTGGGAAAGAGGTGAAGTGGAGCTGAGGTCTTCCCAGGTCTCCTGGGGGGGGCTAATGTGGCTCCTTAGCCTCTGATAAGAAAGGGGACACCAGGGATTGATTTTTAAGACTTCTCTCCATATCAATGGGGATATAAATCTACTCTGGGTTTTAGTCTAAACATTAAAGGAGCCATCCAAGGTGCTCAACGTTTTTTGGAGATGGAGTTCAGCATCTTCAAAGTTTGGAGTAAAACTGGAGCAGATTCATCACCTGCACTGACATGGAAGCAACTTCTTCTATTTGGAATGGATGCCTTGTTCCCCTGAGACAGAATCCATCAGCCACAATGGCATCTCAATTAACTGATGATAATCCAGACTGTTTGACTAACCTAGTGTCTCCTGTCAGAATACAACCTCTGCTTCCCTTCCAAACTTAGGGGAGTCAACAAGATGGAACGACAGCTCCCAGAATCCTCTTACCTATGTTTGCTGTGGGATGCTGGGAATTGTCATTCCAAAAATCTTAACTTTCTAAAACTCTTTGTCTGCTCCACCTGACTGTTCCCGGATTGCCTACCTTTCAGTAGGAGTTCCTCTGTGATCCGGCCTTGCTGCTGGGGGTCAGGGAAGAGTTGCGGAAGGAGGAGGCTGCGATAATGCCAGGAGGAGTAGTTGGAGAAATTCCGGGTGATGAGGCTGTCGCTGAAGGCTAGTTCATCCTGGGGAGGCACCTGTGAATGCTGCACCACAAAGCGGCGGTAGTCCCAACAGTGAACTGCAGGGGTGGCAGAGACAAATAGGAATGTGGAGGTCAAATGTCAAGCCTGCTCAATTGTCACGGTCAAGCCCAAGCCCTTTTACCCTCAGCCAATCAGGTTCCAGAATCTCTGCCCATTTTTGGACAGAAAACAGTTGCTAACTATTATTACTGTAACTTTAATTTGGCACAGTTAGGGCACCCCAACTGCACTACTAGGGAAAGCAGACTCCCCCCAACAGGAAGTAACCTTCAACTTCTCAGTCACTTCCTGCTGGGGAAAAAAGGCCTTCCTGGGACCTGAAAAGGCTCAGAGAGGGCCGAAAAAGATAAATAAAAAAACAACAACGAATGAACAAACAAACAGGCAAAATGCCTCCTAGGGGAGGACTGTAGTTGAAAATATTGCTGGGGTCTTTGTGGGTCCCCTGGAGGGGATCAACTATGGCTCCCTAACCCTTGATGGTTGCCCACTACTACTTCTTTGAAAAGAGATTAGGCAAATTCATAGGGAGCTGTTGCCTTTATGGCCTGCCTGAGGGCTTCCCAGAGCCATCTGGTCAGCCACTTGGGATAACAGATGGATGTTCAGTGTGATACAGCAGTGCTCGTCTTATGTTGTACAGTAGCAGCCTAAATGAAGGGGACTGGCACCATTTCACTGCCTTGGAGCTGTCATTCAGTGGCAGAACCATAAATTGGTAAGGACCAGGCCTCTGGTTCTGTCCTTGTCATCTCCAGACAGGCCCTCCTTGAAACTTGAGAGATGCTGCCTGTTGGTGCTGGTAAGAGCCAGCCTAGGAAAAACTTGGAAAAATTTCCTTTTTTGGATGGCTGAGGGATTCTGGAAGTTGTCATCCAAAAAAGAGGAACTTTTCCAAACGCTGGGGACAAGCAGCCACAAGGTCTGATTTAGTATAAACCAACCTCTTCCTATGTCCCTGTGGAAAAAAAAACTTGAGCCAGACCTAAACTCAGAGATGTTTTATGAACAATTAAGCTTATAGATGGCAAATCAGCATGTGTAGTGGTTTGAGTGTTGTAGTATGACCCTAGAGATCAGGGTTTGAATCCCCACTCAGCTGCGGAAACCCACTGGGTGACCTTGGACAAGTCACAAAAGTTGGAACTAACTTGAATGCACAACATCAAGCCTACAGATGATGGAAAGTGAAACATTACTTGAATTGCTAACAGTGAGGTTTGGATATGAGGCTAGGAGTGCATGAGCGATGGACTGGAAGGACAGGAGGAGAGCAGAAGCCAAAATACATACAGTTGCGTTCATCAGTCTCCAAGAACTTGCCACACAGCTCCAGCTCACGGTCCCAATCCGGCTCTGGGATGTGCTCCATCACCCAGCAGCGATGATGCCATGTCCCGTAGGATTTGGGATTCACCCGCAGGCAAGACTCCAGAAAGGAGAGTTCTGCTTTGCACAGGGCTTGCATCTCTTCCGGGGTTCTGCCAGCACAGAGAAGATGGAGGAGTGAAGAAGAAGGGTGGGAGAATCTCATGTACATAGCATCCAGCCACTTTACAGACTGGTCTCTCCCTTCCTCCTGGTCTCTTCCCATAACTTACTCTCTCTGCAAGTGAAGAAATATCTCTCGCCGGAAGTTCCAGAGGGTGGCAAAATCTGGATTGGCACCCAAGACCTGACTGGTCAGGTCCAAGGCCTCTTTGTCCAATTGAGCCAGTTTCCTCTGAAAGAGACAAGTTAACACTGAGTAGGTCTTTGTGTGAGAGGGGAAGAGTTCAGTCCCACACTTATGCATCAACTTCTGCTCCATTTCTCCAACAGAAGAAGGACCAAATCTGCTTTCAAACAACTGGATTACTGTTAAGAAATATACTTGACAAAGAAAGTGGCTTCTGACATCTTTTTCCACCCATGGCAAAGGCCAAAAGCCAAATCCAAGTATCAAAATTACCTCTTAAAGCCAAAGTTGTCACATAACTGTCAAACATCAGGGGGTCACTGTCACTGTAAGGGTTAAAAGTCAAGGGGTGAATTCTTCACAGAAAGGTCAAGGGTCAAAGTTGCTACTCAAAGGCCACCATACAAAGGCCAAAGCTCAGGGGTAAGTGTTTTTGTGTACCTCAACTAGACACACAGACAACTAAATAATATTCACTCTGCCTTCAGCTAAGGACGTCCAGGTGGAGTTTGCCCATTTACTTATCTAGGGTCAAGGAGCCCTCAGCAATCAACAACGTCTGAAATGTCAACTTCAGCGGGAACCAAAGTTCAATTACATTCTTAATCACATCCTTCTCCAACATCAAAAAAGGGAACTTTCTTCTCCCTTCTGGAAAAGGAACAGAAAACTCAGAGATCAATCCCAGCAACTTTTATTGTTATGGATTAAAAGCCTTTATCCCTACAAGTATTCAGTCCCAAGGAACAATGCAATAACCACAGATGACATACACCAGAGGGAGAAATGGTCTAGGGACTATTAGCCCGTTTCTCAATTATCTTTGTCCCTCTAAAAGTCAGGGCAAAGAACAGACCACAAGTCATCTGTCAGCTAAGCACTAAGAGAAATTTAGGAAGATTGAAGCTGAAGGACACAAGGCCAAAAGCCATTACAAACGCCAACCTTAAGCAGGGGCCAAGAGTGACACTCATGATCCACCTGACCAATAGTAGGACATACATCATGACTCAAAGGAAGCTGTTTCAGTCTCTTTTAGTCTCCAAAAGTTAAACCAAAGAGAAACGGAACCAGTTTCTTCTCCCCTTCGTTCCTTCCCCTCTCCTGTTCACCTTTTCAAAGATGGCTTTGGTGGCCGTCACATATTGGTTTAGTTTCTTCTCTCGCTCGAGACGCTTGGCTTCAGCCTGCTCCTCTGTTGTCTTCACCTTCAGCCTGCCGTGCTGTTGGGAGGGGGCATTATGGGAAAAAGACCATAAAAATATAACATTACGATTGGGGACAGGGGAACTTCTTTCCTTAAAATTCTACTTTGGAAGAGGTACGGCTGTGAAAAGTAAGGTAAGAAAGAGCATAAGCCACGGAAATATACGGAGATACCTCAGTTAATAAAGCAGATGTATTCTTGGGCATTAAACAGAAAATTGTAACCAGAGGAAGAAATAACATAGAAAGGCAAAGGAAAAGAGTCTGCAAGACAAAAAGAATAGAGCAGTTCAACATGTTTTGGCAAACTTTTTATCTAAAACAAACAATATACACAAGTGAACAGAAACAAGCCAGCTCAGGTAAGCCTTCCAAGCTTCTAGAGATCACTGGAAGACTTCTTCCAAAATGGATAATCAAGGGGTAATTTTTCTTTTACTAGGTTCCACATTTCTTTCTTGGTGGCCAAAGTTATAAAGCTATGTCTTTTTAAAGTGTGCTGTGACTGCTGGTGAAGGTTTATCTGCTTTCCCATTTTCTTCATTGTTTTGTTCATGCATGCTTTCTGAGGAGTTCTTGAGGCAGCTGCTCTTTCTTTTGTCTGTTGTAGGCATGCACACACAGCCTACAGTAAGATCAACTTTGTTGCGTTGCCTTCCTTACTGTAGCTAAGTTGCTGCAACGTGATGCAGAAAGACTGTTTCTTCAGCTGACTTTCATCATCCTTCCAATACCAATGCTACTAAAAAACATCCAGTTAGACAGAGGACAAGAAGGAAAAGGAGCGTCTGGATGGATGTAACAAGTCTTTGTAAAACAGAGCTTCTTTTTCAAAGGCTTTGTTAACTGAGGCATACCTATATGGCACTGATAACAAAAACAGCTGGGAAAACACACTTTGAAAGGAACACACAGACCAGAGAGAATTGTCCCTCACTCACCATGTTGATGGCACAGCAAGAACAATTCCAGAGGGGAGATGATGAGTGAATTACGTATCCTAAAATACAAGCAAAAATCAGGTAAGCATGGACAGACAATCTTTAGAAGCAACTTATTTTTATTATTATTACATTTTAAAAATCCTGTCCTTTTTCTAAGGATTACCTGATTCTCAAGCCCACTTCCCTTTCCTCCTCACAAAAACCCTCTGAGGTCGGCCAGGCTCACAAATCACCTTGTGAGCTTCATAGAAAAGTGTGCATTTTCTGGATTTTCTTTGGGGCCCCAGAGGGCTACTTTGTCAGTTTCCTCCAATCTGGTGCCTCCCAAAATGGCTGGACTACAACTCCCAGAATCTGCCAGCCAGGTCCTTTAAATCTTCTGGAAGGCATTAGGGGAATGGAAACGGCTGTACAAATATACTACCACATTTTTTTCAGTTCTCGCTCTGCTCCTATTTTAAGCGTTCAGAAGAGGCAACAGTCTACGGTGCTAGTCAGGCAAGCTCACAAGCACCCACCGAGAGGGAAAGGGGGTCTACCAATAGGAAAAAACGGGTCTACTCAGACATCCTCTCTGTCCTAGAAAGTCACAAATTAGATATGGATTCTAGCATAGCTCTGGAAGTCCTTCTCCCATCTCATGGTTGTTTTTGAAGCCTGTGCGATCTAACCCTATCCCGGCAAGCACACCTTCCCCTTGGCTTTTCCTTTGCCTCTCCATAAGCCTGGTGTTGAAGCCAAAGAAAAGCACACATAAATGAAATTATGATCTGAGAGTGTTGTAGCATCTCAAAGACTAACAAATTTTACGTAGCACAAGGTTTTATGGACTGTAGCCCATGCCTGACAGTTCTTTTAAGCCACAACGTGCAGCTGAGTTGAGCAACTCTTTCAATTTCCCACAATGCTCCAGGATGATGCTAAGTAAGAGGCATTGTGGGAAAATGACCTACCACCTAGATGCATGCACCTTTTTAGATCAGGACTGGGGAGGGAGTTAAGTGGAGGTCTGCCACAGATGCACGCCCAACCAGCCCAGCTGCCTCTAGATTTATTGGATGACAACTGGCCCCACCTCCCACCTGTGGATGATGGGAGCTGCAGTCTGATACAGCCTGATTTCCCCAGGTTGGGAAAAATATCTCCTCTGTAAGGCAAGGTTGGGAATTGGGTGGCCCTCTGTGCAGTGTTCAACAGTAAGCCTTCGCCCCATGCAGCATAGCCAATGGAAAGGGATGCTGGGTGTTGCAATCCATTAACACCTGAGTCCCACCCCTGCTACCAAGCCCCACTACCCACCCACTCTCATGACAGACTTCTACTCCTCTGCAAACAAATGGGATTATTTGAGAGCTGCAGCAACCCCTCCCTGGGAAACCAGGTCAATTACCCACGTGATTACCTTTCCCGCCTTCAAACACCCCATTGCATTGTGGAATTGAGCAAAAATGGCAAGGCTTTTCTCTAAGGACAGACAAATGGGGGGTGTCTCAGCACACCTGACCCCCGATCCTCCTCTTCCTCCCACTGTGAATACACACGCTCTTTCCTGCTCTCTTGAACAATCTACACTCCGGTACATATTTAAAACCCCGCCAATTGCCTTCCTTCCTTCCTCCCCCCATTTCTAGAGACAGAATGGTAACTTCCGCGAGAATCTGGCGGGGCTCCCATGGGGCGAGACCATCTCAAAACAGCCCACGGGGGTGGGTGGGGAACAGCAAAAGGAGCTACCGGGCTAATCTAAGAAGCCTCTAGGGGGCGATACCAACCAATCCGGAGAGGAGGGGGGTGCCCGGAGGATGAGGCGCCGTCGTGAACCAAGTGGTCTCGTCCGCAGCGGTTCTGTAAGAGAAGATGGGAGCCTGTGGGCGATTCCACCTGAGAAGTAGCATGGGGGGTGGAAGCAATGTTTCGGAAACAGGCCCGACTGTGCCGCATGGGGAAGAGACGAGTTGAGACCTCTAGTGGGGATGGAGCGTCCTCCTTCTTAAAGGGGCCGCATTTTTTTCTTCTTAAAGAGGTAGTCAAAGATGAAGTAAAAAAGTGCTTATGTATAGGAATCCAATAGTAGGAATTTTTTTTAAAAAGGGTGTTCTCAAGATAAATAGATTTAGGGATTGCTAAATGCATGATCCAGGACTCCTGATTTTTATTCAGAGAAGTGGTGACTAGTGGTTAGAGCATCATTTGGTCGTGCAGGGCTCCTGCTCTCAGAAGAAATCAATTAGCTGAGCTTGAGCAAAAGCAATTTTTCTTCCTCTGTTTAAATGCTTACTGCAGGAGAGCTGTAAGCTGGTTCTGGGATTAATAAGCTTTATCTGAAATGGGGACTAAGGGCCTTTCCGCCCTACACTGATATATGGCTATTATTCCACTTTCAACATCCTATGGAGTGCTGGGATTTGCAATTTAGCGAGGGGCATTTAGAATTCTCAGCCAGAGAGCTCTTTGGCCTCAGTAAACTACAAACCCCAGAATTCCACAGGATGGTGAAAGTGGAATAATAGCACTAAAAAAGTGTAGGGCGGAAAGGCTCTGAGAAATGATGTGACAGAATAGGAATAGACACACATGCTGGTGGGAGTCTCCTATATATTACACAGTTATAATGCTTCCATAGCACTGTAACTGCCAAGGCTGTATCCTGTGGAATTCTGGGATTTGTAGTTTGAGGGGGGGCACGAGAGCTCTCTGGCCAATAATTCCAACTCCTCACAAAAAGACATGCGTCAGGATTCTGTGAGATGGAGCCCAGGCAGTTGAAGTGGTATCAAAGTGCCACAATTTGCCGTGTGAAATAGAAGGTTTGCTGCATTCATGAATACAATACCAGAGGGGGTGGGTGGAAGTTACACACATGATAATGGTCATTTCCACACGGGCATATTGCCCACGCTAGGGCGACCTCTCTTGGAGGTCTTCTTCACCGTGGGGTGCGCTAGCGCAGTTAAAAAAAGTGAGGCTCTAGACCTCAAACTGCTCTAGCGCAGCCGCGGGGGTGGCACTGCGAGTTTTATAAAAACCGCCTTCGCAAGTGGTTTTTACAAAACTCACCCGCACTGCCCCGTGGCAGCCCCCGGTGAAGAACTGCAGAGATGCGGTAGCGCGCCCCTGCAGATCTGCCCAGGGGCGGGCTTCCGGCTGGCGCCCTGTCTTGATTGGCGGAGCGCCACCGGAAGCCGCCGGCCGCCATTTTGGGTGCCGCCGAACGCTGCTGAGCGCCGCCGAAATTCGGCAGCGTTTAGAACGGCGGATCCGCGCTCTCCGCAGGGATGGAACAACCCGCTCGCGAGTAAGCTCCGCCTCTGCGTGCGCGGACCCGTTTCGGCCACCCCCCATGAGGAAAGGGCCAATGTTGGCAGTAAACTTTGGAAAAAATGTTAGGGCACCAACCCTTAACACTGTCAGGGCACCGACCCTGAAGACTGGGCGACAATCCAGAAAACGGCCCGGGCACCAACCCTGACAACTGTGACGGAAAACTGTCAGGGCATCAACCCTGAAAGCTGTTAGAAACTGTTAGGAAAAAAACACATAGGGCCAGACCTAAAATATTAGGTCTGCATGAACTACTTCGGGTAGTCTATGCGATTGCGAGTGAGCTCTGAATCAGCCTGGAAAGATCCCCAACTTTGGCCAAAGGGATCCCCCTCCCTCCGTAAAAAGGCAGTCCGAACTACCTCTCACATGAGCCAAGCAAAGAACAGTTTATCGAAAGAAGCGAAGGGTTAAATAGGTTTTGGATCACAATGATCTCACAAAGCATACAGCGCATGCGCAAGAGTTTGTGCTTTCCCAGGACTAAAATTCTGATACGTGGTTGACAACACGGTAACTTCTGGTTAACAATGAGCCACAAAGCCTGTATCACACATGTGTTCGCATGGCAGTGAGGTGTAAGAAATATTGTTACAATGAACATTGGGAAACCAGGTTGAGAACCTAGGAATTTGCCAAGTAATGTCAACATAATTTTAAGTCGGACAAGGGCTAACAACAGGAACTTTAAAGTTGACTAGAATTCAAAATGGAGGACTTTTGTTAAGCAAATATACAAAGACAAAAAAAGAGTTTCTTTAGCTTAGACATTTAAGCGGGCAATACCTTCTGTGAATTAAACTGTCCAGGGCACTGAATCTCCTAACAGCCCTGCAGAGTAAACCAGGGAAAAAGATGGGAAACACTGTCCATTTGGTCTGTACTTTCTTCCCGCTAACAATAGCATCCCACTTTTCGCATCAGTTATTGTGGATTCACCATTTCCCTGACAGGCAAACACACTCGACAAAGTTACTATTATTATTGTATGTTTATAGCCTGCTTTTTTCCCCAGGTTGGGACTCAAAGTGTCTTACAAATAAAAGGCGTAACTAAAACTCGTAAATAAACCTATCCTAAGTTTCCTTAGGATGGAAGGAACATGGGAGAGCCTTATGGTGTCCCTGTAAAATTGCTTTATTTACAAGTGTACAAGAAGAGCATTTCGAAGAAGAACATAGGCCATTTCTGCACTACCTTGTTACAGTGCTATTATTCCAGTTTCAACATCCTATGGAATTCTGGGATTTGCAGTTTAGAGAGGGGCATTTATAATTCTCAGGCAAAAGTTCTTTGGCCTCAGTAAACTATAAACCCTAGAATTCCACAAGATGTTGAAAGTGGAATAATAGCACAATAACAGAGTAGTGTGGAAATGGTCATATTTTTCTCAATTTTTTTGCTTTGTACCACATTTCCTTGTTGTTATTGCAAACCTTTGTGGCTTCTTTATTTACAGGGAAGCAAAATAGACACCATAGGCAGTTCCAGATGTTGTTGGTACTGTAGCTCCCGCTAGCTGTAGTCAGCATAACCAATGATGAGGAATACTGGGAGCTGCAGTCCATCAACCTTAGAAGGGCTGCATGGAACGCATCCCTGTAGAAGTAACTGCTAGCCTTGCATTAGATTCACAGACTAATAATACAATGTTTTTCAGTCTTTGGTCCAGCAGATAATTTGGACTGCAGTTGCCAGAAGTCCCAGCTAGCATGGTTACCTGTTCATTGTTAAGGGGTTTTGAGAGCTCCAGAATATCTGGAGGGCCAGAGGTTGAGATTTACTGGTGTAATGCTTATATCAGATATGGGAATTGTGTGACCAACCTGATGTTGGACTCCAAGTCCCACCAGTGGCATGATCCTGGAGGGTGGCGTGATCCTGGTTTATTTATTGCTTTCCTGTAAAAACTCCTAATTGATGGGAAAATTCAATAGGAACAGAAAAGGTAAAAATAAAAATAGATCACAGAAATAGCAAACTGGAAAGTTTCTGGTTCAATTTCAAATTAACTCTGCAGGTGTGCAATGGCACTGTGTTTCCTCTTACTCCTCCCACGTGGCCCCTCTCGAAACTGCAAACCCCAGGATTCCATAGGATGTTGAAAGTGAAATAATAGCACTATAGCAGTCTCGTGCGGAAATGGCCGCATGCATAATTCCCATCTCTGATTTAAAATAGAAGAAGTATGAGAAGCAGAATCCTGTGAGTAATCTCTGTTTCTGAAACTCACATTCTCTTTAAAAAGGCTGGTGTTTCTCTTGTCCTCAGTTTCACCCCAAATGTGCAACCATCCTTTATGTGACACATCATGAATGTGGCATCATTAAGCATGAAGAATTATTCTTAATTGAAACTTTCGGTGAGTTGGTGATGAGGTCATCCTTTACCAGGGAAATGTTGAGTCACCTTTTAAAAGATGTAGGCATTAAAAAGCAGTTTTCCCTTCGTATGTCATTCCCATTAATCTGTTCAGAGGGGGAAACCACGAGGCACACAGGCAATCCAGAAAACTATGACTAATTCACCCTTCATGTTGTTCAAGTTTAAGGAAATATCAAGGGTGGCAAGTTTTCTGAGTTACACAGTATTCTCCAGACTCTCTTCTTCCTGGTTGAAGAAGAGTCCTGTGGCATTTGGACACTTGCCACCATTGGTCCTGTAGCACTTATAAATAAAGCTACAGGCCTATGCTTCTTTACCTGGGACTAAGCCCCACCGAGAGCCAGCGTGTGTAGTGGTTCGAGCACTGGACTACAACCCTGGAGACCAGGATTTCATTCCCTGCTTGATCCTGAAAACCCACCGGGTGATCTTGGGTGCATCATACACACACAGCCCCAGAAAATCCCATGATAGAGCCATTTTAGGATTGCCATTGGTCAGAAATGACTTGAAGGCATGCAACAGTGACAACAAGCTCTGCTATGAGATTTGCTTCTGAGTAAACATATAAAGGATTTGGCTAAGTGAACCTATTTAGGAATGGCATTTGCTTCTAGGCGAACATGCAAAGAATAGATGGACCGTTGTAGGATTACACTTAAAACGAAAGAAGACTCTAGCCATGTAGGTAAGGGCCCGGATGTTCATGAGTGCTGCTTCTCCTTCGTGGTTATGAAGTGAAGGGGGAAAAGAATTGGACACAGATTTTGGGAGATCAGATTTCCCATCCCTAGGAGATTTGGCCAGAAGACATGGGAAACACAAGTTGTGACACCAGGATGTGAATTATAGTCCCTTGTCTAGGAGCACCTGGCAGGAGCAAGTCCAAGAACTTGACAGCCTTTTATTAGAGGGAATATTAGTTCATCTAGGCCACAAGATGAATGGCTATTTGGGGGAAAGGTTGGAACACACACTTTCTGTCCCACTCAGATGTATTCTAAGGTGGGTTTTGTTTTTTTCTCTTAACTAAGAGGTTAATTTTTTTTAGATGGCATGGAACAATGGCTGGTCTTATAATTTTTTTTTTTTAAATTTAAAATTCAATTCAATAGAGCACCAGCAACTACCATTTTCCTGTGGCCAGGGCTGCAACAGGAATGATGTCATAATGCACAATGTGGGTGTTGCCAAGGTTCTGAAATTGTGTACAATCCTGCCATTTGCCATGGCGGTCAGCAGTCAGAGAGTGGACATAGAGGACGGCCAGGAAAGACAATGTCAAGCCGAGGAAGCGCTAGTTCTGGGTCAGTGCCATCAAAGAGAGGAACCGTAATTAGGTCCAGCAACAAGCATAGAGAAGAGAAAGAGTCGGCTCCGAGGAGGATAGTCAAAGAAACTAGAGCTGTTGTTGTAGATATTGGTACTGGCTATTGCAAATGTGGGTTTGCCGGAGAACCCAAACCCACCCATGTGGTTTCATCTACTGTAGGTAAGCATTTGCAGGAGACTGCAAAAACAGGAGATAATAGGAAGGAAACCTTTGTTGGCAGAGAACTTCGAGATGCAACCATACCCCTGAAGCTTGTCAACCCTTTAAGACATGGAATAATAGTGGACTGGGATACCATTGAGGACATATGGGAATATCTTTTCCATACGGAGATGAAGATTCGGCCTGAGGAACACGCCGTTTTGGTTTCAGATCCTCCACTGAGCCCCACCACCAACAGAGAAAAATATGCCGAAATGCTCTTTGAAACCTTTGCCACCCCTGCAATGCACATTGCTTATCAGTCTAGATTGTCCATGTATTCTTATGGAAAGACATCAGCTCTTGTTGTGGAGAGCGGCCACGGCGTCTCCTATGTGGTTCCTATTTATGAAGGCTATACTATGCCTAACATTACAGAAAGGGTAGACTACGCGGGATCGGATGTCACCCAATACTTGATGAAGCTGTTAAACGATTCTGTAAATTTGTTCACAGAGAAGGACTTGCACATCTTGCAAGATATCAAAGAGAACTACTGTTACACGTCACTGGATTACCCACAGGACTCAGCTGCGCCTTCTAGGAAGCATGAGATTGAATATGAGCTTCCCGATGGGCAGATGATCATTCTTGGCAAAGAGAGGTTCATGTGTACTGAAATGCTTTTCAAGCCTTCCATGATCAACTCCCAGCAGCTGGGGCTTCCTCTGCTGACCATGACCTCTCTGAATAAATGTGACGTCACTCTCAAAAAGAACCTCATGGGCAACATTTTGTTGTGTGGGGGCTGCACCATGATCAAGGGCTTTGCCGACCGTTTCCAGAGAGAGCTGGTTCGAATGTGTCCAAATGATAATCCCATTTCATCTGCTTCCCCCGAAAGGAAAACAGCCGTTTGGACTGGAGGCTCCATCCTTGCGTCTCTGAAAGCGTTCCAACAGCTCTGGGTTCACAGGAGAGAATACGAAGAACGGGGCCCGTTTTACATCTACAGGAAATGCTTCTGAGCTCCGGTCTTCCCTGTAGCCAAAACCCGCATAGCTGGATCCACAGTTAATCAAAGAAGTGTGACACTTTCTTTTTCAGCTGTAGCCACCAGAATATTACTTGGTCTGTGAGCACGAATGAATGGTTTACTTGCTGTTCTCCCCCTATTAAAAGTTCCTAGTAGTAGATGCACACTGTTAGTGAAATGGTTTTCCATGTCAACAGAAACAATAAAAGGAATATGGGGGGGGGGAAGGTGGGGAGAACTCCAGTGGAACAGCCAGATCTCAAAAAAACCGTAACTATGGGGACAAAATTGAATCATATAGGAACTTGCATGTTACACAGGAAACTTTTGCATCCTTGGTCCACCTAGACTAGTCAGCCCTCCACAGTTGCTAGGGTTTAGGGTGCAGGACCTCTGCAAAAATGGAAAAATTGCCAATATCAAAATGTATGTGTGTATGTGTCTGTGGGAAGGAGGCCAAGACCCAGAGGGGAGAATGGGCACCTAGAGTCCGAACCCGCTCGAAGAAAGGAGAGGGAAAGAGGGTGGGTCAGCGTGGTGGACCTAAACTTCCTCTTCTTGTCTGTCTCCTTCCTTGGGTGTGTGTAGGGGCGTCGGGAAAGGGTTGGCGGTGCTGGCAAACTGGGCTGAGATCTGTCTGTAGCTGGCCAGGCAGGGGTTGGTGGGGGAGAAGGAAGATCAGAGGTGGGTTTTTAAAGAGCTGCGTGGCCTGATTGGAGCTGCCGAGAGGGAGGTTTCCCTGGAAAAGAAATGCCTGCGGTGGGGAGAACAGGGGCTGGAGAAACTCATAACCACATTAGTGGAAGTTAAACCTGCAGATGTGGAGGGCCAACTGTATTGTCAACTCTGGCAGGCAGCTGTGGCTCTCCAGGGATAAATCCTTATAGAGACACAAGAGCTTCATACAAAAACTCATGAATTGTATAGAAAGCTGTCCGATATGAGCCGGACTCAGGTCTGTCTCGCCTAGTATGACCAACAGCCATGCCTCTGGGGGAGAAAAGAAGGCTGGAGCTTTGTGCACAAACTTTTTTTTTTTGTAATTCATTTTATTAAAATTTCAAAAGAATAAAACAAACATTTTTCTTATTGTTAATTCACATGCAGTATTTCTTGCTACTTCCTAACTGATCCTGATTCCATCTTCATTGTCATTTTACTTAGTTTTCTCCCCTAGTACTGCATTACCATTTATTATGTAGGTACATTGCATTTCATTTTCTTTATCAAGCTTCATGATATCAATATAAGACCATACATTTAAGTTTCCACATAAAACCATGAATTACTGACTTCTTAAACTCACTTCCCCACCTTTGTGCACAAACTTTTTAGGCTACACAGAAAGCTGGCTTTCAGTCAAGAGTCAGGCTCTTGGTCTGTCAGACTCTTAGGCCATTTCCGCACTAGACTATTATAGTGCTATTATTCCACTTTCAACATCCTATGGAATCCTGGGGCTTGCAGTTTTCCTAAACATTAGGAAGACTGTTTTTCCCCTGTAGGAGTTGTTCAGAAATAGACTGCTGCGGAGGTTGATGTGCTCTCTTTCGTTGGAGGTCTTTAAACAGAGGTTGAATGGGAATCTTTCAAAAATGCTTTAGTTGTGCATTCTTGCATAGCAGAGGGTTGGGGTAGATGGCCATTAAAGTTGGAAGACATTCCAACTTTAAGAAGCTCTATGCTTCTATTGGGTAACCTTATGGAAGATATTTTGCCACCTGAGAAGGACCACCAAGGAGCAGCCCTCTGTGCCAAGGTGTGTAGTAGCCAAGTTATTTTGTCATAAGCGGCAGAACATTCCCATCAGTCTCTTGCTGCACGCCTGATTGTCAGAAGTCAATTCTGACAAATTATATAGCTAACAATTTACTGCTCTGACATCATGGCGCTCAAAATTTTGCTGCCTGAGGCAGCTGCGTCACTCTGCCTTATGAAAGAGCCCGGCTTGGCCAGTGGTGCAGATTTTCCTGAGAATCCTTTTGCCCAAAGTTAGCAGAGATCTGCTGCAGCACATTTATTTTGCATTTAGTAAGCAAAAGCTTGAAAGTAATTTTACCTGCTCAACGAAAAGAGGTAGGTGATTTACAAATCTCTGATTTTTTTTTAATTGCCCAGAGCCAAAAATAGTTGAACAGAAACATTTGTTCAAGTAAATCGTTTAATGTGTTTCCAGTCTGTTTGGATTGTTATGCATATTGTACTAAAGCCTGAATTGTTTTAAATTGTTTTACTGATTGTACTTATCCCCTGCCCTGACCTCTCACGAAAGAAGCTAGGATGAAAATAGTTTAATAAGTAAATTTTATTAGGAAGGAAAATTCAAAAATGTGTGGTTGTTGGCAGATAACCTCTGGAAAAATGTTAGGGCACCCTGGGAAAATGTTAGGGCACCAACCCTGAAGGCTGTTTGGGCAACAACCGAGACAATGATCAAGGCACCAACCCTGGGAAACAAACACATAGGCCATTTCCGCACTAGCCTGTTATAGCGTGATGATTCCGCTTTCCACATCCTCTGGAATCCTGGGGTTTGCAGTTTCCGCAGTAGCCTGTTATAGCTCGATGATTCCGCTTTCCACATCCTCTGGAATCCTGGGGTTTGCAGTTTTCCCCCAGGATTCCAGAGGATGTAGAAAGTGGAATCATCGCGCTATAACAGGCTAGTGTGGAAATGGCCATAGGGCCAGACCTAAAATATTATGTCCACATAGACTACCTCAGGTAGTCTACGCAATTGTGAGTGGGCTCAGAAACAGCCTGGAAAGATCCCCAACTTTGGCCAAAGGGACCCCCACTCTCTCCGCCAGAAAGCAGTCCAAACTACCTCTGACATGAGCAAAGGGAAGCGCCGTTTACTGAAAGAAAGGAAGGGTTAAATAAATTTGGGATGAGAGTGATCTCATGCAGCACGCGGCGCATTGTGCAAGACTATTTGCTTTCCCAGGACTAGAATTCTGATGAATGGTTAATAATGCAGTAACTTCTGGTTAACGATGAACAATGAACCCTGTATCACACATGCATTTGCTCAGCAGTGAAGGGTGAGAAATATTAGGCCATTTCCGCACTAGACGGTTATCGCGCGATGATTCTCACTTGCAACAGCCTATGGAATCCTGGGGTTTGCGGTTTCGGGAGGGGCCTTTAACCTTTAAAGCTGACTAGTACTCCCTATATGGGAAAAGTGCTGGGGAGAAAATGCAACATAATTTATAAGTTAAAAATAGGAATTATACACCTGTATTATATATTGAAAGAAGTATTAAAGGAAAAAAGGATGTCTTTGTATTACAAAAATAGCTAGAGTATTTAAGTATTTTGGAATAAGGAGCAGCGTTTGAGAAATGAAATAAAAGTGTAAGAAATTTAGGAAATATATTTAGTTTAAAGAAGGAAAATACAGATAAGGTAGCAAAATACCCTGAGTTTCAGAAGCGGGGAGGGAGAAGTTGCACTGAGGGAATGGGGATGGTGGGAATTGATAGGAATGAATGTATGAATGTATGAATTGATTTAATTGTATAAATGTTGTACGAGTAAAATATGTGGGTTTTGGGGATATGGGATAATATATATTTGATAGATTGTTTTGTAATTGTTATACTAATTTTCTTCAGTAAATAATTTAAATTGTAAAAAAGAAAAAAGAAAAAAGCTGAGTAGAATTCAAAACGGAGGGCTTGAGTTAAACAAATCCAAAAAGACAGAGAGTTTCTTTAACTTAGACTTTAAGCAGGCAATGCTTTCTGTGAATTGGGTGCTGAATCTCCTGAACAGCCCTGCAGGGTAGGCCAGGGACAAAGATGGGAAACACTGTACTCTTTGACTGCTCACACGGTGACCTGTTCAAACCATTTATTTTGGTGGCATTTTTGTTGGGGTTCCTTTGACACGTATCATATTAAAAAAAATAAAAAATAAAAAAATAAAAATTAAAAAAAAGGAAAGTTTACTTCCTTCCCTTATTTAGATCTGAACGCCCTCGTTTTAAGCTGGGCTGCCCAGGTCAGTCACAATGAAAAAGTGAAACGTGAACTTCGGTTTCTACCTCACAGGGTTGTTGTGAAGATAATGTGGGGAGAACAGCCCTGTGCTTGCTCTTATTGAAGAAAAAGATATATATAGATATAAATATGTGATTTGTTTGATGTCTGTGTACGTGCCTTCGAGTCGCCTATACTTTTTCACAGGGTTTTCTGAGGTAAGGTAGCTGATTTAAACATAATGAGCAAATAAATGCATGGAAACTTTATTTATTAGGTATTAAATATCAGGTTACTACTGATTTATCACTCTGCTTTGGACAACCTCTATTTTTGGCCCGGAAAATGAAACGGAAGCCATCTTGCTTCAGAGTTTATTTCCTTTTTAAAAAAAAACAAAAAACAGCCACCCAGTCGCCCGCCTAAGATAATAAGATGAGCAAAAGCTCCCTCTGCGCATGCGCTCGGAGGTTAAAACGAAAGATCGATGCCGGCTAGGACGGAGAGACTCCCCGCAGAGCATGCTGGGATGCGGCGCGGCAAGACTCCGGCTCCCGCTCGCAAGGCATCCTGGGCCTCGGGAAGTGTGGCGTGCGCGGTGCATGCTGGGATGTAGTTTTCCAGTCCCGTGGAACCCCGGTTGCCGGGAAGCGGGGCGCGTGGTTTGTTTCCACTTCTGTGTTTGATCTTTTAAACCGAGGCATCTCAGCCGCTGGAAGCATTCCGTGGTGAGTCCTTGATCCTTCAATATATTGATTTTTTTTTGTTAGAGCCTATATGATCCTTTCCAGGAAAAGTTCCTTTTCAACAATTCCCTCGGTCTCCCAGCATCCCCCAGTGGCCATGCTGGCTGGGGAATTGTGGGAGTTGTCCTAAAAGTAAGGCCATTTCTGCTGTACACTGTTATAGTGCTGTTATTCCACTTTCAACTTCTTATGAGATCCTGGGGCTTGCAGGTTAGGGAGGGGCATTTAGGATTCTCAGCCAGACAGCTCTTTGGCCTCAGGAAACTACAAATCACAGAATTCCACAGGATGTTGAAAGTGGAATAGTAGCATTATTAACAGCATAGAGCAGAAAGGACCTAGCTTTTCTAGATAGCAACAAAAAAAAAAAGTTTAAAATACGTTTAAATTTTAATAATTAAAAATATACAAGATAAAACCACACCACTGTCAGTACTGTTCCGCTATATGACTGAAAGAAAAAGAAAGATCTGCCTGAATATGAAGGTGTTAACCTGCTGCTGGAAAGAGCCAGGAGAAGGCTAACTTGGAGCTCATGTGGAAGGGAGTTCAGCAGCATGGGAGCAGCCACACAGAAGGTTTTGAAGTTTTCCCAAGTCCCAGTTCCAAACCAGTGCTGTAACCAGTATACTACACTGTCTCCATAATTGAGGACATGAAGGGTATTGCTGAAAATGGGGCACAATGATAGCGCCCTGCTGGCTGTCCATAATTGTTGTGAGAACTGATCTCTGATATCTGTTGAATTTCGCACCTGCAGGCTGGCTTTTCTTTTGCAAGAGATTCCTCCTCTCCCCCCTTCATTATGGGGGTACCTTCCCAGCCCCAGAAAGGAGGTAAAAGGAAGAAAGAACAGCGGAAATGGGCCTCGTCTTCTGCCTCAGTCCAAGCAAGCGGTGCCAAAGAGAGCAAAGGGGTATCCTTCCCGAGATTGGAACCTGCCTCAGCTGAGTATTTCCGTCAGGCTCATGAGACTTTGAAATCAGGGTTCGAGTCTGAGGAGGAGAAAGGTAAGATTCTTTGAAGAAAGGGTAATGGTTGCGTGAGAGGGTAATTTTTGGGCCTTAGAGCTTGGAAAGCAACTTTTTTGGACTACAGGTGCTAGCATCCCCCAGCCAGCATACTGGCTGGCAATTGTACTGGGACACTGGGACTTGTAGTCCAATTAAGTGGAATTTTCGGGTTCTACTTGTGTGGATATGTGTTGGGTGTTAAAATGGAAAAAATGAGCACTCGTTTGGCCTTCCTGCTACTATTGCTAATGGCAGATGATAATACCTATGGTGTGGTGGGTGGTGAGTCTTCTCTGTCTTCTAGTCAGAACTTTAAATGAGTTGGTCATGGTGAGGACACTATTTTTGGGTGTGTGTGATTGACATGAGGATTGGGGAATAGTGAAAAACAGTTGCAGAACAAGGAAGAGGATGACCTTTTCCTGGTCTGCCAGAAGATTTGGGCATGGGATCCATCCTTCCCAGAGTCCTATATATTTATAACATCGATGGGCATAGTATGGGTTTCCAAATGTTGTTGTACTGCGATTCTCAGAATTCTTTACTCTTAGCTTTGCCTGAGGGCTATACAGGTACCACTGCAACTGATGAGTTACATTTGTATTCTGACTTTCCTCCAAGAAGATTGGGACATACAGGGCTGTCCTGTTACATGCCTTTATCCTCACAACAGCCCTGTAAAAGTAGGCTAGGCTGAGGGAAAGTGATTGGCCCAAGGATAGCTGAAGATTTTTATGCCTCACTAGGGATTTATTTATTTTTATTTATTAAAATATATTCTCACCTGATATTCTAGTATCTCAGGACAGCATACAGGTAAAATCAGAGGAGTGGTTAAAAGAGCTGGGCAGGTTCAGCCTGGTGAAGAGACGACTGAGGGGTGACAAGATTGTCCTCTTTAAAAATACCTCAAGGGCTGCCACAAAGCGGAGGGAGCAGGCTTGTCTCTGCTGCCTCAGAGGGTAGAGCTAGGTGTAATGGTTTTGAGTTAGAGGAGGATAGATTTTGATTGAACATTAGAACAAAATTCTTTAAAATAGTAATAATTTTTTAAGGTAAGTAGGTTAACATTTAGCAAACTGAAAGAGGTTTGAAAAGTCAAAGCAGTTTAAAACCATGTGTACTTGGAACAAATCGATCAGACCCCAAAGGCTTCAATAAAAATCCATGCTTCTCTTTGGCTGAAATGAAGCCAGTGTTGGGGCCAGCACTGACATGACTCCATTGTTGATATGAACTCAAATCATAAAATCATAGGGTTAGAAGAGACTCTAAGGGCCATTCAGTCCAACCCCATTCTGCTCGGTAGGAATACCCAGTCAAAGCATTCCCAACAGTTGGCCATCCAACCTCTGTTTAAAAACCTCCAAAGAAGAAGACTCCACCACACTTTCAGGCAGCAGCATATTGCACTGTCAAACAACTCTTACTATAGAATCATAGAATCGTAGATCAGGAAGTTCTTCCTACCATTTAGATAGAATCTCTTTTTCTGTAGTTTGAAACCATTGCTTTGTGTACTAGTCACTGAAGTGGTAGAAAACAAGTTTGCCCCATCTTCCAAATGACATCCCTTAAAATATTTAAACACTATGTCACCCAAGCTGAGGTCAACAGTTTGCTTGCAGACTTTATATATTTAAAACAGAGCTAGGAACGATCTTCTTATTGCTGGACTGCCTCCTAGGTCTGTTGTTTTTCATCTTCTAGGCCTTTTTATCAGCAACGTCTTGGAGGAGGCTGAAGCAGTGGCTCTGCCCTTGGCCATGGATACAGCCGGTTCTTTGCTCCTCCAGGCCCTTGTCCCATCAGCTTCATCCTCCAGCTTGTGTCGTTTCCTCCAGGCCTTGATCCCCTCCCTGCGCCTGGCTGCTTGCCACTCCTGTGGGGCCCACATCTTGGAGGCTGTCTTACTGAGAGCCCCGTTGCTGATCAAAGATGGAGGAGAGGATTCTGGGAAACTGGAGGACCTTGTTCTGGAACTGGGAGGGGCTGTGCAGAAGGAACTGTCCATCTTTGCTTTGGATGCCCATGCCAGTTTTGTGGTGCGGACGCTGCTGCAGGCGCTTGGAGGGTCCCGAGTTGGGTCAGATGGAGGCCGAGGACTTCCAGGATTAGGTGAGCGTGGCTGCTTCTTGTGCGGGAGAAAACTGACTTTGAAGAAGAAGGGAAATTCTAGAATCAGAAATGGGTGGAGTATTTTTTAAAAGTATCTTGGATAGCAAATTGATGCCTAGAATCAGTAAAACTTGATACAGTAGTCTCCACTTCTCTGCAGTTTTGCTTTCCATGGTTTCAGTTACCTGTGGTCAGCCTCATCCCTCACAGACTCACCTTCCTTGCCTGATCCATTCTCTGGCATCCAGATGATGGCACCCATGCAGCTGACCTGGGTTGTATCATCCACAACTTGCCTGACTGCCCCCATCTCCTCTGCCAACATTGCCACAGGAAGTGGTTCTGGCATCACATCTTTGTGGTCCCTGCGAAGACTGGTGACGGAAGTAGCTTTGCAGGTACCATGGAGAGGCTTCATACTGTCTAGCAATATGAAACTACTCTGTGGTCTCTGCAAAGCTAGAGGGCTACTTCCAGTGACAGTATAGGGTTTGGTACTATCAATGGGTTCAGGCATCCATGGAGGTGGGGCTTGGCATGTATCCCCCATGGATAAAGGTGGACTGCTGTACTTAGGCTAGTTTTGAGAGGACATAACACACAAGAATAGAGTGAATGGAAAAACAACTACTTCAGATAGACTGCTGATAAGGAGAGGACTATGCTGTAAACCCTCTGACAAGCCAGCTCGCCAGGATATACAATGAGACTGGATGAGGGATGGTCCATGGGACACTTGTGGCCTCAATCTGTTTTTGCCTCCTTATAGCATTTTTTAGTAGAGCCAGTGTCACGTAGTGGTTTGAGTGTTGGACTATAATCCAGGAGACCAGGGTTCAGTTCTAAGCCATGGAAACCCAGTGGATGACCTTGGGAGCATCACATACTCTCAGGCCTAGAAAACCATGTGATAGGTTTGCTTTAGGATTGCCATAAGTTGGAAACAACTTGAAGGTACACAACAGTGACATGTCAGTGAGAAAATTTTGTTGTGTGCCTTCAAGTTGACTCCCACATACACAATCCTCTTCTGGGGTTTTCTTGGTAAGATGTCTTCAGTGGAGCTCTTCTGTGGCCTTCCTCTGAGGCTGGGAGTATATGACTTACCCAAGAACACCCCAATGGTTTATCATTCTGCTGACAAGTGCCACTTGAGCTTACCGGTAGAAAGAGTGATAAAGTTCGTTCTGGTTTGTTTCATTGGTCAGCTTTCTGTGTTTCTTTTCTGGCCATCTGTAGACTGGGGTGGCCTCTCCAGGTTGTTTCTGCAGCCTTTCCTTTTTTTTGGGTGGGAAGAGGCATCTTTGAAAGTCTGTGCTGCCCCTAGAGGATCTCCATGGCAGGGAATAGGCCTCAGAAGTTGTGCCATTGCCCATCCCCACTATAGCCAGTTTAAACAGCAGTGCCAGTTTTTTTTACACCTTCTTTGCTATTCTGCCCCAATAATAATGTTTACACCTTCACCATGTTTGTTATCTGCATCCATGAAGCTGTCACAGTGCCAATTAAATTCATTTCACCTCCATATTGTAACAGAACATAATGTGGAAAAGTCAGAGTGAATACTTCTGCAAGTCAAGACATTGTATAATCCTTTAGAAATACTTGGGAGAAAAATGCTAACATGCTTGAATGTTCAAGCATCTCTTTTAGGTATACTACCTGGAGTGGATATTTAATTGTTCTTGTGATTCAGCTAATTTCCCCACTCTGCCATTTCCCCCCTGTTCTTCCCCATTAGGGATTTCAAGTTCTAGAGCCAAGCGGGTGAAACCAGAAAGTGATGGGCCTTTGGAATTTGAAGTCCCAGACTCCTTCCTCTCCCTCCTCTGTGAATTCGGTGTGTGCTTTCAGGAACATGTTTCAGGTAAGATGGAGCAGCTTGCTGGGGATGTGGAACCATTCAGCTCCAACTTGGGGTGCCTTAAAAATGAAGAGATCGTAGAATTGCAGAGTTGGAAGAGACCACAAAGGCCATCTAGTCCAACCCCCTACAATGCAGGGATATTTAACGAAAGCAGCCCTGGAAAATGCCCATCCAATCTCTGTTTAAAGACTTCCAAATATGGAGAGTGTGGTACCTTCTGAGGCAGTGTGTTCCACTGTGTTAATGTTTAAGTGGAATCTATTTTCCTAATTCTCCTAATGTTAAGTGGAATCTGTTTCCATTTAATTTGAATCTATGGGTTCATGTTCTTCTCTCTGGAGCAGCAGAAAACAATCTTCCTCTATCTTCTAGATGACATCTCGTCAGATAGTTAAAGGTGGCTCTTCTCTTCTCCAAGCTAAACACACCCAGCTTCTTAAGTTGTTTCTCAGAAGGCTTGGCTTTTAGTCCTTTGGTCATCTTGGTTGCCCTCCTCTGGACATGTTCCAGCTCGTCAACATCCTTCTTCACCTGTGAATATCCAGTACTGAACACAGTATTCAAGGTAAGATCTGACCAAAGCAGAATAGAGTGACGCCTCTATATCCCTTTATCTGATTGGTATAGTCCTGTTGATGCAGCCTCAAATTGCATTGGCTTTGTTGGTCTCCAGATCACACTGTTCACTCATACTTAGCTTGTGGTCTGTTAGGTCTGTTGTGGACTCCCAGATCCTTTTTGCATATACTGTTTTCAAGCCGCATGTCACTTATCCTATATTTATGCATTTTGTTTTTCCTGCCTAGGTGTAGTACCTGGTGTTCATCCCTGCCAAAATTTGTTTTGTTAGTTTTGTCCCAGTTCTCCAGTCTGTCAAGGTGATGGTCAAATGTGCTCTCCAGGTGCATAGAATGAGGTGATTCTGAGTGTACTATTGTGTGCTGTAGGTCAAATGGGCCATATCTGGCCTTCCAGATGTTGTTGGACTGCAGCGCCCATCAGCTGTTGGCACATGGCCACAAGTCTAGCAACATGAGTTAACAGTGAGATACAGCAGCTAAAAAAGCCAATGTGATTCTAGGCTGCATCAACATAGGTATAGTGTCTAGGATAAAGGAAGGAACAGTACTACTCTATTCTGTCTTGGTTAGTTCTCACCTGAATACTGTGTCCAATTCTGGGCATCATAGTTCAAGAAGGATATTGACAAGCTGGAGCATGTCCAGAGAAGGGTGACCAAAAGGGCAGAAGGCCTGGAAATTATGCTCTACAAAGAGTGGCTGAGGGAGCTGGGTATGTTTAACTTGGTAAAGAGAAGGTTAAGAGGTGAAGTGATAGCCATGTTTAAATATTTGAAAGGTTGTCATAGGGAAGCCTGTTTTCTACTGCTCCAGAGACTAGGATATGGAGCAATGGCTTCAAACTACAGGTAAAGAGATTCCACTTCAGTGTTGGGAAGAATT
The DNA here is from genome assembly GCA_948472985.1 of Iguana delicatissima. NCBI lineage: Eukaryota > Metazoa > Chordata > Lepidosauria > Squamata > Iguanidae > Iguana > Iguana delicatissima. Next base: position 185,690 of record CAOKZL010001059.1, read on the forward strand.
TCCTGATAGTAAGAAGGATATTCTACCTCAGAGTGTGGTGGAGTCTCCTTCTTTGGAAGTTTTTAAACAGAGGCTGGATGACCGTCTCTCAGCAGTACCTTGATTGTGTATTCGTGCATGGGAGAAGGGGGTTGGCCCTTGCGGTCTCTTACAGGTTTATGATTCTATCCAGAGAATTAGGTGCTGTGTCTTGTGTGCTGATTTTGAACGTACTCCTGTATTGATATTGATTGTAAAAACTCAGAATTCATCCAAGTCTGGATTAGCACATGAGATTTTAGCTTACTCCATCTATGTTTGTATGTTGTATTTATAGAGTGATTTGTTCAACACACCTAGAAGGCTGTGAGCTGTGGCTGCAGGTTATTCCAGGAGAATAAATGCAAACTGAGGCCTGTGTATTTGGGAAAGAAGAATGGCTTAAAAATTTAGAGTCGGGTCGTGGGTGTAACGTAAGATGAGAAAGGCATAGGTTCAATATTCCCTTTTGTCTCTGTCTTTCCAGATTTTATTACCAACAAATATTTTAGCCTCTGCCTCCAGGTAGCGCTGGAGGTCTTGCACAGGAAGCTGCCGGATGCCTGTTCAGACCTGTGTGGCTCAGTGATTGACTACCTGAGCTCCTGCAACCCGGCTGCTGGGCAGAGGTAAGCTGTGTGATTGGCTGTTGAATATGGCTGTGGTGATGGTGATTGGAGGATTCTTGGATCCCTAGTGCTGGACAGCTATATAATTGTAGGGCAGGGACAGCAATTGCATGGGGCCCAGGTGCCAGTTCTCCCCTGACTTTGTCTGTGACCACTGCCTACAAATAGTTTATTTATTTAATTTATTAATTTATTTTATTTGTAGGCCACCTTTCTCCCAGAATGGGAGCCCAAGGTGGCTTCCTACAATAAATGCACATTAAAAAAACATTAAAAACAGTTAAAACATTTAAAAAACATTAAAAGGATATAAAATCATAAAAGCACTTAAAATGGTATTTGAATTACGACAGCTAATAAATAAATAAAGCTACCCGGCTTATACAGTTCTCCCTCCACATTCGCAGGTTTCACCTTTGCTCATTTGATTATTCACGGGGTGCCTGCTTGGCCCCCCATTCTCCCTGCCCCCTGTGCAGGCATGCCCCATGCCAGCGGCAGGAAGGTTGAGGGAGGGCGATCACCAGTTCCCCGCGCTCCTCCCGCCTTCCCCACTGCCGCTGTGGGTGGCAAGAAGGCCTAGGGAGAGTGATCACAAATTCCCCGCGCTCCTCTCGCCTCTCCCGCCACCACCGTGGGTGCACCCGTGTGGGAGGGCAGGAAGGTCTGGGGAGGCTGATGGCCATTTCCTTGTGCTCCTCCTGGCGCCGCTGCCCTGGGGGCAGGTGCGCCCGTGTGGGTGGCAGGAAGGTCCAGGGATGGCAATCGCCAATTGCCCGTGCTCTTCCCACTGCCACAGGGGCTTGTGTGCCTGTGCGGGTGGCAGGAAGGTCCAGTGAGGGCGATCACCAATTCCCTGTGCTCCTCCTGCTGCCCTGGGTGCGAGCATGCCCACGTGGGTGGGAGGAAAGTCCAAGGAGAGTGATCGCCAATTCCCCTTGCTCCTCCTGCCACTATGGGTGTGGCTGCGCCCTGCGCCAACGGCAGGGAGGTCCAGGGAAGGCGATCACCAGTTCCCAGCGTTCCTCCTGCTGCCGCAGCCAGTGTGGGCATGCCTTGTGTGGGTGGCAGGAAGGTGCAGGAAAGGCGATTGCCTGTTCCCTGCCTCCCTGTCCCCTGCCTGGTGGTTGCACCTGCCGGGTAGAAGCCTGTAGGGAGGGCACCCTATTCGTGATTATTTGACATTCATGAGGGATTTGTGTCCCTATCCCTCGCGAATGTGGAGGGCCTACTGTAGTTCTGTCTTCATTGGAGTTCTTTCCAAAATTGTGGTGGGAAGACATTGGCCATTTTTGCACTAGATTGTTATAGCGCTATTATTCCACTTTCAACATTCTATGGAATCCTGGAGTTTGCAGTTTAGAGAGGGGCCAGCATTACTCCTCAACTGCACTTTTAAAACTGCTTGGAGCTTAGAGCCTCTTAAAGGTGAGAGTAGTCCAGGTTGAGCCTCCCTTACACGAAATGCTTAGGGCCAGAAGTGTTTGGTATTTTGGATTTTTTTTTTTGATTTTAGAATACAATACCTTTTTGGAATAGCCTCATAGGAATCCCTACCTCCTTCCATTTCAAAGATCCCCAGTCTGTCCTTTTTTGCTGCCATCTGCTGCCTTCTACCTTTGAGGTCATGAGTGTGGCACACATGCTCATTTGACTCTCAGATCCTCAATTTCTCTCTCTCTCGCCAGCCACCTGCTTCCATCTTTGAGGCGGTATCTGCAGTGATCCTCAGATCTCAGAGGTGAACAAGCCGGAGTGCTGCAGAGGCTGTCTTGACAGTAGAAGTGGATGGCTGGCAGCAAAAGAGAGAGACTGAAGGATTCATACTGACTCATTCTGTTCCAGAGTCAAATGCCTCTTAATGTTAGGTTGTCTTCTGCTCATATTTTTCTGAAAGCTCTTCCTCCATGCTACCTATCTGAGGATTCTGGTCTTGTCATCTGGAGCAACAAATTAAAAAACACACACACACTCCTCTATGACAGCCATTTGTATATTTGAAACCTGCTGTCATGGCTTCTCTTGATCTTCTTTTCTGTCATCCAGCAGGCCAGGTCTTCCAAATGTTCTTTATAAGAGAGCTGAGGAGTGTCTGGTATGCTGGATGCTGGTGGACTTCAGCTGCCATCAGCCATAACCAGCCTATCCCATGGTGAGAGCTGATGGGAGTTGTAAGTCATCACATCTGGAGGGCCACACATTCCCCATCCTGGCATACGTCTTTGTTTTCCCTTATGACAACACTTACACTTAATTTTCTTAGCTTTGGGTTCCTTTGGTTGTCTTTTGTTTTCACTGGTACAGAGCCTGAGATGGCTGGCTTTAAGGATTTCCATGAGGTGGGTCCATATGTATAGTGTGGGACTGGTATTACTCCTGGATCTTCTCTGACTAGGTTCTTCTTCCTCCTCAGCCCACTCCTGGTGTTTCTGAAGGATGCCACCTGCAGCCGGGTGCTGGACAAGGTCCTGGAGGTGTCGAAGCCAAAGGCCTTGCGCTCCTTCTACAAGGCGCATATCAAGGGGCAGCTGAGGGTCCTGGCGGAGCATGGGGTGTCCAACTTCACCTTGCAGCGGCTCATCCAGGCTGCCTCCCGAAAGTTGGTGAGTGGGGAAATGTTACGAATCCCCTTGCCAGGCTGGCCCTGCAGCTCTAATCCTGGGTTCCGCTCACTCATCTTGCCCTCTTCCCCCTTTATTACCTTCCTGGATTGGGTACTTGGGCCTCAGGTTCCCCTATTGTGGACCAGTGGCTGTGTAGTTTGGTATGCTTGTTGTGGTAAGTGTGACCTGACTCTTTATCTGGCTTTATAGAAAGCCAGAGACAGTTTGAACAAAGAATAACAAGTGGAAGTCTATTAAGACACAAGAAAATAATACCCTAATCCTTGAGTTTCTAAATCAACTGCAGCTCTCCAAAACCAGAGTCAGTTCTTCCACTTGTTCCTTTATTTCTAGCACGTCTTTCTCCTGCCTGCCTTCCGTCAAAGAGAAACCTCGGTTTTCTATTCCCCCGCTTAGCCCCTATTTCGCAGCATTCCCTGAGGTGTGATTGGCTGCCTTCTGCCAGGCTTGCCCAGGCCCTTCCTGCACACCCAGTAACATAGCTCTTACTCTCTTTGAAAACGATAATCTCTTTGCCATCTCTTCTCCAGCTGGGACAACTGTTTGAGGAGCTGAGCCCTGGCGTGGAAGAGATCATGGCCCATGAGCACTTGGGAGTGGTCACAGCACTTCTGGGTGCCTGCAGAAAACATGGGGCTTACCAGCAGGAGGTGCTGCAGGTCCTCCTGGAGGTAAGGAATCCCCCTTATTACCCCTTTCCTTCCCTGCCAATAATCTGTACCATTTTGCTGACTCTAGTCTCACTCCTCTTTCTTTCTACCTCATTCAGGCATTTCACTGCTGGGAACCTCCCTCCCGCCAAGTGTTGTGTGTTCCTCTGATTGCTTCTGTGTTGGCTTATGAGGTGTATTATGGCGTAGAGGAAGGGGAAGATCCATCACAGTCTCAGGTAGGTTACACTAGAGGAAAGGAGAGATACAGCAAAGACTGAACTCTATTCCATTTGGCTCCTCTTCTCCATAAACTGGTTCCAATAAACTCGTTGTTTATAAGAGCGGCTATGCAGTGATAAGAACTGGAGCCTGAATTTCCTTGCTTTCCTTTCTGCTCCTCACCTCCTTTTCTTCTTGTACCGTATCTCTTAGATTTCAGGCAAGGGCTGTCTCATTTGTTGCTGACCTAGTGTAAACTTGTTGGGGGTGAAGAACAGAGTATATGTACTTTAAATTGAAAGCCACAGGTAGAAAACCTCTTGTCCTGCATGCTGGATGCGGGTCACAGGAGTTTCATATCCATTCCACAAACTTTTGCTGTTTTGTTGTCTTGTTATCTGTCTTCAAGTTGACTCCGATTTATCTTCTCCTGGGCAAGATTTCTTCAGAAGAGATTTGCCATTGCCTTCTCGTTAGGCTGAGAGAATGTGACCTGCACATGGTCACTCAGTGGGTTTCCATAAGTGAGCAGGAGTTTAAACCCTAGTCTCCTGGTTCCCTAATTCATTAATCAAACCACTGCCCCATAGTAGTTCTTCTGCTTTTGCAAAAGGGTATTTAAAGATTTGGCCCTTTAAAGCTAGCAACAGACTTGTTTAGAGTCAATACAAATTTTAGCTTAAATCATGCTACCACCTCCATTCTTTGGATCCAATATCTCTACTTCGCATAAGGACTAGAGCACTGCTTCATTTTAAAATGAAAATGGTGACTTCTTACTGTTGCTAAAAGCACTTGTGTAACTCAAATAGAGCTTGGAAAGTTTATTATTATTATTGGGATTACCACTTCCAAAACGCTTCAACTAAGGCTTCATTCTTGGCTCTGGGAGTTACAGTCTGGGAGTTACTTTTTTGTATCATAAAAGTAAGATATGCCTGGGAGCAGTGTAGTTTGGAGATACAGCCCAGCCTCTGAGAAGTAGTGGTGGTGAAGTGGAGTGGAAATATAGGGGGTAAATCATTCTTGTTAGCTGGACCTTCTACCATCTTTCTCACTGCGTGTCTTTCTTTGCTCCAGGTGGACACATCCTGTCCCTTGAGCTCAGTCTCCTACCATGGCTCCTTGATGCTTCAGCACTTGCTACACTTTGCTGACCCCTCCATGATACTGCGCAGCTTAGGGGCCATGACCCCCAAAGATCTCATCACACTGGCTTGTGATCCTGCAGGCAGCCATGTCTTTGATGCTCTCCTGGCCAGCCCCTCTGTCCCCAAAAAACAGAGGCGGAAGGTGCTGCGGCTTCTCAAGGTGAGCACCGGATGGGCCTGCTGTGTGGTATTTGGGTCACAAAGTGCTCAAAATCTTTGCTCCCTCCTCACTGTTTCTAGCCCTCAAGGTGGGGATGAAGTACTGTACACATGTCTTGGTGAAATCTCAGAAGCTAAATGCATTTGAATATTCTGTTGCCAGCAGGTTGGGGTTCAGGTGACCCGGCACTAGCTGGAATGGATTGGATTATGTTGGGTTGGCAAAGCTGTACAGGTGGACAACTGCACTGGGAGCAATTTGGGGGTGAAAAAATCAGATGAAAATCACTGCTAGTTGCACGTTATGGGTTTATCAGGGCATAAACAGTGTATATGATATAATTATCTCTGTCCTTTCCCCTTTCTCTTTCTCCCATTTCCAGGGTTGCTATCTATCTCTGGCTTGTAACAAGCACGGAAGCCGTGTCCTGGACGCCATTTGGAGCAAGGCCAACCTGCCAGCCAAGCAAGAGATGGCTCAAGAGCTGGGTATTGCTCTTGTTTTACTTTGATCCATTGCCTTGATCTGGGGGCGGGGAAGAGAGTCCCTCAAGATAGGAGGAACTAAATGAATGAATAGCTACAAAAGTATTGTTAATCCGCTTGAACTCCTTCCATAATTTATGTCACTTGTTTTCTTCCTCCCTCAGAAACCCTTGTCCTACTATGGGTGAATCCACAGCCATGTTCTCTTCTTATTGGACACCAACCCATGTTGGTGGAGGGAGTCTGGTAGTTTTTCATCCCAAAAAAGAACATAGGTTCTCTCTACAGTATGTTCGTTTTCAGCAGTGGAGGAAGGAGATCCTTATGAGAGGAAGGAACATCCCACATAAAGATGTCCTGTGCCCACTTTTGAAAATGAGCCTATCACTGCAAGTACCAATATGTCATCTCCCAAACGGTGCAAGAAGCAAAAGGGTGATTGATTTACTTGGTGATGCAGTTCCCAGACTCCTTGCATGAATTGCCGTCGTGCTGCAATGAATGTGATTCCAACTAACTAAGATCAGACTACTGCAAAGCTCTTGAAGTGGTGTTACCCTTGATGATGCCATGGAAGCTGCAGCTAGTGCAAAATGCAGCAGTTTGACTGCTGACTTCCTATAAGGGCAGTCCTAAAAGAATTGCACTGGCTGCCAGTATGCTTCTGGTCTGAATTCAGGGTGCTTGCAATGACACTGAAAGCTCTAAAAAGTTTGGGGCCTTGATACTTGGAAGAGGGCCTCTCCCTATATGTGCCAGCCTGAGGACTGAGATCTGCCCAGGGGAAGAGGGATCCATTGTTTCCCACCAGTGAGCTCAGTACATTTTGTGAAATGTTGCAAAGGCCTTCCCAGCTGTGGCACCTCAGTTGTGGAACACTTTCCCCTTGGAGGCCTGATTGGCACCGACACTGCTTTCGTTTAGCCACCAAGTAAAAACATGGCTATGTTGTAAAGCTTTGGGACCTCACTGATGTACTATGCTATGCGCAAGATTTAAAAACTGGTTTTATCTTTTATCTTGTTTTAACTTGTTTGTGTGTTTAGTATGTTTTTAGTCCATTCAAATTACTTTTATTATTTTATCTTGTTTTAACCTGTTAGTATTGCTTTTACCTGCGTATTGCCTGGGATCTTTTGATGTAGGGTGGGACAGAAATATTTTAGTAAGTAAATAGTAATGGGCTTATATCCTTAGTCCATAGAACTCAGTGCTGTTTGCTCTGTTTGGCAGCAACACTTTGGGGAGCCAGGTAGGGAGATGCCTTTCCTGCCTCACCTGGTGTTTGGAAAGGTGCAGGCACCTTTAGCCTGCATAGGGCTTCTCCGCCTCCTCATTCTGTTCTCAAGGCCTCTAACCGTGTGTGTCCCCTCCCTTCCTTCTAGCTGAGCATGAGCCACAGCTCCGGCACGACCCCTTTGGTCATCATGTCGCCCGCAACCTCGCCTTGACTCACTTCCTCAAGCGCCGCCGGGATTGGGACCGACACCAGGAGGCGGAAAAGAAACGGAGGGAGCTCTTTGCTGAGATCTTGGATGATTGAATCAGGGAGAGAACAGGGACATTTTTCAGTTTTGGTTGTTGCTGCAGCATTTTGCCCGTAGAGGGAAGCAAAGGACTGGCTCTGTTGGGCATCTCATGTGTTCATATTCTGTATGACTGTTCTTGACCACGGAAACACCGGAGGGCAATGAGCTGGGGTTATTGTGGGGGCATCTCTTATCTGCTCTCAAATAGATATATATATATATTGCAGATTATTAAGAGAGGCTTTTCTTTACATGTACTGTTGTGTTTCTCCTTTGGAATGATGCCAGTGAAACTGGGGGCTGGACCTTGGAAACTGTACTTGCTCCTCTCTTGCACTGTCTGCAAGGGCCCTTTTCTCAAGCATTTGGTTGTCTGCATTTTTTTTAAAAAAAGATGTTCTTTTATAAAGTTGTGGAGGGTTCCGAGTGTTGTGTGGCATGGGTGCAGCTGACGTACTTGTGAGGGTTCCCAAATAACTGCTCAGCAAACCAGTTAGAGGTGGCAACCTGTTCCTGTTCAGCCTCGTGAAGAGAGGACTGAGGGAAAACAGGACTGCACACTTTAAATACCTCAAGGATTATCACAGAGAGCAGGGGGCAGGTTTGTTGTTTGTTGCTCCAAGAGTAGGTCCAGGTCTACTGGTTTTAAGTTACAGGAGGGCAGATTTCGACTGAACACTAAAAGGAACTTCCTGATGTTAAGAGCAGTTCAGAAATGGAATCAATTGCCAAGAGAGGTGGTGTGTTCTTTTCTGGTCATCTTCCAAAAGACGCTGGACAGCAACCTGTTGGGGATGTTTTAGCTAGAGATCCTACATTGAAGAGGGAAATGGACTCAATTGTGGCGTCCCTGCCAGCCAGAGGTATACGGATGGGGGGGCGATGAGGGCGGTCCACCCCAGGCAGCATTTTTTTGTGGGCACCCTGTGCACTGTGGCCACACCCCAGTGCGCTACAGCCATGTCCCCCACGCTGCAGCCACCCCCTGCCCCCCAAGCTACGCGGCTGCTGCCAGCTGTGTGGTTTTTATGATTCTGTGATTTTAAAGCAAAATTGGCAATCAGGAGATGATGGTATTGGTTGGTCTGATGAGTGAAAAGTGAAGGAAGGTGGGAGAGGCAGATGGCAAGAAGATTGCATGGTTGGGGAGGGAGGGCATCTGTTGGACAGATTGCCTAAGAGAAGGACAGGAGCTCTTGCTCAGAAGAAAAGTACCTGCTGTGTACCCAACAGAGGTGGACAACTTGTGACCTTTCCAAATACTGTTGGACAGCAACACTCATCATCCTTAGCTAGTGCTTGAGGTTGATGGGAGTTGCAGTACAATAACACCTCAGAAGTCAGCAGTGTGTAGGTCAAAAACTTCCCTAGTTAATTTCCTTAAGAAACAATGTTATTTTTCTACTTCGGGAGTGGGTGTTTTGTGCTAAAATGGGGCATGAGGTCTCCCAAGCCACCCCCCTTCCCACTGGCTGGGTGAGTGGGTGGAAATGATACCAGAATTTCACTTCTAGCCATTTTTGTTTACCTTGCCCTGCTGGCATTGCCAAGCCTGGTGTGGCTGACAGAGGGTTCTGGGAGTGAAAAAAGTCTTCCCTTTCTGGATCACTTTATGGGTGTCTTAGCTGCGTCTTTCTATGCTAGTAGAAGATTGGACTAGATGGCCCTTAGGATCTCATCAAACTCTGTGGTTGTATGAGTTGATGGCTCTTGATTAGGAAAACCTCAACCTGTGAACACTTGCTGTCAGTCCAAGACAGATCAATAGTATGGTTGGAAAGGTTGAAGATCAATAATGGAGCTCACTCAGCTGGACACAGAAAGTTCTGGATTCAGTCCCTGCCATCTCTGTGTTAAAACATCCCTGCTTTGGTTCCATGGCCACCCTTAGAAGCCCACTGCCATTGCTGCACCTTCTTCTGCCTTTCCCTCCTGCTGTTGCCACTGCCTCATCTCCACTGCTCATCTCTCCTGTTGCCACTGCCTCATCGCCACTGTACCCACTGGTCAAGCCAATGTGAGAGACCTGTGTCACTCTGGGAAATGATGGCAGGCTAGACAGACCTTTCATCTGGCCTGGACAGGTTGCTGTTATGTCTTCAAGACCCTGGAAGGTAAACTACCAACTGGGATAGGCGATATTGACCCAGATCAAATCTGATTCAGTATGCCAACAGCTTTTATATTATGCCAAGCACTCATATAAACTTCTTAAATCTACCAAAGTCACCATTTATTGAGCTCCTTGATGCCCTCTCTTGGTATGAGGGAGGGGGGAAGAAAAAGTCCCAGTTTAAGGTCTTCCAAGTTGCACCCCTTTAAATGGTGGCCTAAAACAGATGAGGGCTCCGAGCTCTGATCAGCCCTGGATGGAGCATGTTGGAGGAAGGGATCTCACTTCTTTGCAGGATGGAAGGAAAGGTTTCATTCTTCGTAGGCACTCACTCTGGCGTGGGGATGCCAGTTGTCACCACCCTCCAAGAGGCGTCGGATGTAATGAGCGGCACCCAGGAGGATGTGCCCAACACCTTGCATGATAGTGGAGACCACTCGCAGGATCTCTCTTAAGGCAAAGAAAGAGAAAAAAAAAATGCAGGTTGAACCTCCCTATGCAGATATCCAAAATCCAAAACTTTTGGCTGCCAGCTGCCTGTTTCTGTCTTTATGGTAGTGTCTGTGGCACTCCTGCATATTTGTCTTTCTGATCCTCAGTCCCCATTTGCCCCAGCTGCTTGCTTCTGCCTTCAAGCAGTGGCTGTGGCACTCCGGCTCTCAGATCTGAGGAGTGTCACAGCTGCCACCTTGAAGGCGGAAGTGGGCACCTGGCAGCAAAAAGAGAGAGAGACTGAGGATCTGTGAAATGGCGGAAGGCAAGGATTTGCACTGAGCAATGCGCTTGGATTCCTGCCATTTCACAGATCCCCAGTTTCTCTCCAGCCTGGCATTTCATACACAACCCAAGTAGCAAATGAATGGGACATGAAGATATTCCTAAAAGGTACTGTATTCCAAAATCTGAAATATCTATCTATCTATCTATCTATCTGAAATATGGAACACTTCTGGTCCCAAGCATTTCAGGGTTAAATCCTATTTTAGTCCTGATTAGAACAGGCCCATAGAATCAGTGGGATCTGTCTACATGTTGACTCACAATTCAACAACTGATTGAATGGGTCTACTCTAGTTGCAATTAACCAACTGGATTCCAGGTGTAGATAATCCTGACTTCCCACAGACAATTCTGGGGGTAAGATCTACCAAATGGAGAAGAGGGCAGACAAGAAAAAAGCAGGAGTATTTTTCTTGGTCCAGCTTGTCCCAGAACCCTTTCACACTGCACAGTTATAGCACTACGATTTCACTTGAATGGCCGTGGTTCTGTTCTATGGAATCCGGGGGTCTGTAGTTTGGTGAGCCACTAGAGTGCTCTGCTTGGGAATTCTAAATACTCTCCCTGAATTGCCAGTCCCAGGAGTCTATGGGATATTGCCTTGGTAGTTAAAGTGGAATTATAGCACTATGAATGGGTCCCCAGCTTGTGGACAGTAAGTCTCAGCAGAGACTGCTGCCCTAGCTCTGGGGGCTTTCCAGTTAGTTGGGCGGGGGACACACTAATGGATCTGAGCAGCTTTGTCTACCTTGTGGTAAAAGAACTCTCAAGTAAGGCTTCCTTTAAGAAATACTGGAATGGGTAGAAGACTGGACATGAGCGGGGCTTACACAAGCCTGGGTTGCTTAGTACTATCTTAAAGGTATGAGAAGGGGGGAATTATTTAGGTTTCTTAATGTTGTTCAATAGCATTTATCATCATGACCTATTTTGGCTAGAGCTGCTGGGAGTTGTAGTTCAATACCTCAAGGGCCACATAGTTATTGCCCCTGATCCAAGGCCTGGAGGTGGCTTCTGTTTTGTGAGGACGAAGAAAAGTGTGGGGCTCCCAAAACTGGTTGGACTCCCTTTCCCATCAGGCACTGGCAATCCTGGCCAATTGGTGAGGGGTTATGGGAATAGTAGTTTATCAATATCTGGAGGGCCATAGTTTCTCTTGTCATGACCTACATAAAAGATAGGGGGATCCTGTTCCATCTGCTCACCTCCCTTTTATTTATTTAATTTATATACCAACTTTCTCCGAACTTAGGACCCAAAGCTGCTTACAATAATTTAATAATTTTCCTCTAAAATCTATTACAAAAGTTAAAAAATGATAAAACCAACAATTTTGTGTAAAAAGCACATGGTTAAAAACAGTTTAAACATAGGTAAAAAAAAAAAAGAAGATGGTTAAGTGCGCTGCACACCACTTTCAAAACACCCTTCAGTAGCAATGCAATTCTCGGCTGCATCAACAGGAGTATGGTGTCTAGATCGAGGGAGGTACTGGGTACCACTCTACTCTGCTTTGGTTAGACCTCATCTTGAATCCTGTGTCCAGTTCTGGGCACCCCAATTCAAGAAGGACATGGTCAAGCTGGAGCAAGTCCAGAGGAGGGCAACCAAAATGGCGAGGGGCCTGGAAGCCATGCCCTATGAGGACAGACTTAGAGAGCTGGGGATGTTTAGTCTGCAGAAGAGGAGGTTAAGAGAGGACAGGATAGCCATGTTTAAATATTTGAAGGGATGCCATGTAGAGGAGGGAGAGGGCTTGTTTTCTGCTGCTCCAGAGACCAGGACAAGGAGCAATGGATTCAAGCTGCAGGAAAGGAGATTCTACCTGAACCTCAGGAAGAACTTCCTGACAGTCAGGGCTGCCCGGCAGTGGAATCTGCTGCCTCGGAGTGTGGTGGAGTCTCCTTCCTTGGAGGTTTTTAAGCAGAGGCTGGATGGCCATCTGTCGGGAGGGCTTTAAGGGTGTTCCTGCATGGCAGGGAGTTGGACTGGATGGCCCCTGGGGTCTCTTCCAACTCTACATTTCTATGACTCTATGATTCTATGCATCATTTAAGAGCGAAGGGCCTGTCTGAATAAAAAGGACCTTGTTCCTAAAGACCTTAAATGCCCAGTGGTCCGTAGGAAAGCCACAGCAGACTTGCTGCCGCCAGCTCACCTCAGCACCTTCTTGGGTCCCAGGCACTTGAAGTCGCAGCTCATAGAGTAGAGCCCGTAGAACGTGGCTGAGACATTAAGGCTGCCAAAGAGGTCACGCGGGTTGAGTTTGTAGACGTCGAAAGTGATGCGGGCAATGTCCCGGCTGTTTCGGGGCTTTTCTCGGCTTAGCATGTACGATCGGCCGCCACCCTGTTGATGGATGGATAGAGAAAAGTTGGGTCATTGCAAGAAAGCAGGCATGGGACTTTAGTTTGGGAATGATCATCAGTGTTGACTTACTGTGGCTATATAATATTACAGGCATTCTCTGCTTATTTGAAGGGCTGGGGACAAGAGCGCTGTCAGAAAGTGGAAACGGTAGAGATACGGAACCTCATCTTTTAAATATTTTATTATATATATCATTACAGTTGACTTGTCACATCACCAGGTTTGTGGTTATTTGCATATTATTTGCTGCCACTTCCACTGTTGCTGACGCCATTTTTAACCAGGATTTATATGTCTTGCCTTGTGTTTGCAGTCTCTCTGCAAGCCTTGTGAGACTGCGAGAGGCTGTGAACATGAGGTGAAGTTTGTAAGTCCCTATTAAAAGTGGCATAAAGCAGCAGCGGAAGTGGCAAGCATGCCAATTGCCTGCTTCTGCCTGGCAAAGGAACCATGCCACCTGCAAGGCAAAACCGGGAGGCTGGCATCCTGTCCACCACAGCCTATTTGTATTTTCAGTTTTTCCACTTTTGTGCACTCCAAACCCCCATGAATGTGGAGGTTTGTATATTACATTACATATTACATTTAATATTACATACTAAAAGCACAAATACTGAGTAAGATGAGAGGCACCAGTATATATACAATATGTAATACTGTCCACAAGATGGTGCTGAATCAATTGGGAGAAAAAAGCAGCATATGGCTACAAAAGCATTGTACAAACACCACAAAAGAGTAGACCACACATCAAATATATGGGTTCTGAGTATAGTTCAAACCAGTCAAAATAGTGAGTCATCAAAAAGCAGGTGAAACCTGTATTGTGACATGTTGGGTGCTGGGCAAAGATGCCATGAATTGAACAAACCTGGGTAGTGATAGAGAAGAAAGGAAGGTGAGGTTGAATTAGTCATTTTGGAAACAGCTAGTTTTGTTAAGTACAAGAGTGAGGAAATTGTGGCACATAACACATTTTCCAAGGCCCCTGATGCCCCATGATTTTTAATTTTAAAAAATATTGTTAAAAATGACTGCAAATTTGCTGATGACACCAAATTGGGTGTGGTTGCTAATAAACCAGAGGACAGGATCAAAATTCAAAATGACCTTGACAAATTAGAGAGCTGTGCCAAAGCTAACAAAATGAATTTCAACAGAGAGAAATGTAAGATCCTGCACTTAGGCAGAAAAAAATGGAATGCACAAATATAGAATGGGGGACATGTAGCTGGACAGTATGTATGAAAGGGATCTAGGAGTCTTGGTAGATCACAAGCTGAACATGAGTCAGCAGTGTGATGCAGCAGCCAAGAAAGCCAACACGATTCTTGGTTGCATCAATAGGACTATGGTGTCTAGATCGAGGAAGGTAATGGTACCACTCTATTCTGTATTAGTTAGGCCTTATTTGGAATACTGTGTCCAGTTCTGGGGACCTCAATTCAAGAAGGATATTGACAAGCTGGAGCGTGTCCAGAGGAGGGTGACCAAAATGATGAAGGATCTGGAAGCCATGCCCTATGAGGAGTGGCTTAGGGAGCTGGGGATGTTTAGTTTGCAGAAGAGAAGGTTAAGAGGGGACATGGTAGCCAAGATGTCAAATGCAAAATGTCAAATGTCAAATATTTAAACAGATGTCATGTCGAGAAGGGAGCAGGTTTGTTTTCTGCTGCTGCAGAGACTAGGACAAGGAGCAATGGATTCAAGCTGCAGGAAAGGGGATTCCCCCTGAACTTCAGGAAGAACTTCCTGATGGTCAGAGCTGTCCAGCAATGGAATATGCTGCCTGGGAATGTGGTGGAGGGTCCTCCTTTGGAGGTTTTTAAGCAGAGACTGGATGACTACTGTTTGGAATGGTTTGATGGGTGGTCCTGCATGGCAGGGGGTTGGACTGGATGGCCCCTGTGATCTCTTCCAACTCTAGGATTCTATGATTCTATACTGCAGACAGCTCAATAATCTGATACATTGGGCTGAATTGCCCCATAACTGTATCCCCGCCATGGCTGATTTTCAGCAGAAATGGAATCAGGAAATGGTGTTGGGTCTCTTCCAGACCATGGGGGTGAAAAATAGCCTCTGCCCTGATATAGTTGCTCCCACTGACACAGTTGCTGCACAGATGGGGGAAGGTGCAGTGGCCCACCAGATGTTGCTGGACTGCAGCTCTTGCCAGCCCTCACCACTGTCTATGCTGGCTGCTGGGAACTGCAATCCAGCCACTTCTGGAGGGTCCCTGTTTCCCACTCAGCTTCTAGCCTTTTTTTCTAGACACCTGGTTTATCTAGCTCTTTGCATAAAGGAAACAATGCGCTGCCTTTATGACCTCCTCTTCCCACCTTGCTGTGACTCCACTTCTGGCCCTTTTCTAGCACCATCAGGGTTGTGTTATCCTCCAGGGCCTCAAAGAACTCCTCAGTCTCCACCAGGGTGCCATCCTCATCCAGCACCAAGGAAATGACACCAGAGAGCAGCAGTGTCTCCTTTGCCTGTGAAAGAAGAAAACAAGGATGCACCAATGAAAGGCTGTCATCCTGTTAGTGCAGTGGTTCTCAACCTGTGGGTCCCCAGATGTTTTTGGACTTCAGCTCCCAGAAGCCCTGAGCATTGACCATAGTGGCTGGGGCTTCTGGGAGCTGAAGTCCACAAACATCTGGGGACCCACAGGTTGAGAACCACTGTGTTAGTGGTATAAGTCAACCATATGCTTGTATGTCTCTCTTTTAAGTTATTGCAGAGGTTGGCGTTCCCTCCCTACCTCCACCCCAAACAAAGCTCCCCCCACTTACCTGTAAAGCCATTGCAATCCCCACAATGACCATTCTGTGGCTGGTGGAGAGTCAGGATGGGACTGGAGAAGAATCTGGCTATGTCCCTGTAGCCAAACGTGAAAGGATTACCTCCTGAGGGTCTTGGTGGATTTCTGCAAATGAGGCAACTCTTTTGCATCTGGCTATAGGGCAGAGCCAAATGTTTATCTGATACCGCCTGCTCTCCACCAGGCAGAAAGCAGCCATGAAGGATAACTACAGCAGCTGTATGGTAAGTTTGGGGAATGGTAAATGGCTAGCTACACAGCAATCCATACCTTCTAACATTTCATAGATGAAAGCTGGAACATGTATGTTCCGAGTATGTTCATGTATAAAAAACACCCCAACGATCTGAGCTAAATTTTCATCCATTTCTACAAAGAAACAAAGAAACTTCAGATTTCCTGGCTGAGCAGCCAGTTGTTAATCCTTGTTTGTGATCGGGCTGTGTCACTCTGTGACAATAAAGGTAACAGCACGTTATCATTGTAACCTCTATTTTGTATAGAGCGTAGAAAATTTAACGTTTTGGCTGTAGCTCCCAGGATCTGCTTGCCAGCGTGGTCAGGCAAATCCTGAGAGTTTTCATCCAAAAAAGCTGAACGTTTTTCAGGTGCTGGAATCTGGATATCATATGCTCTGTATGAACGTAGCACTTTTTGAAAATCTTGTATCATTCTGGCTTAGCCAATCTTGAAGAGGGACAAAGAGCCCTACCCGAGTTGCCTGAAAGTCTTGTCCAAGCACCCTTTTGTCTTCTAAGATCACATGCACCCATGAGGGCTAGAAACTTGGTTTTATTTACCACAAAAGCAGAAATTCTTAGGTAAGTGCAAGTTCTGACTGCCATGTTTTGGTACCCTTGAGCAACTGTAGTTTCCGCACCTTGCATCTTGGCTCCCTGGCAGGAGAGAGCTGGTCACATCATTTTATAGCACCCTGCTTTCCACTGCTGCCATTTCCAATCATCAGAGAAGAAAACTGAGGCAGAGACAGAGTGACTTGTGCACAAGTGAGCAAGCCTGTGGCTTTAGTCTCTGATGGTCAGCCTGGCTACCCACTTTTGCATTATGGCAGAATTGGTTCTTCAACCCAGGAAGACAGAGCTCCTGGATCTCAGAAGAGAAACTTGGGAAGTTGTCAGGAAGAAAGACTACTCACTTTCACCAGCAGCTCCTGCAAGGTCCCTGCCATCAACCCCTTGCGGATGTTGCGTGTGTGGTCCCACACCCGGAAGGGACGCTGTGGTGGGGGGCTTGGTGACCAGACCCGCCGGGTGAGTTCTGAACCCGCACTCGATACTGACCTTCAGGGAACAGAGGCACAGATGTTAGCTGAGATGCTGCGTTGGAGGCCTGATCTGACCTCTGAAACCCACCATAAAAGCCAATCAGCTGTCTTTTTTTCATCGTCACTTTTTATTAAGAGTTTTTAAGGGACAATAAAAAGAAAAGCAAGAAAAAAAAAGGAAAGTAAGATACAGAAAGAAATGCAGAATAAAAAAAAGTGTGGCTTCTGACTTTCTTCTTGGTGGTTATACATACATATAATATAACCAAACCTCTTCCTCTAACACTGTGTCATTCACTTCTTCTGTTAACAACATCTTATTAATTGTCAAAGCTAAAAGTTGCCGAACCATTTCCTTTTTTCTAGAAAAAGTCTGCAGGGCTTTCCAATCTTTCAGCAACGTCTCCAGTGATTTTTCTCTAATTAAAGCTGATAATTGTGCATTTCTGCTAGCTCAGTCAATTTCAACAACCATTCCACCCTTTCA
This sequence comes from Iguana delicatissima, assembly GCA_948472985.1. NCBI lineage: Eukaryota > Metazoa > Chordata > Lepidosauria > Squamata > Iguanidae > Iguana > Iguana delicatissima. Next base: position 203,014 of record CAOKZL010001059.1, read on the forward strand.
GGTGTTATTAAGTTCTTCCATCTTTGTGCAGACAACAGTTTTGCTGCTGTTATCATACAGTGAAGTAAAATCCCACGGCTCTTTTCCAACTGATCATCCATAAGATCCAAAAGAAAAAAATCTGGTTTTAATTGAATATTTATCTTTAAAATCCTCTGCATCAAAGTATGTAACCGAGCCCAGAAATTTTTTTTCATTATTTTTTTATTGATTCCAAATTATGTTCAGTTACTATACAAATAATATGCATCGTCATTGATTGTAACTTACATACTTTTTAAACTTTAAACAAGATATTATTTTCCATTATTATTAATAATTGTCCTATTATATAAAATTTAAAAAATATATATGTATTATTACTTGCTTTAGTTTGAACTCACACAGCTTGATAACCAATATTAAATCTCCGTATATCTGTTACGTATACTTCCTCTCCATCTCTTCTTAATTCAGTTTCCCCTGTTGTCATTGTTATTGTTCCTCCTTTTATTTGTTATTCCATACATAAATGTTCTCCTACTTCTTCCACCATTCACTGTTTATCCTTTGAAGTTGTACAATTGCATACGTATTCTTATACAATGGTATATATTCTTTCGTTCACATATAATACAAACTTTTTATTCTTTCTTTATACATACACATTCTTTACAGATTCTTGGTATCTTCATTTCTCTTTTCATCCGTACTTATGCCTCTTTTGGTTTTGTACTCCCAAATAAACCTAATTGTCCTAACCTCTTATTCCCATTCCCCACCAGTTATTTTTTTTCATCAGGTTGTTTTTCTATATTTGTTCTATAAATATATTACCCCATCTATTGCGGAGAAACTTTGTTGAGCCCAGAACTTTTTAAGCCTTTTCTCACGCCCACCACATGTGATAAAGCCAGTCAGGTGTCTCGAGTGATGGAGCTGTGTGGTGCTAGTGAGTGGGATGCTTCAGGACGACGTGACCAGCTCCCTCCCACCGGTGAGTGATGATGTGACAGAGAATGGTGATAGGGTCCCACAGGGGTCTTTGCTTCTGCTCCTTGCGCCATTGCTCACTGGTGGGTGGGGACTGCTTATGCCATCCTGTAGCGCCCCACTCTCTAGAGCCGTGGAATTCCGTTGTTGAAGACGGCTGACTGGCTTTTAAGGTAGATTTATGACTGAGGCATATTGTGAATAGGAAACAGTTATGGGGCTGGAAGTTTATCTTGCAACATGCCAGCCACTGTCTGGCTTATACCAAGCTGGGTGCCCTTGTGTGCACCCCACAACAGATTCAGGGAAAGACTTTGGATTAGCATGGGAGTTCTAATCCAAAACCTCTTCCAGGACCTGCTGTGGAGTGTGCAAGATCACCCAGCTGGCTGCAAGATTCTGGTGCAATGTGTGCTGTACAACAACTGAGCTTTTGCCAATAATGTCCTGGTCAGTCTGTGTGCACCTAGGGCTACCCGATCAGGAGTATTCCAGGCCCTGAGATTACAGGGCTCAGACCCTGAAACCTACGGATGGTACACATGGGTTGAGAAGGAGAATAAGGAAAGGTGAGCCAGGGAGATGCTCTGGAGAGTTTACAGCCAGTATTCCAAAGCAGTCTACAGCAGAGCTAGTAATATGTGTACCACACCAACACCTACTGAATTTTCAAGGCATTGCTCTCACCTTGAGAGTCCTCCTCCTTGCCCTGAAGACTTGAGAGGAAGGACCAGGCCTTCAGATCTGACAATTCTAGCACGTACTGAATTTATAGCCTGCTTTTTACTTTTACCTGGCTTCTAAAATTGCCTTCAATTAACCCCCCCGACATAACACATGGCTAAGGCTATGTTGAAGGGATTTATCACAATTTCTGTAAGTCATTGATGTCATAGTCCAAGAGCCATCTCTGGAAGGAAGGGACAGCAAGAGCTGTGGGTGGACTTGGGCTTGGCTGATAGCAAAGAGGCTACCCCATCACATTAAAATATAAAAACCCTGTTTCCTAGAGTTGGTGTTGTGTGTATTATTTGCCTTTGGTATACATTCACAATGTAAAAAGGATTGTGAATTCCAGGTTAGGATTTGATTTCTCATATTATGTGTGTTATGTCATTCCACTTTAACTCTGTGGAATCATGGAGTTGGCAGTGTAGGGAGAGGTACTTAGACTTCTCAGCCAAAGGGGTTTGTGCTTTACCAGCCTAGAAATCCCAAAGACTAATCTTGGGGAGGTTGAACTGCCTGTCCCCCATTCCAGAATCCATGCTCTACAAATCTCCAAACAGCTCTCTCCCCCGTCCTGTTTCTTCCTCCACCTTCATTGCCACTACAAAAACCTTTTTATCCAGACAGGTTTCTAAAGCAGAAAGCTTTTCAAGAAAGGGGTAGGGGAAACTGGGTACCGTATTGTTTTAATTGTTATTTTCAAGAACTTTTTAAATGGCATTTTTTATTGTTTACAGAGACATTATCATTTTAATACTGCTAATGGTTTAATTCTATTTTAATATTCACTTTTAGTACATTTCATTTTTCTTTAATTGCGAGCCCTTTGAGTCCCAATTTTTGGGGAAAAAAGGAGGATATAAATAACTATAATATAACGACAACCACAACCACAACAACTATCACTGAATACTCACTTTAACAAAGTTGTCGGCACCAAAGCATTGATATATTCCATAATGCAAGAGAAGGACTGCTATGCAGACAAGACTCCTTTCTTTCTTTCTTTCTTTCTTTCTTTCTTTCTTTCTTTCTTTCTTTCTCTCTCTCTCTCTCTCTTCCTTGTGTTAGCTCTGTTGTGAAATGACAACTAGCTGGTCGGTTTTGCCTTCCTGGACTCTGGACTGTACAGATCATGCGCGGGGAGTTGTTGTTATGGGGAGGGGATGGGGGCAAATTCCAAGGTGAGCCGCTGGAAGCCGGGCTGGATAATGCTCTGAGCAACTCCAGGGTTATCATCTTAACTGGCCTCTTGCAAGCTTCATTTTGTCAAAGGGTAGCTACTTGCTTATGCAACGGTGTGGTCCAGAAGCATATTTATTAGGAGTGAGAATAAATGTCCTCTATTTGTGTACTGTATTTGTTACCCTGGTTTCCTAAAGTAATTGCCAAAATTCCTACATATTTAGCCTCAAATTTGAACTATTTCATGTATGAGAAATGTCACAGTAACATAATTAAAACAAAAAGCATAGCATTACAACGCAGGCAGAACTAATATTCATCAAAAGTAGAGGAAGTGTTTAAATGGAGGTAAAGAAGGAACTTGGTAGTATTTTGGGGCCAAGGGGTCAGTACAGAGAAAGGACTGAATCACTTTTGACTGCTATTCCCAGAATCCCCAGGTCCAGGCTGGTTGGGGGATTCTAGGAGGAATAGTCCAAAAGTTAACTATTCAAAACTTGGTTGCGTATCCAATCTAAACTCCTTCTACAGGTTGTGTATAGGAAATTATCAGAACTGTTTTTGAAACTGCATTTTGGTCCAGGATTGTTGTCTTGAAGAGCTCCAAAATAAGGAATATGTCACAAGACAGTAAGAAAAATGTTTTAGTACATGTGCATTAGCCATGCTTTGCTTTTTGCAGTGTTTATTAAAATGTTCAGCATCTCTCAGCCCACTGCAACAGATAATGTTTGGTCACGACGCTGATAACTCCAAAACACATTTACCTGGTAGTTGAGGCCATGTTCATTACTTAGCCCTTCTTTCCTTTTTCCAATAGTGGAGGCAGCCTCTCAGGCCTCTTTCCTATTGTTCCATTTTTATGGATTGGTGGAATTTTGGTTTCCAAAAGGACCTGGAAAGGAATTTTCAGAAGGAGCACAAGTCACCAGTGATGGATTTAAGTCTTTTACTCCAAGTCTCAAATCTCTACCTTCAAGTCTCAAGTCGAGTCTCAAGTCCTTGAAGATACTTTCAAGTCAAGTCTCAAGTCTAGAAGGCAACTTTACACCCCAGCCAAAATTCCAGAATTATCGGACAGAGCCAAATAAAGTCAGTTTTAACAATTTAAGCAAGCAGAGTCAGCCCTCCAGATTTGTGATTTTGCCATCTGTAGCTTTGGATGTGAGGAACAGGATCTTTCTTACTTTCCATTTCTGAAGCTGGATGACTTTTCAGAAGCAGGGAATAAGATCTTTTCTTACTCCCCATCACTGAAGCTTCAAAAGCTTTAGAAGGAAGGATCCTTCCTCCGTAAGTCTGTTGTCTAACACATTTGCTGTTCCCTTCGGAAAAATGCACCGTGCACTTTGGAGGCGAGTCTTGTCTTCTGCTCTTAGAAAAAGTTTTAGAAGGCTTCTCGAATATGCAGCAAGGACAGACTGCTGAGCGGACCTCAGGTCTGCCTCAAGCCCGTTGCCCAACCTGTTTGCTGTTCCCTTCTGAGAAATGCGCCCACACTTTGGGCTTGAGACAGATTGCCGTGCGGCCTGTAGGCAAAAAGAGATGGAGGTGTTGTTCAAAGTCATAAGGATGAATGTGTTTTACTGAACCAAGGGCAGCAAGTCAGTCATTAAAAATATACAAGTCTCGAGTCGAGTCAGTGCATCAGGCTGAGTCAGGCCGAGTCGAGTCCAAGTTGAGTCACTGAAGCAACTTAAGTCCGACTTGAGTCCGAGTCTATTGACTCGAGTCTACATCCCTGCAAATCACACAATAAACAGGAAAAGGAGGTAAAAAGAAAAAAGAAAAAAGGCAGAAATATATAAACATGTACTGTGCTATGCTTGGTGTACGTTGACTTTTGTGCATGCACTCTCTCTCTGTATGCACGTCTTCAAGTTGTTGACTTATGGCGATCTCGTGAACTTCATAGGGCTTTCTTGAGCGCGGAGTACTTCGATATGGTTTGCCACTGCCTTCCTCTGAAATTTAGTCTACAGCAACTGGTATTCCTTGCTGGTCTCCCATCCAAGTGCTAACTGGGGTTGACCCTGCTTAGCTTCCAAGAAGAAACAGGATCTGTTGCCTTCAGGAAATCAGTTCATTTGAAATGTGGTGCTGGAGAAGAGTTCTGCTGATACCGTGGACTGCTAAAAAGACAAATGAAAGGTTCTTAGAGCAAATCAAGACCTTTCACTAGAAATGAAAGGTGACTAAATTGAAGCTGTTGTACTTTGGGCATATGATGAGACTCCTTGGAAAAGACAATAATGCTTGGAAAAGTGGAAGACAGTAGGAGAAGGGGGGAATTACACGACAGCCTTCCTTCAATACTGGGAAAAATAGTAGAAGGGATTGTATGGGAGTCTGTCTACAAGCATCTTGATGATAAAGCAGTGATCTATAGGAGCCAACATGGGTTTGTTGAGGACAAATCATGACAAACTAATCACACACACACATATGACTAGCTCACTTGTTTAGTAGATGATGGGAATGCTGTCGATGTCATTTACCTGGGTTTTGGTAAAGCATTTTATAAGATCCCCCATAACATTTTGATTAACAAACCAATTAAGGTCTTGAGAGAAGTGCCTCAGGGTTCTATTTTAGGACCACAGAATCATAGAATTGTAGAAGTAGAAGAAACCACGAGGGCCATCGAGTCCAATCTGCTGCCATGCGGGAATACATTACTCTTCAACATTTTAATCAATGACTTAGAAAATGGGGTGGCGGAAATCATTATCAAGTTTGCAGATGACACAAAACTGGGAGGGTTGGCCAACTCATTGGAAGACAGGAAGAGAATTCAAAGGGACATTGATAAACTAGAAAACTGGGCAGAAATTAAGAAAATGAAATTCAACACAGACAAATATAACCTTCTGCGCTTAGGCCACATAAACCAAATGCACAGGTATAGGATGTGGGAACACATGGTTCAGCAGTACTACACATGAAAAAGACCTTGGGGTTATTGTTGACCACATGTTGAACATAAGCCAGCAGTGAGATGCTGCGGCAAAGAAGGCAAATGCTGTTTCAGTCTGCCTTAATAGAAGCATAGTTTCCAAGTCAAAGGAAGTAATTTTCCCACTATACTCTGCTCTGGTCAGGCCTCATCTGGATTACTGCGTTCAGTTCTGGATGCCTCGGTTTAAGAAGGATATAGACAAATTGGAGCAAGTTCAGAGAAGGGCGATGAAGATGAGAAGAGGTAGGGAGAACAAAACATATGAGGTAGGACTGAAGGAGCTGGGCATGTTCAGCTTGGTGAAGAGAACACTGAAGGATGAGATGACTGCACTCTTTAAATACCTCAAGGGCTATCATGGAGAAGAGGGGAGCAGGCCTGTTCTCTGCTGCCCCAGAAGGTTTGCAGGAGACTAGATTTTGGCTGAACATTAGAAGGAACTTCCTGACAGTAAGAGCTTTGAGTATGAGGAGTTTGGCATTGGAACAAATTGCTTTGAGAGGTAGTGGGATCTCCTTTTAAATTAAGTTTGTTTTCTTTTTCTTGTTTCTTTCAATATGTTTTTTTTTTTAAAGTGAAGTTTTAATATAGTTTAAAAAATGTTTTTGCAGTTCGCACCCCAGCCCTGGAATGGAGTCAGCTTGTTCCACTTTCACTTGGTCCATGTCTGGCACCAAACCAAAATAAAAACCCCATCACGCTGGAAGCAAAAGTAAAGTTGCTCCCAGGACTCGCACCCCTAATGCAAAGACTACAGAGAGAACAAGTTCCTCCTCGCTCAACTGCAGTGGCAAACGACAAGCCACAGACCTGATGGAGGTTAACCTACAAGACCTTGAAGCTGAAGGAAGTAGGCATGTGACAGCGCTTTCTCTCTTCTTTGACCACAGGAGTCTTTAGCAGAGGTTCTTAAAATCACTGCAGATTTTAGTAAGGTGAAGCGGCCAAGAAAGTGGCGAAAACCAGGTTTCAGGGAAAAATCAAAAAGCCAGCTTTATTACAATACCTTGCGCAAGGGGCAACAGTTAATTCAGAGCTGTTGTGTCGATTAATTGAGGTAGCATCACTATATACCTTTTGCATTCTATGTCAGCAATCAATCATTTACTTAGCCCGCCCATCACTGGAGAAAAAGATCTTTGGTTAACTTTCCATTACATCATTGACTGGCATACACGTGTACAGACGAGAACAAAAGGGTTAGTTTACAAGGTTACTTAGAGTGATACAAATTAATGGTTACAGCCAAAATGAGAGAGTATGCTTACTCCCATTTAGTTCCCAGACCTCTGGATGTTGCAAGGCTATTTCTAAAATTTGAGATAAGACAGACATCTGCTATTTACTCAGAAGCACAATTCAATTCGCTTATTTTTCCTATTCAAGTGGCATTGGACTTAACCCCTTCAAGGTGGTTGGTTAAAAGATTAGCTTTATGAAAGCAGGAAGTTAACCTTCTTGGGAAGATATGAGCAAATCCAAAACTGAATGAGCTGTACTATTTCAGAGAGCGCCAGCGTAATGTAGTGGTTTGAGCATTAGACTATGATTGTTTCCGCACTAGACTGTTATAGCGCTATTATTCCACTTTCAACATCCTATGGAATCCTGGGGTTTGCAGTTTCCAGAGGGCTAAACTGCAAACCCCAGGATTCCATAGGATGTTGAAAGTGGAATCATAGTGCTATCACAGTCTAGTGCAGAAATGGCTTACAACGCTGGAGACAAGGATTCAAATCCCCACTCGGCCATGGAGACCCAGTGGGTGACCTTGGGCAAGTCCCACTCCTTCAGCCTCAAAGGTAAATGCAAAGGCAAGCCCCCTCTGAACAAATCTTGCCGAGAAAACTCCGTGACAAGTTTGCTTTAGGGTTGCTGTAAGTCAGAAAGCAAGCTGAAGAACAAATCTGTTGGCTGGTGATTAGGTGTTCGCTGCAACCACAAATACTGAAGTAACCGGAATTGTCATTGGCCATTTCCGCACTACACTGTAACGGTGCTATTATTCCACTTTCAACACCCTGTGGAATTCTGGGGTTTATAGTTTACTGAGGCCAAAGTGTTACCCTGTTTACTGGGGGTCCCGCGAGGGACTCCAGTCGTGCTCCAATATTGGTGGGGAAAATTAGCTCAGAGCACAAGTTAGCCAAACGAGAGGCAGGGCAACGCAGCGGAATCTTTAACCCGATGTCTACGGGGTCAGGTCAGCCAAGCAGCCAGACAGTTTTAAAATAGCAAAATCGATGTTTTATTAAGGACAGGCAAACACGTAAGACAACACAACCACACAGCTAACTAAGAAATAGGAAATAAGGGTTTTTCGGGGGAAATGGGTGATACTACACCTTTCTCGTAGTCCTGAAGAGGTTGAAGATGGAGGGAAGAAACTCAGCGTGGGTCGCTGAGGGGAGTTCGCCAGGCAAACGGCAGCAAGGCGATCTGGAACTCGGGAGCGATCTGAGGACGCTCTCGGACCTGGGGGTTTTTATAGGGAAAATATGACTGTAGGCTAGTTTGTACTTTGGAAAGAACAATGAGTTTTGGACGCGAGAGAATGTCTCCAAAAGGTCAGAATTTAGCAAGATTGAGTTAAGTCCGAATTAACAATGGAATGGCCAGTATGCAGATGCAGCTTGCCTGGGCGGTGAAGCATCTAGCTCGTCAAGTTACCTGCTCGGGGCAGGAGGCTTTTGTATTAGCGTGCATCCGTAATGAAGTGTTTGTCTAGGGAGGTCTCCTAAAGCAAGATCTGGCTGACTCTGGCTTGCCTAGGTGGAGAAAGGAACATTCAGCAATTAAGGGCCATGCCTAGTTCTGTGTTTGTTTGGGGGCCTCACAAACACTTGGCCAAGGGTGGCAAAATGAGACCAAATTGTGATATCAAACGATATCCAATATCCTCCAAAGTAAGGCTAGTAAACAGTGATAACAAAAGAGCTCTCTGGCTGGGAATTCTAAAGGCCCCTCCCTAAACTGCAAAGCCCAGGGTTCCATAGGATGCTGAAAGTGGAATAATAGCACTGTGGCGGTGTAACGCGGAAATGTCCAATGTTTTATAGAGAAGATTCAAGCTGAGTTGAATAGGCAGTCAAAAGGAACTCTTTTGTGGATGAATGTTCATTCTTAAGATGAATGTCTCCCTTCCCAACTGATGGGAACTTGCCCTGTGCCCTGGTTAGTCTAATCAGGAGGCCAAGTTGGTGAATCAAGGAACTCACTTTACAGAAAGAAATGGACTTCTGTTTCACACTCTGACAGCCAGGCTGAGGTACAGAAGGAGAGCCCTGAACCAGTACATGCTAAGAATTTACAGAAATTCTGCAAAGCTCTCATAAGTTGCCCGTGTACTAAGCTAATGTTTGACCAAGCTATGCATTTCAAGCTATGCAATCTATTGTTTTCTTCTGAGTAAGCAACTTATTCTGCTTGGAAGCCCTTGGCCTCCTCGATTCCCATGAAGAACGAGATTTACTGGATGTAACCTTTACTTGCTTTCTTAATGGTGAAATTCCCCATTAGCCGTGGCAAATGTTGTTATGGTGAAGCCTATGGCAGCTTAAGCCAAAGCCAAAGCCAAGCCATGTTAGATTCTTCCCCTTTAGGGTCAGTATGTCTTTTACTAAAATCTACCCAGTTCTATTTTACAACTCAGCAGGAGAGAATGGCTGCCAGGATATGATGGCTAGTTTATTGCAAGCAAAAGGCATATAATGTAGAAGTTAATGGAAGGAGAAATGGCTTCAGACCGCAGTGCAAGGAGGGGAAATCTGTAGCTTTCCAGATGTTGTTGAACAGCTATTCCTATCATTCCTTACCATCCACTATGATGGCAGGTGCTGATGGGAATGGGAGTGCATGCCCATTTGGAGGGTCACAAGTTTCTCACCCTTTCCTGGTGGAACTTTCAAAATAATGTAAATGAGTACAGGAATCCCTCACTTCCTTTGACAGGTTAGGGACCAGGGCATCATCAAAAAGTGGAAATGTTTGAAATGCGGAACTTAGGTCTTTTTAAATTTATTATTATATATTATTGTTACAATTTGCCTACCAGTCACCAGATCCTGTCTGATCTTGGAAGCTAAGCAGCGTCAACCCTCGTTAGGACTTGGATGGGAGACCACTAAAGAATAAGAGGTGTGTAGGCTATTTTTCGGAGGAAAGAACTGGCGGAACCACCTCCGAGTACTCCTTGCCTAAGAAAATCCTATGAAATTCATGGGATTGCCATAAGTCGACAGGTAACTTGAAAGCACATATGCATACATACTCACACGTATATTATTACTGTATATATATTCTGTATTATAAGCACAAATTAAATATTAGAAGCACAAATGCTGTATGAGACAAGAGACAAACCAAGAAAGACTTCTGCAGCATATGGTACTGACCACAAGATGGCACCAAGTCGATTGAGATAAAAGAGCAGCCTACGGTCACAAAGGCGTTGTGCGAACGTGACAAAAGGCCATTTCCGCACTAGACTGTTATAGCGCTATTATTCCACTTTCAACATCCTATGGAATCCTGGGGTTTGCAGTTTCGGGAGGGGCCATTCGGCTGCAAACTGCAAACCCCAGGATTCCATGGGATGTTGAAATCAGAATCATAGTGGTATAACAGGCTGGTGCGGAAATGGCTAAGAGCTGTTCAACAGTAAAATGTGCTACCTCAGAGGATGGCCCCTCCCGAAACTGAAAACCCTAGCATTCCATGGGATGTTGAAAGCGGGATAACACTCGAGTGTGGAAACGGCCTAGGATTCAAGTCCCCACCCAGACACTTGGGCAAATCACATTCCCTCAGCCTCGGAGGAAGGCAAAGGCAACCCCCCCCGAACAAGTTTTGCCAAAAAGAAACCCTGTGATGGCTTCACTTTAGGTTTGCCGTAAGTCAGAAGTGACTTGAAGGCACACAACAACAAAGTGCCTCTGACAGGGGGAGGTTCTTTCTAGGCGAACCTGTCATGGAGGTTTTCTTGGCGAGATTTGTTGCCTTTGCCTTTCTCTGAGGCTAAGAGAATGTGAGTTGCCTGAGGTCACAAAGTAGGTTTCCATAGTCAAGTGGAGATTCAAAGCCTGGTGTGCAGAGCCACAGTTTGGCTGTGTGCACGCACCTGCCGCTGTGTCTCTTTTGTCAAGGGTCCAGCACTGGGGGCTGTGGGGGCCGAAACCGTTCCCTCGTTTGCAAACTAGGGAGCAGCTTGGGCGAGCGCACACGCCTGCTGCCATGACACAGTGTAAGCAGTAAAAGATTTTAGGTAAAATAGATAGCGCTTCCCAGCTTTTCCCTGATCTATTCTGCAGGGCTGCTAGAGATTTAGTGCCCTGGCCAGTTCAATTCACAGAGGGTCTTGCCTGCTTAAATGTCGAAGCTAAAGGAACTCTGCATTTGCTCCACTAAAGTTCCTCCATTCTGCATTCTAGTCAACTTTAAAGGTTGTTCCTGTTGTCGGCCCCTTGTCCTATCTTGACATTAATCAGCAAAGTTATATGTAGGTTCTCACCATTGGTTCCCAGTTTCTTATTCTTCACTGCTGAGTGAATCCATGTGTGATTCAGCGTTCGCTGTTGATTGTTAACCAGAAGTTACTCTCCTGTCTCTATTTCACCCGTTCCTATCTCTCCGAAATCCATGTGTTAGCTTTTCCCTATCCATCTCTAGAAAGAGACAAGCCTCAGTGTTTTTTTAATTTTATTTTTATTAAAGTTATAACAAACAATATTTACAAATAATCATTCTTTCTTTTTATAAGTATATAAGAACCAGAAAGCAAAGAAATATATACAATCAAATTTATATACCTATATACTTATAAATTTATATAGCTATCCAACATCTAATTCTATTTCTTTTTCTTGTTCTTCTATTGATCTTCTATCTTAATCTACATAAATAGATAGATAAATACATCATTTCCCTTTTTATATGACTTGCCATATCTTTGCTTGTTTTCATTCTTTTCATGTTTCTTTCTGAATCACCCATTTTCTTTGTATGTATTCTTTAATTGGTTTCAGTTCTTCCCTATTTTCCCCTCTTTTTTCACCCTTAAGTGCCATTGTCAAATCATCCATCATTATCATTTCTGATAGTTTAACATCCCATTCCTCGATATCAGGTATATGTTCACACTTCCAGTACTTTGCATAAGTAATCCTTGCATTTGATACCATATATAGTATTATTCTCGAATATCTAATATGCTCTTTTTCTATTTGATGTAACATATTTAAAAGAAATATTTCAGGGTGCAAAGGAATATTAATTTGTAATATTTCCAATATTTTCTTTTGAATGCTTTTCCAATATCTTTTAGCTTCAGGGCATGACCACCACATATGAAAAAAATGTTCCTTCTTCTGTCTTACATTTCCAACATTTACAAGCCTCAGTTTTTGTAACATTTCCTCCCTCGTGGTTGGCTGCCTTCATCGAGGCTTCTCCAGCTCCTCCTTTCGCATTTGGCCCCAGCCAGAGTCTGATGCCCATCTGCATATTTCTCTCTCCTTTCTTCCCCAGCCTCACCTTGCTGCTCTTTGGTTTTTCTGGTAAGAGGTGGCAGGAGATGGCACTGCAAAGCCAGATGAGGTTAGCATCATTAATAGCTTTAAAGAAAACCTTTGGTGTAACATTGTCTGTACAGCACACATAGCTGGGTTTGCAGTTCCTGTCATTACTTCCTGTGAGAGGACAGTGCTATTGACAATTACGGCCCAGGAATCAGCTCCCAACCCATGGACAAAGTGTCTTGACTTCATGCAGGAAGACGATGTGATATCCCCTGGTTGGAATGGGGACTGTACAGGCTCGATTATACCCCTACAGGTGTTTTTTGGGTCTCTGTGGGAAGCTGGAGGCCAAAACCCAATTGAGTTGCCCACTGATGAAGACAGTTGCTCATTTCTTCTTTGCTTTCACACCCCTGGCCACACAACACAGGCACTCATTAGCTATCTTGAGACAAGGTTTCCAAGAAAAGCCACAAGAAGGCAGAGCAAAGCCAGATGCATTTAACTGCTCCTCAGAGCTTGGGCGTTGTGTGGGCTTTGTGTGGCCCAGCGGTGTCTGTAGCCTCTAAGCTGAGCTGTGTTCTGGGACGGAGGTGTGAGGGCGAGGTGCTGGTTGTTAGGAGGAGGAGATGATGCAGTTCCTGTCTTCATCTTTGCTGCCAGAGAATATTGCTGATAAGCTCTGCATCCCCCAGCTCTGTTGGGACAGAAAGCCAGGTGATCTGAGAGAGATCTGAGGAGGCAGAATTGAGATCTTCAAGGCTGAGGATGGGGTCTACAGCGTTGGTGGCAGGTTTGGGCATCTCTCTCTTGTCTCTCTTCACTTCAGACCAGGAACTCAGTGCTCTTCTCTTTTCCTGGATCCCAACATCTCCCTGCTCCCTTGTATGTCTTTTTCTCTCCTTTATCTAGATAAGGGGTAGGCCCCCTCTGGGGCTTGAGGACTATCTGAGGCTCCTTCAGTGGTCCCTACTGCACTATGAGGGCAGCCATTTTGAGGAACCAGAAGTGATGCTTGGTCCTTCTCAGTTGCTTCTGAGGGCATTGTGCGTGTAAGTGCCTTTAAATTATTTGCCCGCTTATGGTGACTGCATGAATTTCATACGTTTTTCTTAGACAAGAAATCTTCAGAGATGGTTTTGCCAGTTCCTTCCCCTGAAATACAGTCCATGGCACCTGTAATTCTTTTGAAGTGTCCCATACAATTACTAACCAAGGCTGGCCCTGCTTAGCTTCCAAGATCAGACATGATTTGGTGCCTTTAGAGCCTCCACATTGATCTGATTGCATTGAGGAGGCATTATTTTCTGTTTCAGAGTGGTGGAGGCAAAACAGCATTTTCAAGGGAAAAAACCTGGTCCTGGAATGTGGTATGTTTTTTTTTTGGCCCAAAGGATGTTTTTTTTCTTTTCCAGCTGAACTTTTTGGGGGGGGGGTAGGGAGAATCAAGGAGAACCAAGGGCTTCAGATGTTGAACAGGTGAAACCTGGCCATAGGGATCCTGGGATCAGAAGATCTTTCCATGCCGAATTCCTCCTTGTTTCTCAGCGGCTGGTGGCCAGCCTGCTAAAATTCCCAGCAGAGGAGAAACCTGGAAAAATATTAGATCCCTCTGTTATTCCTGTTGCTTCTTCCAAGAAACATCTCTTTATTTATAATTAGCATTCGTATCATGAAGTAAAAGAGAGGTAGGAAGTCAAGAGAGAGGTTCAGAGGCAACTGGAAGGCATGTGTACATGTACACACACATTCTTTGTGACCAAGACTGCAGAAACATGCCTGATAGCAAGACCATGTTTTGCCTGTTTCTTTGACGTATGAAGGTGCCTGTTTCGAAGTGCCTGTGATAAGGGACAATTTGCCTTGGAATTTGCTATTGAGTGGGCCACAAGATGTCTCAAATCTGGTCTAGTCCATCTCACAGACCTCTTTCAGCTACTGTGGAATACGGGAAGAGACACCACTGGGAACGAAGAAAACAGAGAAAAGGGAGTTCCTTTCATTACACTTTTCTGCATCTCTAGTTATCCAGTGACCTGCTAAGGATCAGGGCTAGTTCCATGGTTCAAAAGGAAGATTTCTCCCCTTTGGTTCAGTTTTGAGAAACAGCCTTCTGTCCACAGCCTGAGGCTTCTAGCAGTTTTTCTCATTCTAGTCTGGCTTCTCCCTCTTTCCTTTCTTCCTCCTTATTACCTTTTTGCAGTGATGTATTTAAGTATTTTACTCTGAGTCTCAAGTCCCTAAAGATACTTTCAAGTCATGTCTCAAGTCTGGAAGCCAACTTTATATCTGAACTGTTAAAGAATGCTGGGTCTAGCAGTCACAGCTGGCTGCAGTAGGAAAGAGTTAACTGGTTAATTGCGCTTTACCATTTTCCTTGACATGAACCAAAATTCCAGAATTATTGGATAGAGTGAAATAAATTCAGCTCTAACAATTTAAGCAGAGTCGGCTCTCCACATTTGCAATTTTACCATCTGCAGCTTTGGAAGTGGGGAACAGGATCCTATCTTACTCCCCGTTACTGAAGCTTCAAAAGCTTTGGAAGGAAGGATCCTTCTTCCTCAAGCCCATTGCTTAACCTGTTTGCTGTTCCCCTCTGAGAAAAGCACCCACACTTTGGGCTTGAGAGAGCCTGTCATGTGACTAGTAGGCAAAAAAAGGTGGAAGCATTGTTCAAAGTCATAAGGTTTCCGGATGAATGCATTATGTCACTGAACCAAGGACAGCAAGTCGGTCATTAAAAATATATAAGTCCCAAGTTGGGTTGAGTCAGTGTATCATTTATGGCTGAGTCAAGTTCGAGTTGAGCCACTGGAGCAACTTAAGTCTGACTTGAGTCCAAGTCTATCGACTCGAGTCTACGTCAATGTTTTTTTGAACCCCCATCTCCCTCTATGCTTTTTTATTTCTCCATTCTCCTTTCCATGTTTTTTCTGTCCATTGGCTTGCTCTCCTTGCTCCATCTCTAATTTCATCCCTCCTTCTATCTGCATGGACATATTGGAGAATGAAAAAGGAAGCTGACCAACTCCTTTCTTTCTTTGTTGTCTTTCAGCTGCCTTCTCAGTTTTTGGTTGGATGGGGACCTTTGCAGGTAAGAACCAGAAATTCTGTTCTGTAGCCAGCACCTCAACATAGGGTTGTGAGGAGAGCCTGGCCTCGAGTCTTAGGGCCTGCATCCCTTCTTTGTGCCTCTTGGTTAAGGGAAGGAATATCTGAGGGAGAGCACTGTCTTGGAAGGTATATGTCTATTTTTGTCTTGACTGGGACTTGGTGTTTTTTCTTGGAATGGCATATTCTGTGTCCCAGTGGTTGATGCTTCATGTATTGTGCTTAATGACATTGCCGGGGCTGCCTCTTGTAACATGCATGGAACCTCAGTAAGATTCACCTGTCTCCATTTTGTGACGTAACAAAGGGTTGTTCTTAGACTTCAGGTTTTGGCCCTGACCTCTCAACCATGTGCAGATTGTTACCACCGTGTACTGGCCTGGCCTTTGGTGAACCAAAGATATCATTTTGATATCACAATTTGGCCCTACTCTGCCACCAGCCAAGTGTTTGTGAGGCCACCAAACAAGCGCGAAGCTAGGCATGGCTACTATTTGCTGCTCACACCAAACCAAGCCAGAGATTGCCAGATCTGCTTTAAGGGACCTCCCAAAACAAACACCTTCATTAAACAAAGAGACCCTCCGCCCCAAGAGGGCACCCTGGCGAGCTGAGTGCTTAACTGCCGAGCTAGCCGCATCTGCATACCAGCCATACTATTGTCAATTCGGAACATAACTCAATCATGTAAATTCTGACCTTTCGAAGGCATTGTCTCCAACCCAAAACTTACTGTTTTCGTCCAAGACCAGACTAGCCTACGGTCGTTCTTTCACTGATAAAAACCCCCAGTTCCGAGAGCCCTTTGGACCTCTCGCCGGATTGCTTTGGACTTCTACCCCGCCTTGCTGCCGCTCGGTTCGGCGAATTCCCCTCGGCCGCCACGCCGGGTTTCCTCTTCTACAATCGGCTTCCCTGGGACTACAAGAAAGGTGGCGTATCACCCATTCCCCTTGAACTCTATTTTCCTCTTCTAGTTAGGAGTGTGGTTGTGTTGTTCTTGATATTGTTAAATAAATCTTATTGCTATTTTGAACTGCCTGACTGCTCACTGACCCGACGCTGTAGACATAGGGTAAAAGATCCCCGCTAAGTTACCCTGCCTCTCGTTAGCCAAGAGAGCGCTCCAGCTAATTTCCCCATCTTTGCTAGGTTTGGTTTGTTGTTTGGGCGCCCCTCCCGGGACCCCCAAT
This sequence comes from Iguana delicatissima, assembly GCA_948472985.1. Classification (NCBI taxonomy): domain Eukaryota; kingdom Metazoa; phylum Chordata; class Lepidosauria; order Squamata; family Iguanidae; genus Iguana; species Iguana delicatissima. The sequence goes on from CAOKZL010001059.1 coordinate 219,681, forward strand.
TCACAGGGCAACAAGTGCAGTGCCATTCCCAGTGGAGCTTAGAGAAGGACAGTGGTGTATATGGCCTGAAAAGAGAAAAAACAAAACAAAACAAAATAAAGGACCAAACACCGGGGGAAAAGGTTCTTGCAACCTCGTGTTGGCTAGGACTGCAGTCTCCTTTGTAGGTGACTAAATGTATTACTGCTAGAACACTGCCATTTCCAGGATTAATTAAACAGAGTTCATAATAACAAGACCGAAGAGTAGTAATGTTTGCTATGTCCAGGCTGTCTCCCAACAGCTTCTCTTTTTGACCCCTCGGTGTAGGTTGCCGCAGTTTTCCTGATGCAAAACAGAAGATGTAGGTACCTGGATTTAGCTCCCCCTTTCCCCTCTCCTTTCTGCTTTTTTCTTGTGTTACGCCATTCAGGCTGTAAGGGAGAGACTGCCTTATTTTTATCAATCCAGTGTAACTTACTTTGGAAGACTTTTCCCTGAAGAGCAGTGGTTGAAATAAAGAAACGGCAGCATTAAAAAAAAAACTTTTGCTGGGAGAAGTCTGGTTGTCAACTTTTTTGAAGATGAGGCCATAGTAATTTTGTGTGTTTGTGTAGCAAAAAATAAATGTTTACAGTCAATTTTTCTTTCCCGCCAATAACTCAAATTACATGGCCTTATCGCTCAGCATGCTGGCAGAGTTTTTGTTTTTCTTGTTATCTCCTTCAATTTACGAGCTTTTAATTTTGCCAGAACAGCTCGTGTTCCCAGACATAGACAAGAGACATGGCTTTCATAAAGCCGTTCTCAAAGCAGTGAAAATGGGCAAAGTGCCAATCAGCATGCAAAGTTTCTTTCTTTCTTTTTTTTAAAAAAACAGTCTTTATAGAAGAAAGATGACCTTTAAAGTATATAGCAACAAAATCACTGTCAAATATATTTATAAATCAGAAAAAAGTGAAGTAATATAGTCCAAATAATAATTCCAGAAGTAGAATAGTCCATTTAAGAAAGGAAAACAAAAAAGAAATCCATCTTCTGACAATTCAATTTAAAATCCAAAAATACCACTACAAAATAACTAAAAAAAACAACTGACTATAGATCTATTGATTATATCTTTTAAAGCCCCAAAAGAAAGCAGAAAGAAAGAGCAAAGGTAAAGTTATTTAGCTTGTCATAACATTCCATAGCAATTGACAAGGGTACTGTCTCTTTAAATGCTCCCTTGCATGGGAAGGTGCTTTAACAATAGGAAATAGTCCCAAATTGCTGCGATCAAGGGCTTCTCGCTTTTTATATCCTGCAATAATAGTAAGACTAAATTTCTTTGTGCAAGAGGTCCTGTTAGGGTTAGTGTAATATCCGTAATAAGGAGTGATACTAAGTCACCTCTTGGCTTCACCAAAGCGTGCGATTACCTCCGCAGCCAGAGATCTCTGCCGCAGCTACTGTGTCGCTGAATGGACATCTGCAGGATCTGATCATGGCTGGTCTGGAGATCTTTGGGCTCTCCATGTATCAGAGAGCCCACTTGCTTAACAAGAGGAGCTCCTTCTGTCAAGCACGCTCCTTCGGGGTTTGTGATCTAGTGCACATTTGCTAGATTGCATCCTCCACTAATGCCACCAAAACTGGAACATATCAGTTTAGCTCAAATTTTAAAGGAGCTACTCTGGGCATGAAACTGTATTCCCCCGCAAATAAATTCATACCTCTAGATGTTGGGCAGGAGCTGAAAAATCAGTCTTGCCACTTCTCCAGATAGATGCAGAGCTGCCTGATTCAAAAATGCCTTGAAGGCACACAATAACAACATTTTTGTTGCTAACACATCCTTTAAATATCAGTCCAAAACACTGAATGGATCCACCACACCTCTGACCTGGAGACCACCAGTCACCACTGCCTCCATCCTTAAGAGATGAGCCAGTTGTCAACTTTTCTAAAATGGAAGTATTCCATAACTCCAAGAATATCTATAGAGGGAGAAAGTGAGAACACATGCAGCAAGTCAGAGTCTTCAAGTGGGTCTGTCAGATCAATTTAGGCCACAAGTTGAGTTTTACCAATTCTGGAACATGCAAACTCTTTCATTTCAGGATAGCCTCAGCTCTCTTATCTTGGAATATTCCTGATGCTGGATTTTGCCAGAGAAGATTGTTGTTAAAGTTCTGGAACTTGCTGATGCTGGAAATGAAAACCTAGTTCTGCTCCTGAAGGGAACAGACTTGTGCTGTGTAATTTATGGAGAAAAAGAGAAATCATAGAATCATAGAATCGTAGAAATGTAGAGTTGGAAGAGACCACACGGGCCATCCAGTCCAACCCCCTGCTATGCAGGAACACCCTCAAAGAAATGGCTTGGTTATCTTTGTCTTCAAGTGGAGATCAGAAGGAAAGGGCTGACATCTTCTTTTCCTTTTTCTGGTTCTCCAGGAGTTGCACTTCTCCCAGCCCCTGAACTCATCTTGTCCTCTGGATTCAGCGTCTTTCTCAGAGGAGAATGGGTCTGGGTGTTTTGCACAGTGCCCTCAGAACAGAATGGATTGTGGTTTTACTTCTATCGATCGGAAGGAGAAAATCAATGGACTATATATAAGGAACAGAGAAAAAGTTATCTGAGAATCTCCACAACACATCTGAAGTCAAAGGAAGTTTTTACTTGCTCTTACAAAGAAGATAACACAGGAAGAAATGCCGAGTCTCAAAGGAGTACACGGGTTGCCTTCTTTGTCATAGGTAAGTCTTTGTTTTGGTGGTGAATGAATTCACCTGTTCAAAAGGCTGGCCTGGTCTGGGGTTTACACATTTTTAGAAGAGAAATGTTTCAGCATTGTGTGTCTTTCTAGCAGCTAGCGGCATGTGGCGGAGGAAGGGAAGCTGAGGCCCTTTCCGCACGCGGCGAGGGAAACGCTCCCTGCTGCTTCTCACCGGCTTTTTGGTGGGTCCGTTTGGGTCCATCCTGACGAGGAGCAATGTGAGCTCGTCACTCCGCACTCCTCTGGCGTCCAAAATGGTGGCTTCTGGATGGTGGAGGCTCCTCACCGACCGCTGAAGCTCGCCAGCCTAAAGGCCGCCCCCAGCAGATCTGCGGGCTCGCACTGGTGCACGCCTGCAAATCTGCACCGGAGCGCGGGAACGGAGTGGCACGGAGTGGCGCACTTCCGTGCTTTTGAAAAACCTGTAAAAACAGGTTTTTAAAAAGCACGCTGCGTGACCACTTCGGGTTGCTCCGGAGCAGACTGAGGTGTGGAACTTCAACAAGTAGTCCTACCCAGTCCGCTCCCAAGGTGCGCACGACCTCCGTCAGAGGTTGCACCGCGCCGTTCTACTTACCCCGTGCGCAAATGGCCTGAGTGAGAGGACTCCCAGTTTCCATGCCTGGTTCGATAGGAAAAAAAGGTGTCATTCAATAACACATCTGCAGTCCGTGTGTACACACGAAGTTTGGTTCTCATGGCTTCATGAGGAATTTTGTTAGTGTGTTTCTATGAGAGTCTGAGCAAATCTACCCAATGCTTGATCATTTTATTCCCTAATTGACTGGATTGTTTTCTCTCCTTCTTTTTGGGGGACCTCCAGAGCCCCCTCCAGCTCCAATTCTTTCCCTGGATCCTCACCACCCTTTTTACACCCTGGGAGAGAAGTTACCATGAACTGCTCAGCTCCGGTGGGGCAAGATGTGGCAGGATACAGATTCTACAAGGGAGGACAACAGTTCCATGAAGAGAAAAGGCCTTGCAAAGCTTTCCATGTGGATGAAGATGCAGCTGGGCAGTACAGCTGTCTCTACTGGATTTTGTTGGGGGAAGAGCGAGAGTTCCAGTCCCTGAGAAGTAACACCCTCCGCATAGCTGTGAGAGGTGAGTGAGTCCCTATTTGTGACACTGAGGTTATAATGTCCTTGTTTATTTCATGGGAAGCCAGAAAGAAGGAAACTGGTGCGCGTGTGTGTGTCTCGAGCCATTTCCGCACTAGCCTGTTATAGCGTTCTGATTCCACTTTCAACATCCTATGGAATCCTGGGGTTTGTGGTTTCGGAGGGGCCAGCTGGCCCCTCCCAAAACCGCAAACCCCAGGATTCCATAGGATGTTGAAAGTGGAATCAGAGCACTACAACAGGCTAGTGCGGAGATGGCCTGGGACAACTCAGAGTGGATAACCTACTGGCTCCCTTGTTGGCAGTGTTTCTGTTACAGTGCTGACAGGTTGATCGCTCTGTCGCTGTCAGTTCAATTTGTGGATTACCCTATCTCATGCACTCCTTCCTTCGGATTAATTAAAGCTGTCACGAGGAATGTCTTTAGACAGCACCTGAGAAGACTGGGTTTTGGACTACAGCTTCCAGAATCCCTCAGCCTGCATGGTAGATGCTCATGCTGACTGGTGGGTGCTGCTGGTGGTTGTCCAAAAATCTTGAAAAAAATCCCTCTCTCCTTTTTTTTTTTAAACTGTAGCTCCTTGAATCCTTCTGATCAACATGGTCAACAACCATTTAGTCAAAAATAAATCTAAATTCGCCATACTGGCTGAGGGGTTCTGGGAGTTGCTTGCCATTTGACATGAGGTCCATACTTCACCCCACCCAGAAAGGCCGCTCTAAGTTGTCTGCTCCGAGTCATCTCATTCCCACTCAAGGACCATAAGGAATAGAAGAGAGACTTTTATATATTATGTGATTTATATCCCAACTGTCTCACAACAGGGAAAGAATGCAATATAGATCATATGTAGTGGTGTAAAGATCTTTCACTGGGGAGGCGTGGGATTTCATTCTGCTCTGCTCCCCCCCATTTTGTAATCTTGGCCTCTTTGCTGATTTTGCAGATTGCAGCTAGGTGAGGAGTGAGAAATTGCCCCCAGAAAAACCTCTCCTTGTGACAGCTTCAGAGTCTGTTTCTGGTGGTGGATATAGGATGGGATGGGAATTCTGGGGCCTTCCACATTTGTTGGACTGCTATTCCCATCCATCCCAGCTAGCATAGTCAATGTTTTGTGGATGATTTTTCCCCAGCTCTTCCTCCTGCTCCGGTGCTGAATGTAGATCCTCCATCTGGAGTGGTACAGGAAGGAGAGACCCTGCTTCTCACTTGTTCCTCTAATGGGAATCACACGGAGAAAAATTTCCATTTCTACAAGGATGGAGTCAGGATTAACTCCCTCAACCAAGGGTCTCTGAAGAGCTCCAGAGGATCTTCCAATGTGTCTCTGAGCATCTCTGTGCAGGCTCAGCCCAACCACACAGAGGAATTTGCTTGCAGGTATGAAGAAAGAATGGACAGCAGGTGGATCATGTCTTTGTGGAGTCTGAAGGTCAACATCACAGGTGAGGCCTTTTGGGGAGAATGGCCTCATTACTCCCCAGTGGGAAAAGTTTTATTCTAAAATAGGATGATCTATTGTTGTTTTGCTTGCAATTACAAAGAACTTGGTGCAGATAAAGGGAGGAGAGAAGCTAGGTGCCCTCAGGTGCCACTGACTGCTACATGTGGGGTATTGTAAAGGAAGGGATAAGGGCTGGGGAATCTCTGCAGGCTGGATTGTGGTCTCCATCAGCCTGGATGAATCCTTTGTTCTGAGAAATCCCAGTTCCAGCCTTAAAAACTTCTTCCTCTCTTTTCATATTTACCCTGCGATGGTCACTTGGCTCTCACCTCTGAGTGTCCTTTTCATGTGAGCAGTGAGGACTGTCAACTCCCCCATGAATGGGACTGTGAACCCACTCTTGATTATAATTCCCAAGAACCAGAATTTGAACTTAAGACTCAAGAAATTCTAGACCAGTGGTTCTCAACCTGTGGGTCCCCAGATGTTTGTGGACTTCAGCTCCCAGAAGCCCCAGCCACTATGGTCAATGCTTAGGGCTTCTGGGAGCTGAAGTCCAAAAACATCTGGGGACCCACAGGTTCTAGACCAATACTCATACCACTACACCACTACTGCCTTAATAAACACACACTGCAATCTGAAAGCTAACCCTTGTTCTATGAACCCATAGCCATACAGAACAGTCCAGTTTGTGCTCAGAAGGGATGGATCTAGCCTGACTTCTCTTGGGAGGGAATTCCACAACTGAGGGGCCACTTCAGAGAAAGCTCTGTTTTGTTAATACAGCAAACCAGCCTCTGGAAGTGGTGGGACAGGTAACAGGGCTGGAGGATTTCAAATTCAGAGAAGGTTCCTTGGTTGGGTAGTTCAACTGCGAATGTTTGGTGTTCCGAACTTGTCATGTTCAGTTCTGTGAGGCGATGACAGGGGTTGTAATCAGCGCTGAACACATTTATTTGTTAACTGTCTGGGTTATTTTCTCTCCCTGGATTGTTTTGTTACCACCGCGATCTGGTCTGGCCTTTGGTGAACCAAAGATATCATTTTTGATATCATAATTCGGCCCTCTGCCACCAGCCAAGTGTTTGTGAGGCCCCGCCGAACAAGCGCGAAGCTAGGCATGGATGATACTTGTTGCTCCCATCAAACGCCAGATATTGCCAGATCCGCTTCAGGGGGAGACCTCCTGACACAAACACCTTAATTACAAATGCACAGTAAAACAAAAGGACTCTCTGCCTGAGAGAACACCCTGGTGAGCTAGGCACTTAACGGCCGAGCGAGCCGCATCTACATACCAGCTATAGCACTGTCAATTCGGCATATAATTCAATCATGTAAATTCTGACCTTTCGGAGGCTTTGTTTCCAGCCCAAAACTTATTGTTCTCACCCAAGACCAGTCTAGCCTGCGGTCGTTCTCTTCCCTATAAAAATCCCCCGTTCTGAGAGCTCTTTGGAACTCTTGTCGGACCCTGCCGAAAATTACGTGCTGAAATCACTTGAAGCTCCCGTTGGATCTTCTTCCTCGCCTCGCTGCCGCTTGGTCCAGCAGATTCCCCTCGGCCCCCACGCCAGGTTTTCTCCTCTTCAATTGGTATCTCCAGGACTTTGGACAGGTGGTGTATTGCCCATTCCCCAAATTCTCTTTCTTTCCTTTTCTAGTTAATAGTGTGCTTGTGTTTTTATTATTTTGTGTTTAATAAATACTGTTAGTATTTTGAAACTGCTTGACTCCTCACTGACCTGAACATAGGATAAAAGATTCCGCTGCGTTGCCTTGCCTCTCGTTAGCCAAGAGAGTGCTCCAGCTAATTTCTCCATCTTGGTTGCTGTTGTTTGGTTATTTGGGCGCCCCTCCCGGGACCCCCAATTTACAGGGTAACAGTTTTCTCCCATAAGCATGGAGGAAATAGATTTTAAATCACAGAATCATAGAATGGTGAGTTGGAAGAGACCGCAATGGGCATCGGGTCAACCCTCTGCCATGCAGGAACACAGGCTCAAAGCACACCCAGCCAATGGCCATCCATCCTCTGTTTAAAAACCTTCAAAGGAGGTGATTCCACCACACTCTGGGGCAGCACATTGCACTGATTAGATTAAGGGACAAATTGATCTTCCCTTTTGATTCTTTTAACAGAGGATTGTAGAAAGGCAATAATGGAGAGGATTGACATACAACCAATTTATAGGTTCTCTTCCCCCATCTCACCCCCAACTGCTGATATGCCTCCCTCCAAAGAAAAGGTTAACATAGTTTTTGACAGAAATCCCACACCTTCTTTTTTCTCTTTGTAGCTATCCCATCGAATTCCTATTCAGTGTTGCTTGGCTATATCCGCTGGACGCTTCCACTCCTGACTTGTGATGGTATCAGTCACTTTCTATTGCTGGATGATTTTTTTGTGGTATGTAATGCGTACCTCCATTTCTTTTGTGGCCTGGAAGAGAGTAGCTGGTAGATTGTTGTCAGACAGAGAGCTTGGAACTGCAAGTAGCTTGAAAAAGGATGTAGTCAGTAAACAAACTGATAAGAAGAGGAAATGTTTAATACTTTTTCCATTTTGTCATTTGCTGTCTATTTCTTCTTTAGAAGCATCGAAAGAACATGAGAAAGGATCTGAGCCAGGAGAAAGCAAAAGGGACCACATTAGAGTATCTTGCAGTGTTCAGTCCTAAAGAACTCTTCTTCTCAAGGTAAAATGAGATCCACCAATGGAGAGATACATGTTGGGATCTGAGATGGTTTCTGCAACACCAGCTGGAAATGTCAGAAGGTACCTGAGAGTGAGATATGGTTCATCTGGCTCATGCCAACACCTGACAGATTCTGCCTCAGTGCAAGCTTCTAGCAAAAGTGACTGTTAGCACATTGTTACTTATTAATAGAGTATTTGCCATGTCCAGATAGGTCTCCTTCAGTCAAGAATCCCTCCTGGACAAAGCTGTGATTGACTAGAGTATGGGTACATGGTTTTAAAATAGCAGAGACATCTCTCAACCAAGGTATATTGTTCCTCTACTTAGAAAAGCTTTGGCATATAAAATCACTTGGCAAGAAAGAGATAACAGAGTTACAAATAGCATCTTTAAGCAGAAATATTCATAATAGTCCATAGTCGTTACGCAAAAGTAATTCTTATGCCCTTATAGCCAAAGAAAAATATAGCAAAGTTCCATTTCTTGTGCAAATTATAGCAAGAATATAAGTGGAGCAAATCTCTGATTCTCAGGCCATATCATAGAATCATCAAATCATAGAAATGTAGAGTTGGAAGTGACCCCAGGGGCCATCCAGTCCATCCCCCTGCCATGCAGGAACACCCTCAAAGCACTCCCGACAAATGGCCATCCAGCCTCTGCTTGAAAACTTCCAAGGAAGGAGACTCCACTACACTCCGAGGCAGCAGATTCCACTGCCGGGCAGCCCTGACCGTCAGGAAGTTCTTCCTGAGGTTCAGGTGGAATCCCCTTTCCTGCAGCTTGAATCCATTGCTCCTTGTCCTGGTCTCTGGAGCAGCAGAAAACAAGCCCTCTCCTTCCTCTACATGGCATCCCTTCAAATATTTAAACGCGGCTATCATGTCCCCTCTTAACCTTCTCTTCTGCAGACTAAACATACCCAGAATATATCTTCCAAACTGTACCTCTGGCTTGAGACTGGTTTTCTGGCAAGGAGAAACTGTCCCTTTGTGTTCTGGTTGGGCCTTTATATAAGGTTATCACCATTTACGTGCACGGCTTTACAGTCTTCAGAGCAGGTCCAGGCTTTGATAGTCTCTGAAGCCAGCTTTCTAATATCTAGTAATAAAAAGAAATGTGTGACATTTGTTACTTCGAAGACAGAGCATAAATGCCTGATTAATACACTGCCCAGAATCACTGGCCCCATGTCCCTTATTTGAGCCACGTAGACACCTGTTTTCTGTGGCCTGCTATTTATAGATGAGTTTGTTTATTCAGGATTAGCTGTACCAGGTATTGACGGCTGCCCAGTTGCCATCCTCATTCTCTTTAATTCTTTAGAGATGCAAATAATTGTTTCTTCCTCACATGAGAAGATAAATAACTTTTGGAGTTTTTCTCCCTGCTGTGGGAGAAAACAAACGTTTCGCACAATTTTGCCTGGATTTTGCACATTTGAAAGTGTTCCAGGAAATTATTCTGTGCAGAAATACACAGGGTGTGTGGAATAACTAGGCATGCCAGTTCTTCCTTTCCGCTTCTGGCAGGTGGTTTGGTTTCTGGTCTTGAGACGTTTGCTCAGAAGGCATCCTTCTGCAGTCTCTCTCCTCCGAGCGTGTTGTAGATGTGATTCTGTGGCATGGTTGGAGCCAGTGCAACACTTATTCATTGGCAGGGTTGTTCTCCCTTTATAGGCAATTGTGTTCAGCACAAACTCACCAGATACAAACATGTGTGACTTAAACCAGTTTGTCTGTTCCTGGACGGGTGCAGCTGAAAGCCCTTGGATGTCCAGAGAATAAACAAGCATCAGATCAGACACTCTGCATGGAGGGGCTTTCATAATTAATCTTCATTTTTAGCAGTACTCCTGTTCTCTTGATTGATTGCTTTTCCACTGAAAGCCTGTCCACACTACAGCAAAGAAGTGAGGTCTCTCTCTCCAGAAAACCTCACTTATTACTGGTTGGGATTTCCTGGAAATGATTTCCATCCACGTGGATCTGTCCAGCCAGCTTGTTTGGGAGGGAGGATGAGAGAAGCAGAGAAGGCGATTTGGCCAAAAAACATTCAGATTTCATAATGCTATAGGCAATTGGCCAATGAGAGATCTCTTTTTGTGTCTCAGTTCACTCTTGGCTCTGGAGACTTGGATGGATATGCCCTCTTTTTTTATATATATAATTTTATTACGTTTCACAAATAAAAAACATCATTTTAAGTTGTACTTTTACATGTAATGTTTTTGTTCTTCCACCCTGATCTAGTTTTCATTTTCTGAATTTCTATTCACATATAAAAATTATGCATCACAATTGTATGTTCATCTTACATGCATGATCTTGCATTTCTCTCGTCCACTCCTGTCATGTTACAGCTATTCCACTTTAATTTCAGCCATAATTCAGACATTTTCACTTGGCAGTTCCCAGCAATTACCCATTACAATTTGCCATTCTGCTTTTATCTGATATCCGATTTTCCCTTTAATCTCTGAGAGACAATGTCTGCATTTCTATTCTCAATAAACACCCCCCACCATTGTTCAATTGTGGGTATTTGCTAAGATTTCCACATTTTGGCATATTCTATTCGAGCTGTCGTTATCACGTACATTATTAATCTCCAATGTCTCTTAATACTAGTATTCTCAAGAACATTTGTCATGTTTAAAAGATAAAATTCAGGTTTTTTTACAAATTGAACCTTCAGTATTTCACACATCTTTTTTTGTATTTCACTCCAATATTTCTTTGCCTTGGGACATGACCACCACATATGGAATATTGTTCCCACCTCTTTCTGACATTTCCAACACATTCCCATGCCTGTATGGTAAATCTTTTTTAACTTATCTGATGTCATATACCATCTATGAAACAATTTGAAATAGTTCTATTTAAGATTCTGAGCTGTTGTAAATTTTTATGTCCTTCTCCAACTCTGTTCCCAGATATACCCTCTTTTTAAAAGGTACTGTGTTCTAAAAATCCTCCTGTTCTAGTGAAGAGACTCTGTGCTCCTCCGTCCATCCAGCAAAGATTGGTCAGAATGCCCTTTAGGAGAAATTAAAGAAAAAAATTTGCTTAAACATGTTGAGGTTATTTTGCCATGATTTATCCTGGTATGAAAAGAACTCCGCTTCCAGGTATGAATAAAATATTTCTGTTTGTCCTGGGACTTGCCTTTGAATGCTCCATGAAAAAGAAAACATTGTGTGGATATGAAAAAAACAAAAGCAAACAAGCAAACCCCCAAGAACTCAGTTTCCCCCCTAACTGAACAGAAAAGTAAAAAGAAAGACTTTCCAGGGTTTGTACCATGTCAGTGGAAGGCCATCCCTAAAGCAACTCAACTGCTCGCCTGTGTTTTCCTAATGTTCTTTTTGGTGTCAGAAAAGGGATCTTTCAGTCTCCTAGGGACTGAAGAAGCCCCTTTAAATACAGCTTTTCCTTTAATTTTTTTCTCTCTTAATATTTTTTTCAGTTTCTGTATTCTTTTATTGAGGTTCACTTCTTTTTTCTGTGCTACACGGTCTTGCTCCTTTTCTCATGAATTTATCTTGGTTTATCACCTGCTGTTGCTATATTTGATATTTTAAATTTCCTTGTCCACAAGCCAAAAACCCCTGGCTGTTAGGTGGCCTAGAATAGTAAGAGATAAAATAAAACAGAGATGAAATAAAATGAAATAAAATGCTATTAGGGATGCACTAGGATGCATGAAGAACCATATCTGGGTAAACACTAACAATGCCAAGAAAAGGAATTTCTCGTGAAGGAGGCTGAAGGGGGAATGAAAGTGGTTTCACATCTGCTAATCCCCAAACACTTCCATCTCTGTTAATGTTGTATCCTGCTCCTAGTGAAATTCTTCAAAAATAACAAGCTGACACTCTGAAGTTTACGTAGCATATTCTGTTTCCTGAGATGCCAAGAAACTGGGAAAAGGAGATGTAGCAAGGACTGGAGGAGGGCTTTTTCGTTGCAAGAGAAACTGATGCCTAGAAGTTTTGGCTTCTGCCGAATTCCTTAGCTTCACTGTATTTTCCCAGCACCAGTGCTTTGCAGCAGTGACTTGACAGCCCTGAAAAAGTCTATTAAATTGTACACACTTGTGGCTCAGGGCTTTCATTCTCTTCAGACTCTCCTGTGTCAGGATGAGAGAAAGAAGTGCCTTTGTTTTCCCTAAATAAAATTGAATGCTTGATTCATGAGGCTTGGTCTCATAATTTCTCTAGAGTTACAGGAGAAAGAAAGTCCCCTTCTGAAAGACCTTTCCCCTTTTGTTCTCCTGCTCTAGGTCCAAGAGGCCTCTCCACTCCCAAGCTGTGCACTTGGTCTTTCAGGGGAGCACAAAAGCATCCAGCCCTGCTCTCCCAGCTTCATGCCGATGGGCAGGTTTGTCCAACTACAGGGAACACGGGAAGTCCATCTTCCTCTGGAGGAAGAACCAGTCAATTCTGGAATTAATTGGGTACTGGGGAATCTGGAAGCTGGGCTGCTTCCTTGTGTTCTGCTTACCTCGCTGTGCTGCCTTTCAGTATTCCTTCCCTCTCCATGACAATAAGCATCCAATGTTAAGGATGGAAGAGAATTTCCAATCCTGGTTGGGATCCCAGCGTTAATGGCTCCTCCAGGAATGTCTCCTGGTTCAAGAAGGGGTGCTTCAACCCCCTCTTTCAGAGCATGGGTTTCCTATGGACCCATGTTGCAGATATAGGTTGAACTTGCAAATGTCACTTTCTGGACTACAGCTCTCAGAATCTCCAGGAGCTGTTTGGAGTACAGCTCCCAGAATCTACCCCACATCTGATGGCAACATCCAAGTTGCATAGAGACACAGGGAGTCTATGGTCCCCTGTTCCTTTCTGTTCCCTTTTAATTTATATGGTACCCTTCCTCCAGCCTTGGGGAGAGGCAGGTAAGAAATAAAATTTTAAGATGATAATGATGATGTGCAGCCCTGCCCCCTGCTTCCTTCCTTTGAGGTGTATAAAGCCCTCTTAAAGTTTGTATGAAATCTATTTCATGTGCCTTTGTTGCTATCAATACTAATGGTCCAGGAATCAGCTCATAAGACATGGGTGGAACATCTTGACTTTGTTCAGGAATGGCCTGTGATATCTGCTGGTTACAATGGGGACTCATGTGGCCAGATTTGACCTGCACAAGTACTTTTAGGATCTCTGAAGTAAGCTGGGGGCTGAAACCCAAATTAGAATAATAGAATCATCGAATCATAGAGTTGGAAGAGACCATAGGAGCCGTCTAGTCCAACCTCCTGCTATGCAGAAACACTCATCTAAGTATTCCCAACAGATGTCCTTCCAGCCTCTGCTTAAAAACTTCCAAAGAAGGAGACTCCACTACACTCCCAGGCAGAATATTCCACTACCGGACAGCTCTGACCATCAAGAAGTTCTTCTTGAGGTTTAAGTGGAATCTCCTTTCCTGCAGCTTGAATCCACTGCTCCTTGTCCTAATCTCTGGAGCAGTGGAAAATAAGCCCGCTCCCTCCTAACATGACATCCCTTCAAATATTTAAACATGGCTATCATGTCCCCTCTTAACCTTCCCTTCTACAGACTAAATATACCCAGCTCCCTAAGCTGTTCCTCCTAATGCTTCATGGCTTCCAGACCCTTCACCATTTTGGTCGCCCTCTTCTGGACACGTTCCAGCTTGTTGATATCCTTCTTGAATTGAGGTACCCAGAACTGGACACAATATTCCAAATGAGGTCTAACCAATGCAGAATAGATAGATAGATATTTATTGTGTGGTCACAGAACCAACAAAAATGCAGAATAGAGTGGTAGCATTATCTCCCTCGATCTAGACACCATACTCCTATTGATGCAACCAAGAATTTCATTGGCTTTCTTGGCTGCCGCATCACACTGCTGACTCATGTTCAGCTTGTGACCTACCAAGACTCCTAGATCCCTTTCACATGGGCTGCTATCCAACCACGTGTCCCCCATCCTATATTTGTGCCTTCCATTTTTTCTGCCTGAGTGTAGGACCTTAGATTTCTTGAAATTCATTTTGTTAGCTTTGGCCCAGCTTTCCAATCTGTCAAGGTCATTTTGAATTTTGATCCTGTCCTCTGAGGTATTAGTAACTCCCTCTCAATTCGATGTCATCTGCAAATTTGATCAGCATGCCCTCTACGCCTTCATCCAAGTCATTGACGAAGATGTTGAATAGCACTGGGTCCAGGACAGAACCCTGTGGCACCCCACTAGTCACTTCTCTCCAGGATGCAAAGCAGCTATTGCTGAGCACCCTTTGGGTTTGGTCGGTCAACCAATTACCAATCCACCTAACAGTAGTCTTGCCCACCCAACATTTTACTAGCTTGAAGCAATGGAAACTATTATTCATTTGTTTCTTTGCTTTCTCACCTCTGGCCACACACTGCTACTCTTTGGTAGTTTTTAAGTACTGGTTTCCAAGAAAGGCCAGGAGAAGGCAGAGCAAAGGCAGATGTGGTTAGCTGCCCTAGGCAGGTTAAAACCACAGCTTTGGTGCGGCCGAGCAGGGCGAGGAGCCTCTAGGGTGAGTTCTGCACTTGACTGGGCGTGTGAGTGTGTGGTGGTGGCCGGTGGAAGGAGGGGATGATGCAGTTCCTGCAGTTCACCTTTGGTGTCAGAGAAGATTGCTGCTGAGCTGTGCAGCCCCAGCTCTGTTGGGAGAGAAAGCAAGGTGGAGGGAGATCCGAGGACCCAGAGTTGGGAGCTTCAAGGCATCCTGGCTGAGGATGGAATCCATGGCATTGGTGGCAGGTTTGAGCATCTCTCTCTTTTCTCTTCAGACCAGGAACTCCTTGCTTTTCTCTCTTTCTTTATCCTGACATCTCACTGTCCCCACCATGTCCCTTCCTCCCTCCCTCCCTCCCTCCCTCCCTCCCTTCCTCCCTCCCTCCCTCCCTCCCTCCCTCCCTCCCTCCCTCCCTCCCTCCCTCCCTCCCTCTCTTTCTTTCTTTCTTTCTTTCTTTCTTTCTTTCTTTCTTTCTTTCTTTCTTCTTTCTTTCTTTCTTTCTTTCTTTCTTTCTCTAGTTCAGAGGTTGGCCCTCTCTAGGGATTCAAGCGCCTGGTGGTCCATACTGTTGCATGTCAGAAGCCATTCTGAGGAATCAGAAATGATGCTTTGACAGTGTCAGTTCCTTCTGAGGCCATTGTGAGTGCATGTGCTTTCAAGTCACTTGTTGGCTTAAGATGACCCTATGAATTTCACAGAGTTTTCTTAGGCAAGGAATTCTCAGAAGTTGTTTTGCCAATTCCTTCCTCTGAAGTATAGCCTACAGTAGCTGGTAGTAATTGGCAATCTCTTATCCAAGTCCTAACCATGGTTGGCCAAACTTAGCTTCTAAAACCAGACGGGATCTGGTGTCTTTAGGGCCTTCGGGCTGATCTGAGGCATTCTTTTCTGGTTTGGACTTGGCAGGATCTGGTGCCTTTTATTTATTGATATTACTATTTACTATTGATTAATAACAATTATTCAATTTATTCTTTAATTATATTGCTTATTTTTATTATTACTTATTATTTTCCGTGTAGAAATTATTGTTGCCTGGACAGAAAATGCTGTTTTCTGCATGCTTTAAGTGTGCATTTTGCACAAAGTAAATTCCAAATTTGTGAATACTCTTCATCAACTGTGCAGTTCTTAAAAGACTTTCTCACAGTAGAAAGAAAATTACTTCAAATTCTCATTGCTTCCTTGGAGAACAAGACTAGTAAAGAATTACACCTGTATTTCTCTGTGACATAATAAAGGGGAGGTCATTTTTAAACTTATGTTATGGCCCAGTTCCTTTCCATATAGCACTTGAATTGCAGTCAGAAATTCAACAGCCTGAAGCCTGAGCAAAGCAGCGGAGGGCTGTCAGAAGACCCATCCATGCTGAATTCCCCTTCTTTCGCAGCCCCTGGATGCCATCCTGCTCAAATTCTCAGCAGAGATCTGGAAAAAAATTCTTCGTTGCTCTGTTGCTTCTTTTGAGGAGCATCTCTTTATTTATAATTAGTATCTTGATTTCAGGAAATCAAGAGAGTAGTTTAGAGATGCTTCAGGAGATGTGAGTTCCCACTGAAAGGTCCCCCTGCAATTATTTCTTGAAGTGGATTTGTAGATTTTCAGTTTTCTACAGAGGAACTAGGAAAACCACCTCTAGGGGTTCCTTGTGTGTGAAAACCCTATGAAATTCATAGGCTCCACATAAGTCGACAGGCAACTTGAAAGCACGCGTGCGCACACACATACACAGAATCCTTTATGAATACAATTGGAGAAACGTGACTGACGCCAAAAGCCTCCTTTGCCTGTTTCTTTAACCCTAAAGCAAATTGGTGAGGTACAATTTGCTTTAGAAGTTGCCATTGAGTAGGCCAGAAGTTGCCTCAAATCTGGTCTAGTCCATTTTAAAAACTAATGAAAGTGGGATGGAGAAGCAGCCGTCACTGGGAATGAAGAAAACAGAGCCAAGGGAGTTCCTTCCATTACATTTATATGTTCATCTAGTTATCAGATTAGCAGCTCTCGATCCGGGCTGGTTCCTGGGTTAGAAAAGAAGATTTCTCTCCTTAGATTCAATCTTGAGAAACAGCCTCCTGTTCACAGCCTGAGTCTCCCAGCCATTCTCTCTCTCTCTCTTTTCCCTCCTTCCTTTCTTCCTCTCTATTTTCCTTTTGATCCAGCCTCTTGCTCCTTGCTTTTAACTTCTCCATTGTTTTTTCAGTGATCTTTCTGTCAGTTGGCTTCTTCTCTTTGCTCCCTCCCTTCTTCCGTCCCTCCTTCTGTTCTCTTTTTTCTTCACTAACCCATCAGAGTTTGGAAAGGGAAGCTGACCAACTTCTTTCTTTCTTTGTCCTCTTTCAGCTGCCTTCTCAGTTCTTGGCTGGATGGGGCCCTTTGCAGGTAAGAACTATGAATTCCTTCCTGTAGCCCATTGGTTCTCAACCTGTGGGTCCCCAGATGTTTCTAGACTTCAGCTCCCAGAAGCCCTGAGCATTGACCATAGTGGCTGGGGCTTCTGGGAGCTGAAGTCCACAAACATCTGGGGACCACAGATTGAGAACCACTGCTGTAGCCAGTACCACATCATAGGGTTGCCAGATCTCAGAAGGGCCTGGCCCTGAGTCTTAGGCTGTGGATCCCGCTCTGGGACTCCGGGTGAGGGGAAGGAGTCCCCAAGAGAGAACACGGTCTTGAATGGTGAGAGTCTCTTTTCTGCATGACGGAGGCTTGGTGCTTGTTCTTTAAAAAGAATATTATGCACAGGGGGTTAGGATTGACAGGTGAGGCCCAAAACTTGAAGTCTAAGGACAATCCCCTTCTTGATGCTTCAAGTGTCCTGCTTCATGACATCAGTAGGGCTGATTCTTGTAACATCACACATAGAACATCACTGTCTATCATCATCGCCTTCTGTAACAACCCAAGAAGGGGGTTGTCCTTAGACTTCAAGTTTTGGGCCTCACCTGTCAATCCTAACCCCCTGTGTAGTGCAATGTGTCATTCTCAGTGGAGATCGAAGAAGGGCCGTGGTGTCTATGGTCTGGCACTGAACAGGGAAATCAAAAAGCCAGAGGACCAATGGCCAAGGAAAAATGGCTCTTGCAACCTGGAGTTTGTTCAGATGTCAATCTCCCCTAAAAGTGTTACAGGCCATTTCCGCACTAGATTGGTTATAGCACTGTTATTCCACTTGCAACATCCTATGGAATCCTGAGGCTTGCAGTTTCGAGAGAGGCCGCGTGGCCCCTCCTGAAACTGCAAGCCTCAGGATTCCATAGGATGTTGCAAGTGGAATAATATCACTATAACAGTCTAGTGTGGAAATGGCCACAGTTAGAACACCACCATTTCTAGGATTAATTAAATGGAAGCAGTGCACAATAAGAAGCTGAAAGAGTATAGATGTTTGCTGAGTCCAGACTGGCACCCAACAGCTGTGGGTTTTTTTGACCCTTAAAGTGTAGGGCTTTACAGTAATCCTGTGTTAATCGAGGAAGACAGAGGTGCCTGGATTTGCTTTCCCCCTCTTCCCTCCCTTTTCTGTTTTCCTTTTGTGCCATGTCCTTTAGGCTATAAGTAAGGCTAGAAGGTGGGACTGCCTTATTTTGTAAATTAAATGTAAGCTGCTTTGGAAACTGTTTTCCTGCTGAGAAGTGGCTGAAATAAAGCAAGGCAGCACTTAAAAATGTTTACTGGGAGAAGTCAGAATTCAAGGTAGAACCTTGGATAATGTTAGGAATGTTTTAACGATAAAGGACCAAAGAGTGCAGTGCTTAGACTAAAACTGGTTTGGGGGTCATGCAGTCCTCTAGGTGTTGAAGGAGTATGCCTTCCAGCAGTCCTAGGCAGCACTGCCAATGGTGAAGAATGCTGGGACTTGCAGTCAACAGATGTTGAGCTCCACATGAGTTTGTACTCTCTGATATTTCCCTGATGAAAATGAGGACATGTGTGGCTCGGCCACATCAGAGTGGTCAAAAGGGAGGGACTAGACAAGACATGAGGGCCAAAGTTCTTCATAAGGAAGAACATATCAAGCTACAGTTCTAAGACAAAATCCCTGAAATTTATGTAATGAGTTCAGGGAAGCCAGGAAGAAGGAAAAAAAAAATCCCTCATCAGTAAATAGACTACTCTGGTTGCTTGTGTGCAATTATGGCAAAATCTTAATGCTTTTATCAAAGCCTGGTCAAAATGACTGCTTTCTCTGCACAAACTTTCTACTCACTCTTTCTGCCCAATTTATACTTTATATCAGTCAAATCCTAACTTTGCTATAACGATCATATGAGTCAATCATAGCCTCTCCGCTTAGCCTAGTTCACAGTGTTATTAGGATAAAAATGGGAGCAGAGGAGTGGGGGAAACTGAGCATTTTTTGCAGTGATGGGGGAGAATGCTTTTTCAAAATAAGTAAATAGCAATGTCTCCCTCTTACAGCTTCTTTCCTGTGGCGCTGTGTAGCCCTGGCACACACAGGGGATAAATAAATCCAGTGGAAGAGTGGTTGGGAGGAGAACACCAGTAAAACCAAGCTTTCAAATATAAGTTTTATGAAAATCTCAGAAACAAACAAAAAATAAATGGAGAGAATAGAGGAGGGGAAGGCCTCCAGTGTTAGTTGGACAGAATGGCTGTTGCTCATCTACATTATCAGAGGCAGTTTGCTTCTCAGATCCAGTAGCTTGCTGGGAGGATGGGGTGCAATTGCACACAGTCAGGCCAGACCATGAAAAGGTCCGCAGGAGAAAAGAGGCCTTTGGTCTGATCCACCTCAGGGCTTTTCTTCCCCTCTGTCCACAGTGGGTCACCATCTGAGTCCCGGTCCTCTCTTGGTGGCCCCACTGAATCAAGAATGGCTGACTCCAAGAAGCCCGGCTGCCTCCTTCCCTGGTTGTCCTCTCCTGGTCAGACAAAGACCTTTTGATTCCTTTGAATGGGCTTTTACTGCATAACCAATAGTTATACGAAGATTTTTTAAAGGGGACCTGTTAGACCTGTTAGTTTTTCAGTGCTTTTCAACTGTTTTCAGGTAGTGTTGTTTGATGTTGAAAGTGGAATGATCGCGCTA
Source organism: Iguana delicatissima (assembly GCA_948472985.1). Lineage (NCBI taxonomy): Eukaryota > Metazoa > Chordata > Lepidosauria > Squamata > Iguanidae > Iguana > Iguana delicatissima. The sequence continues at coordinate 239,276 of CAOKZL010001059.1, forward strand.
TAAGAGTGTAGTGCAGAAAAGGCCCCAGTCAGGAAACCCCAAAACTCCTCCATTCATCTAATCTCAACCTCAGCCCTCCTATCTTGGAATATTCTGATACTGGGTTTTGCCAGAGAACACTGTTGCTAAATCTTTGGGACTTGTTGACACTGGAAATGACAACCAAATTCTGCTCCTGAAGGGAACAGGCTTGTGCTGTGTCATTTATGGAGAAAAAGAGAAATAGTTTGGTGAATCTTTGTCTTCCATAGGAGATCAGAAGGAAAGGACTAAAGGACATCTTTTTCCTTTCTCAGGTTCACAGGGAGCTGTGCTTCTCCCAGTCCTGGAACTCTCCTTGCCCTCCGGATTCAGCACCTTTTCCAGAGGAGAATGGGTCTGGTTGGAATGCACAGCCCCAGCAGGAGAGATGGGATTGTGGTTCTACTTGTATCGACTGGATGGAGAAAATCAATGGACTAGATATGACGAACAGAAAACAAATCATTTCGAGATCTCCACAAATGACCTGAAGTTAAAGGAAGCTTTTGTTTGCTCTTACCAAGGAGAAGACAACACAAGAAGACGTTACGAATCTCAAAAGAGTACACAGGTTGTCTTCTCTGTCATAGGTAAGTCTTTGCTTTTGTGGTGAATGAATTCTCCTCTTCACAAGGTTAGGCTGGTGTGGAGGTTACACATTTTAGAATGGGAAGTCTCAGCATTGTGTGGCTTTCTGTCAACTGAGGCCATGTGGTGGAAGGGAAGCTGAGGGACAAGATTCCTACTTCCCTGCTTGGTTCTGTGGGAGAAAAAAAGTCTAACTCAATAACGCGTCCACAGTCCAAATGTACACACAAAGCAGTTTGGTTCTCACGGCTTCTCAAGGAGTTCTGCTAGTGTTTCTAGGACAAACTGAGGAAATTTTTCCGAAGTGTGATCATTTTATTGCCATACTGAGTGGATTGTTTTCTCTCCTTCCTTTTGGGGGGACCTCCAGAGCGCCCTCCAGCTCCAACTCTTTCCTTGGATCCTCAACACCCTTTTTACGTCCCGGGAGAAGAAGTCACTCTGAGCTGCTTAGTTCCTGAAGGGCAAAACGTGGCAAAATACAGATTCTACAAGGAAGAACAACCATTTTCTGAAGGGAAAGGGCCTCATAAAGCTTTCTGTGCGGGTGAAAACGATGCTGGGCAGTACAGCTGCATGTACTGGATTCTATCACAGGAAGGGCAGGAGATGAAGTCCCTGAGAAGTAAAACCATCCCCATAGTTGTGAGAGGTGAGTGAGTCCTTGGTTGTGATAGGATGAGATCACAATGTTCTTGTTGACTTCATGAGAAGCCAGAAAGAAGGCAATCTGGTGATTGTATGGGATAGAAAATATTCTTTTATTTTTGTATGTGATTTATAGCCCACCTTTTTCAAAACAGGGAAAGAACTCAATGTTGCTTCTTCTGTTTTCCCCCCTATTTTGTAATCTTGATGACTTTTCTGCTTTTACAGATTCCAGCTGAGGGAGTAGTGGTGGATATAGATTGTGGTGGGAATTCCTGGGCCCTCCCCAATGTTGTTGGAGTGCAACTCCCATCAATCCCAGGAAGCATAGTCAATGGTATGGAATTCTGGGCAATGCAGTGTAGTGCGTCTGGAGGCCACATGATTTCCACCTTCATATGGGCTTTTGTCACTGTTCACTTTTGATATTTCTTCTTGGCATTTTATTGGACAATTTAACACCATTTCAGGTAGGCAGGACATGCAAAATGGAAAAAAAGGGAAAAGAAAGCAGCAGTTAAAATCCTACGTTCACAGGAAAGAACAATAGTCAGAGGCAACTAAGGGATTGTTTATTATTATCTCCCCATCTGTATTTCAATTAAAGAAGCAAAACCAGGAATCTGTTAATCAGAGACACAAGACTGGTTTGCAGCCCTTCCTAGTGCTTTACCCGGCTAAAGCTGATGGGCTCAGGCTCCCTCTCTAGAGTGTTTTTTCCTCCTAAACTAAAAAAGAGTAATCATAAATCATGTCTGTGAAATATCTGGCAAACATGATGCTCTGGGAGTCTGGATTTTCTGTAAAACTGAGTATCAAAACATGAGTAAAAAAAGTGTACAAATTCAGAGAAGAGAGTTAATGTGTTGTTGTTGTTGCTGTTGTTGTTGTTGTGTGCCTTCAAGTCATTTCCAACTTGTAGTGACCCTAAGGTTAACCTAGTATGGGGTTTTGTGTGGCCGAGAGTGTGTGACGCACCCAAGTGCACCCAGTGGGTTTCCATGGCTGAGCAGGGAATCTAACCCTGGTCTCCAGGGTCATAGTCCAGTGATCAAACCTCTACACAATGCTGTCTATGTGTATGTGGTGGAAGGACCTCTAAATATTGTAAGGTCAGGTTCTAGATTTTATTGGATGGCTTGGATAGAGTGGGAATGTTAACTGCACAAAGCCCAGATTCTTAAAATCACGGCACTCCTTAATTGGTCACTCCAACTAGCCACTGATGAAACAGGATGAAACAGGATACCAATGTCAGATACCAATGTCCAGGAAGTTGTCTGATGGAGGCATGGCTTCCTGTTCAAGCCTCCGAATTCATGACTACAGAGGCATCTAAGAATTCCATATTTGTCTTCTGTGGATGATTGTTCTCCAGGTCCTCCTTTTGCTCCAGTGCTGAAAGTGGATCCTCTGTCTGGAGTGGTATGGGAAGGGGAGATCTTGCTTCTCACTTGTTCCTCCAGTTTGAACCACATGGAGAAAATTTTCCATTTCTACAAGGAAGGTGTTGAGATTAACTCCACCAACCAAGGGTCTCTGAACAGCTCTGGAGGTGCCTCTTCCAATGTATCTGTAAGCATCTCCTTACAGGCTCAGCCCAACCACACAGGAGAATTTGCTTGCAGGTATGAAGAAAGAACGAACAGTAGGTGGATCATGTCTTTGTGGAGCCACAAGGTGAACATCACAGGTGAATTCATTTTGGGGAGGGTATCAGCATTACTTCATTGTAGACATAGCCTTATTCTGAAATGGGATGATCTGTTGTTGTTTCTTGTTTGAAATCCCAAAGAACCTGATGGAGATGAATGGATGAGAAAAGCTAGGTCAGTGGTTCTCAATCTGTGGGTCCCCAGATGTTTGTAGACTTCAGCACCCAGAAGCCCCAGCCACTATGGTCAATGCTCAGAGCTTCTGGGAGCTGAAGTCCAAAAACATCTGGGGACCCACAGGTTGAGAACCACTGAGCTATGTGCTCTCAAGTACCACAGAGTGCTAGACATGGGGTATTGCAAAGGAAAGGAGATTGATTGGTGAGACTGTGGACTCCATCAGTCAGGATGAGGCCCTTGTTCTGAAGGATCCCAGTTCCAGCCTTGAATCTGGCCTTCTGTTTCCATATTCACTCTGTGATGGTCATTTGACTCCCACCTCTGAGTGTGCTTTCCCTGGGAGCAGTGAGGACTGATGAAAAGGATGATGAACCCACCCCTGTCCTTTGTCTGAATTTGAAAGGACCTTTCCATGCTACTGGATTGTATTCAATACCTCCTTTATACTTTAAAGTTGATTCACTTCTCCACCGATATGGTGGCCATCATCTCATGGCTGGGGAGAAGGTGACCAAAGTAAGTATGTGGAAAAAAAGGGTTTTTTTCCTCTACAAAACTCCAATTTTTCACCTCAAATACAAGGTGTATTTTTTATTTTTGAATGGATTGATTTTCAATGATTTTTCACATTGTTGCACGCAAAAAATGTGCAAATAAAGGGGGATGTTTCCTACAAATCTTCACGTCAAATACCAGGTGTCTTATTTATTTTTCCATGCATGAATTTGCTATATATAAAAAACTTTTGAAGTGTGAAAAATCTCAAGACTGTTCCTGATTTTCCACATGGGGTATCTCACTATGTTGAAACACTGAGTGTGTGAAAGTGTAGAAGTATTTGTTCCATCTATAGAATGGAGACAGACACTAACATGGTTGTTTCCATTCTTAGTACTTCCACTCTTTGGAATGTCTCTATCAAAAGCTGATTCTGGAAGTGAGGTGGGGAGATCTTTTTTTTTAACTAGCCAAGAGACTGGAGGCATGACTTCTTCATGGGTTTTTTAAAGAGCTCACTTATGGATTTTTAAAGAATGTATAATTTCATTGAAAGTATTGCTACTCATCCTGAATCATCAATAAAAGAGTTGATTTAAAAAAAAACAACAACTCCTGGAACTCTTCTTATTCTTTAAGTCAGTGGTTCTCAACCTGTGGGTCCCCAGATGTTTGTGAACTTCAGCTCCCAGAAGCCCCAGCCACTATGGTCAATGCTCAGGGCTTCTGGGAGCTGAAGTCCAAAAACATCTGGGGACCCACAGGTTGAGAACCACTGCTTTAAGTCCTTGCTCTTTACTCTTTTCTTTTATCAGTTGCCAGTTCGATACCAAATTCAAACATCGCATATTTGGCCGCTCGGTTTGTGGTCCTATTGATGATTCCCTTCACCTTCTGTTTCAGGAGAATGAACTGTGGTATGTGATGGAGCTTGTGGGCATCTCTTTTCATGGTCTTAATAAAGTTCCCAGGGATCCCAATGTTCCTGAAATCAATCCTCTGGCCTGGATTTCAGGTGAATTGGCCAAACAGTAGACAATGAGAATGACAGCACAGATGACATTTCCACCCACTTGTCTTCTCCTTCTCTTTGACAGCATTAAAATCACAAGAAGAACATGAGCCAAGAGGACACCAGGAGAACAGGGATGAACGCCAAATGCTGAAATCCAAAGCACCAACAGACAGAGACTCACAAAGTAGCGATGGACAGATCCCTTGGTTTGAGATTCTCTAAGATTGTAGCCTTCTTTCTTGCAACCATTTGTAATTATTTTTCAGTCTAATCCCTTCATATGCAATGTCATATATTTTTTTGGGTTATATGTTGAGACTCATAATTGCAGGTCTTCGGAGATGTCTATCTCTCTAACTGGGACATTTTTGTAAGCAATTTCCCTTCTTAGCCCATGTCTTTATGGAGGCATAAAGCTGACCCCTTCTTTCCATTTTATGGAGACGTAATGTTGGTGGCGTGTGTTCACCAGATATGAAGACCAAACACACGTGCATTCTCACATACAGATTACCTCAATATGTGAAAAAGAATTCTGTCTGCAGGCACTAGTTATGAGTGCTAATCGACCTTCCATGTTTAGTGGCAGTCTGTCTTTGAATATTTAATGGTGGAGGTAAAGAAAGGGCCTCATATCATATGGTATATCTGTGAACTTCTATGGAGCATCCCCTGTCTCTGCTGAGTTAAACATTAAATAAAACTAGATCAGCATCCAGTCTGTTCCTGGAGTTTTGTGTTTACTTTTCCAATACCACTGCTGATGCTTTTGTCTGTTAACGCAAATAAACACAGTTCCTAGAGTCCCCTGAGTTTATACAATGAGAAATAAACCCTTTCAGTTTGCAGATATGCTTTAAAATGTGTTCTCTTAGGACTCCTTCAGTGGCACATAATGGTTTTTTGTATTGCAGTCCAAGGCTTCCATGGGAGGGCTGCAAGTCAAGGTGCTGCAGGGCTTTAAATGAGGTGTCTCAAGTGCTGAACTTAGGAGTGAGATTCATCACCTGTTCCTAAGGTTCAGCACATTGGATTGCTCCTTAATGTCCTGTTCATAAGGTCCACCATTTTAGATCACTCCTTGAACTCAAGTTGAGAACGTTTGGTACTTTGGATAGCAGCGTTATGGTACTTTTCAGAAGACTCAGCACTGACCTGGAAACTTCTAGCCTGCTCCCTTCTCCCCCAGTCTGAGCAACCTCACCCTCAGTTTCTCTTTGCCTCTGCAGGGTTCCTAGGTGGCCTGTGCCCACCTCACCTTCACTTCTATTCTTGCTTATTCTGGACCAGTGCTGGAGAGTGGAGTCCCATTTGTGAAAAAGAAGGGAGTAATGTGAAATCAGATTCTGTTTGGACCCATCAACAGAGCAGCAAGATAAAGCAAGATTGTGGCAGAAAGAAGCTACTGTATGGGATGTCTTGATGTTGGCAACCCAACCCAAGCCATTGCTTCAGGGAAATTAATTCCAGTGGTACCTAAAAGAGAAGAATGTGACAACCAAGAGCCCATCCATATTGTGTGGATCTGCCATGCTCCACAATTATTAGAAGATGTGTATAGTTGTCTTACAACACAAATAAGGGTGACACCTTTGTGTAGCATCTTTAAAAAAACAGCGTAGATGATCAGAACGATTCTAGCCTGGGCTTCACTTTCTCCCACGCGCTCAGGTTTTTAAATTCTCGTTGCCTCATCTCCTTTATGAAGAATTTTGCTATCTTTTAAAAAACCTTTTATTAAAAGAAATGAAAACAAAAAGTAGATGTGCATGGTTTAAAACTAGTTTCTACACTTTTAAACCAGTTAAATTGGTTCCTATGATGATTTTAGTCTATTTAAATTATTTGTATGGTTTTATCTGAAAGATAAAAGGAATTTCTGGATATCTGAAAGACTGTCTCCTCCCATATCAGCCTGCCAGAGGTGTGAAAGCTTTAGAGAAGGCTGTGTTCCACGTCCCAGCACCGTGTGAAGTTAAGTTATTGGGTGCATATATCTTTGTAGCAGTGCCTTGAGTGTGGAACTCACTAGCCAAGGAAGTCAGGCTGGCTCAATCGCTTTTGGCTTCTGGCAACCAGCCAAAACAGTGCTGCTTTGCATTGCATTCAGTGTTTCAAAGGCCTGTTTTAATTGTTTGAAAACTGGATTCTAAGGTGGCTTTAGATTGCTTTAGAGTTTCGAAAGAGAATTTTAATGTGCTTTAAAAAGGTTTTATCTTTCTATTGTTCCAATAAATTCTTATTTGTTCATCACCAAGGAGCCCTTGTGGGTTGGGAGGTGACATGGAAGTACTATAAATGAATGAATGAATATTAAATTATTTATTTTATTTTATTTTTTATTATTTTTATTAAAACCAGCTAATATTTACATGTACGTCACCAAAAGAAAAGGTCATATTTGCTTTTTGAATTACATAAAATACAATCCTCCTTTACGTTGTTCTTCTCAATATCCCTACTATTTTCTTTACTAATAATAAGTAATTTACATTTACACCATTTAATTTTTTTGTTTTGTTAGTTAATCCTTATATTCATTTCTTGACACCGGTTTACCTTTACTTTTAAAGTTACCTCTGTGACTGTCTTGTTCATGTTGACTTGCCTGAATCCATGAAATAGTCTTGATTTATTAGTCTATTCTTTTTCCTTATTTTGCCTATTTTTCCTTCTTTTAATTCTCTTTTATTAGTATCTTACTGGCAACTTAGCTTAAAAATACCCAGTTGTTCTTTATGTAGTTTTAACTAATTCCATTTCTCTTTCGCTCTTCCCCTGTTTCTCTCCTTTCATAACATAAGTTAAATCATCTAATGTTGCGTATTCCAGCAATTTAATCAACCATTCCTCCATTTCTGGTACGGCATTATTTTTCCAATACTTAGCGTATATTATTCTTGCCGCGGTCACTATGTACAATATTGCTCTCCAGTATCTCATTGATGTTTTGTCTAGTTGATGTAGCATGTTTAATAAAAAGATGTCTGGAGATAATGGAATATTTATTTGTAAAATTTCCATAATTCTTTTATGAACATTTTTCCAGTGTCTTTTCGCTTTTGGACATAGAATATTAAATTATTTAAACTGTTCCTTTGATTTCACTTGGCGGTGGCGGTTGTTTTGGTTTGGGATGACCCATGAGGAGTGGCCAGCTGCAGTTTGGCATGTGGGAGGTGAAAGGAGAGGTCCCTTTCCTGGATCTCTACAGAACTGGGAAAGCAATACCTTCTTTCGTTGCTTAGCTGCAAAACCATAGGTGGCTCCTCCTTGTCAGCTTCCCCTGCCTCTGTGTCGGGCCGCCAGACTGAATCAGGGACAGGTCTCTGGTTGCTTCAATACCTTGGCAGCCCTTGGTCTGGAAGGGTTATTGCAGAGTTCTCTCCCAAGGAACCACGGCACCTCTCCTCCTTCACCCCGTGAGCCACTCACTTCCCTACTTGGCTCTTTCCAGACTGATGGAAAGTAGGGGGAGGAGGCAGTGCGGAAGCCCCTCGCTCTGTCCCTGTCTCTGGGAGCCGCATCAATGACATCATCCCCTGGGACCTCTGAAGGAAAATTAGCTCTGCGCACTGCTTTAGTAATGCAAAGAGGGCAAGGTAATTAGGGATCTTTAACCCAGAGTTTACCGGGTCAGGCTCAGTCGGAAATCACACACAAAGGTCCAGTGAATGACTTTATTGAAAGACAATAGTTTGCATGCAAGCAAACACACCCACACTCATTCAAGGGCTAATAGAAATAAAGAGTGAAAATAGAATAGGAAGCATACTGCACCTTCTCCTGAAGTCTTCTGGTTAGAGAGGCAGAGATAGATCACCAGCTCAGCGACGAGACGAGACACGCTGGGAGGCATCACAACATTGCATCGCCTTTCCTCTCCTTGCATTCCTCACTAGAGCAAAAACAGGGACTATTTGTAGGAAAAATCTACTTTGAAGGCCAGTCCTATCCTGGGGAACACAAACAGAATAAGAAAAACACCTCCACACTTGGCCTTTCTCAGAAGATAACAAAGTGTCATCTAAATAACAGGATCGTCCTCCGCTTTGAGGTTGTGGTGTGAGTTTCTGGAGATGGATTTGATAAGATTTTATCGCTTCTAGTGCCCAGTCTTCTGGGAACACTTTGACTCCCTTCAATTGGACTCCTTAAAGGTTAAAGAACTTTTGTCCACCATGGGTTATCACAACATGAGGTCTCCTGTGGCTACGTGACCGGGGATTTTTATTGGCCTGATCTATTTTTCCCCCCAATCGTAAGGCTGTTTATTGCCTACCTGCACATCTGAGTGACCTCTCTGGTGGGTTAAAGTAATTTTATATCAAAGTTGTAGACCTCAGGACAAGGTTTGGCAAGGGGCCAACATAGGAATGTAAGGTAGGCCCTGACCCAGGGCACTTGGGCACTTATCCAGTATCATCTTTTCGACAAGAAATGAAGCCAGGATGTATGAAGGAAACCCAGTGGAAAATCCTGTGTCGAGGGGAGCTTGAACCTTCCGTGTGCCACTAAACCTCAGAGGTGGGAAACGATCCAGGGGATTTGGAGGTCCACAAAGGCCATCTTGGAAGTCAGAGGCAGCTCAAGGGCCAGATGTGGCCCACTTGTGGCATTCCTGTGCCCTCTACATCTGGCCCTTGGACTGCCTCTGACTTCCAAGATGGCCTCCAAATCCCCTGGATCATCCATTTTCGACCCATCCCAACAGATGAATTATCTTAAAAATCCAAATGTGTGGCAATTCAAACTGTCCATAGATTTCTGCAACTTTCTCATACTATTTGATTTTTTTTCTTTCTTTTTTAAATACACATTGCTCCAAATCAGCAGTGGACTCCCCCAACTATGATCAATTTTTAATGTTTTTTTTTAAAGTAATTTTTTTCGTCTGTGCTGATTTATTCCCTATATGAGGTGGAGCCATTTCAGTCTGGCTATGGGACAGAGACAGCTTGGGTCACTTTTGTGGACAACCTACACATGGAACTGGACAGGGGCCATGCGTTCCTGTTTGTTCTGCTGAACCTCTCAGCAGTATTTGATACTCTGATTCTCCTGTCTCTCTATCCCATCAGTTCTTGCCTCCCTGAAATTCATTCCCTATCTCTGCGTCTCCTTTTCTCAATCTGCCTCCAGACAGAGACAAACCTCAGCTTTTGTAACATTTCCTCTCCCGCAGCCCCCCCGGCTTTCCCTGATCTGTGATTGGCTGCCTTCATCCAGGCTTGTCCAGCTACTCCCTTCCCATCTGTCCGGAAATAGAGTCCGATGCCCATCTGCCTGTTTCTCTCTCTTCTCCCTCCCAGACTCATCCTCCTGCTTTTTTCATGTTGGTGGTAAGAGGTGGCAGGAGGCAGCATAGCAAAGCCGGATGAGGTTAGCATCATTAATAGCTTTAAATAAAACCTTTGGTTTAACACTGTCTGTGGTCTGAGCTATGTGCTTCTGAGGCAATACGAGTACAGCGCGCGTAGCTGGGCTTGTAGTTCCTGTCTTTACTTCCTGTGAGAGGACAGAGTCAGAGAGGGCTGGTACATTGCCCACCTTTGGACAGAAAACACAATAGTGGTGTTGCTGCACCTAACTATGTGATCTTCCAGGGATCCCAAATGATCATGGAGTCCGCTGATTTGGTAACCTGTTTGTAATCTCTCTGTTCGGATGGGAAATTAACCATCCTCCTTCCTGACCTGCTCAGTTTCCATAGCTTCTGGCATTTCACAGATAAAAAAAACCAGGACACCTGGGGCCAAGCAGCTTTAAAGCAAGGTGGTAATGGCAAAAGTCATGAAGTTATGTATGCAGCCAGGGGAGGCTGCAGCAGTTGTTTTTGTGTGAGCCTCCTGGCAAGATTCTGCCCTTTCCTCTCCTCTCCCCCATGCTCAGTTAATGGAGTGCAAATGACTTTTGCTCTTTGAACTCAGTTTGCAGCCACTACAGTAAGCAAAGACAGTAGGGGAAAGACAGAGAAACAGGGACAGTATTAAAACAGGCAGCTGAAAGCATCCGAAGAGGGAGGATTAATTCAGAGTGTCACTGCCAAATTGGGTCTGTTAGAGAGTATGAATTTCTCATTTCCCCCCCACTCTGTACTTTCTTCACAGTCTGTCTTCATATGTTCGTCTGCCAATCTGCCTATACAAGTAAAGCTGACTTCTCTTTTCGCTTGAATGTTTCTGATTTGGGCCAGTCCTCTGGGAAGATGAATTCTGGCCTGCATCTCCCCTTTTGCTGGTCTTCTGTGCCTTTAAGAACCATGCAGCAGGAAGAAATCCAACAGGCAAAGCTTTCCCCAGCATAGCTGTAAGACAGACTTTCCTGGTTGGGGCCATTTCAGCTCTAGACTGTTAACAGCGCTATTATTCCACTTTCAACATCCTATGGAATCCTGGGGTTTGTAGTTTTGGGAAGGTGCCAGCTGGCACCTCTGAAACTGCAAACCCCAGGATTCCATAGGATGTTGAAAGTGGAGTAATAGTGCTGTAACAGCCTAGTGTGGAAATGGCTTAGATTCCTGTCTGCTGTTTAAGGTGCCTAAATGTAGAGAAAGTCTGCCAAAAATAAGTAATTTGTTTTGGAAACAGAGTGGACTCACCCAATGTCTGCTCCAAGCTTCAGCCTTCAAATGCACGACTCTTTGTTGTGATTTCTGCAATGACTAACATGGCCACCACCCCTAGAAAATTTTCTAAGCAGTTGATTCCTGTTCTGCCCTTCTGTTTAAACAGAATACTTCCAAGATGAGGACAAGCTGTCAGCCTGAACTGATGGGAAATTCTGAGACAGAAAAAAGGGTGAAAGTTCTAGGCCCAGGTCTTGGTCCATGGAAAAAGAGTAATTCTTTTCTAGGAACTCTTCCTCCCTATCTCTTTTTAATGGGAATTAGCTATCTGGACATTTAATTCCTCCTCAGCTTCAGTTGTTGAACTTAAGGGAGATTTAGATAACCATCGTACTGCAGAAATATGGACAAAACAGACTCAAAAATAAAGTTCCCAGATCTTTGGGCCCTCCCCAAAGCCTCAGGACCCTTTCACACTAAACACTTTTAGCACTATGATTTCGCTTTAACTGCCATAGTCCATCCTATGTAATCCTGGGATTTGTGTGCCCCCATGATTTGATATGGTTTAATTGGCATAAATCAAAATGAATATAAAATATAAAACATACCCTACCATGGCTGTATAGCCAGGCTGGTCAAGAGGAAAGCTGGCCGAACATTTGTGTTATGAAATTAGCCCAGAAAAACACCTCCTAGGCATAGCGAGGTCATAGTCAGGAAATCACCAGGAAACTCCAGAGATTATTGGTTGCTGCTAGCCTTAACAACTCTGCTTTCTTAAAGAATAGCAACTGGGAGAGTCCCACCAGACCACTGATTGTCTCCAGCCCTCTTCTCTTTGCTCTGCAATCTATCCAATATTCTTCAGACCTAACCACAAACACTGAGCTATTGGACAACCGTTAGCCCCTTTGTCGTCTAACACTAAAACCATCAGCACATTCCTGACCTCATTGTCCACTCTGTGAACTCCATTGTCTACTTGGCCAGAGAATCATTCACACCCATGCCCTAGGCAGAACTTGTGTGTAAAAATTGCCAGCTTAGAGCAGCTAGCTCCTAGTACATTGGTTTTTGAACTTCACTCTGTCACTCAGACTCTTGATTGTACTGTCCTTAGCTGCACATCTAAGCCACATTGCTGCTTCTTAGCAGCTCTTCTGGATTGGTAAATATCACCCACTCCCTAAAGCCTCTCGATCAATCTTTCCTCCATTTTCCTTTGGTTATCCTTGTGTGAGGGTGTGATTATTTGGATCTTGTGTGTGTGTGACTGAATTTCCCTCAATAAAACACATTTTAGTTTACTTTTGGATCTCTGGCTGCTTCTTCCTTGCAGAAGACCCCATAAACATTGGTGTCAAAGATCTTGTTAAGTTACCCCCCCGGCCTCCTAATTTGAGTTAAATAATCCCCACCTTTGAACAGAGGTACTGGCATCATGGGGTGCAGTGGTTAAATGCTGGTTCTGTCGGCCTCCAGGTTGACTCAGCCTTCCATCCTTCCGCAGGTTGGTAAAATGAGAACCCAGCTTGTTGGGGGCAATTATCTGACATATTGTAAACTGCTCAGAGAGCACTTAGCTGGTAAGCGATATAGAAATACACATGCTATTGCTATAAAAATTGGTGTCAAAGATCTTGTTCAGTTACCCCCACCCAGGCCTCCTAATTTGAGCTAACCCCCCTCACCTTTGAGCAGAGGTACTTGTTGGTGGATTCCAGGGGACATGCTGTACGCCGGCATGGCCCACACAACGTCTGGGCTTCAAAGCAGGCAGGCCCAAAAACCGTCACAGGTTCAAAAACCAATAAAGTCCGGAACTGAGGCCAAGGTATGGTTGCAGAACTAAACTAGTGTTTATTTAAGTAACATGGGCGAGTAACGTAAAGACATCAGAAAGCCGGGTAAAATCCATGGCGCTTCTCTCTCCTCTTACAGCATGACAGAGAGAGAGCAAAAACAGCAAGCAGGCGATAAGCGTGCTAGCACAGACAGCAGCAGGGTGAGTGAGTTCTCACACAGCAGATAAAGCTACTGAAGGGATGTTTACCCAGAGAACCTCAGATTTTCCCCAGGAACTCAGAAGGCAAGCCAGAGGTCTCTTATCACACTGGCTGGGTCAGTTCGACCTGCCCGTTACCAGGACCATGAGACAGCAGAGGAACAAGACTCAAACGTTAACCCTTTAGTCAGGGAACCGGAAGGCCTGAGACTTTAACGCTGGCATTGTGGGAGGACTCCTGAGTCACCCACGTTTTGGGGGTAACAGCTTGGTGGGCTTTCTGCTTGGTTTTGCCTAAAAATCATGCACTAAACATTTAAAAACATTAAAAAAAACTTTTCTTTTTGCTTCTTTGAGTTGTGGGGTACATCAGGGGCCACGAAAAAGACATTAAAAAAACCTTTTTTTTGCTTCTCTGAGTTGTGGGGTACATCGGGGCCACAAAAAAGAAGGGTTGGAGGCCACATGTGTCCAGTGGCCCACACTTTGTCCACACATGGGCTAGATAGTACATAACAAGGAAAGCAGCACAGTGGTTTCATTCCTTGTGGTTTTTGTCCTTTCCTTTCTCTTTCTGCTTTAGAAGCATCAAAAAAACATCAGGAAGAATTGGAGCCAGAAGAAAGCAAAGGGGAAGGAGGCCTTGTTAGAGCATCGTGCAGTGTCCAGCTCCAAAGAACTCCCTCATCTCAAGCTAAAATGAGATCCTCCTGTGGAGAGATGCATGCTGAGATCTGAGAGGGTTTGTGCATCATGAATTCAGAATGTTAGAAGCCACAGGGAAATCAGGAGGTCCAATGTTTTATGGAAGAAGCACCACTTGATCATGAAACCGACTTTCTCCTGGGGAACTTTGAACCTGGGCTGTTTCCTCTGTGCTTTGGCTTACCAGCCTGCATTCCCTTTTGGCATCCCTCCCATGACAAGAAGCATCCAAATGCTGAGTGTGGAAGAAACTTTCCAAACCTGGCTCAGATCCCAGCATTAATTCCTCCTCCAGGAATGTCTCCTGGCTCAGAAAGGGGTGCTTCTACCCCAGATTTTGGAGTGAGGCCACCCTCTCGTTCAGAGCAAGGGTTACCTATGGGCCCATATTGCAGATATATATGAACAACTTGAAATAGTCCCTTGCTGGAGTCCAGCTCCCAGAATCCCCAGCAGTTCTTCCGGAGTACAGCTGCCAGATCCTTTCCCCCATCTGATGGCAATATCCAAATTGCATTCAAGCACAGCGAATCCATGCTGCCCGGCTTCCTTCTGTGTAGCTCAGCTGCCTGCCCTTTTCCTTCGATGTATAAAAAACCTTCTGCAGGTTTGTATTAAGAGCAACTGGATATAAACCTGTTGAATATGCCTTTTATTGCCACGAACACAAACCGGCCAGGATTCAGCTCACAAGCCATGGACCAAGTGTCTTACCTTTGTGCAGGAATGGCGTGCGATGCCTCCTGGTCTCTTGGGGCTGGACTGAACCCCTACAGGTGCTTTTTGCGTGGAGGTCAGAACTCAGGTGGGGATGCACACTGATGAAAACAATTGTTCATTTGTTCCGTTGCTTTCTCACCTCAGGCCACACACTGCTACTGTTTGGCTATTTTTAACTACTTGTTTCCAGGTAAGGCCCGGAGAAGGCAGAACAAAGCCGGATGAGGTTAGCGGCCCTGTTAAAACCATGCCTTTGGTGTGACCAAGCAGGGCCTGGAGCCTCTAGGCTGAGCTGTGGGCTTGGCTGGAGGTGTGCGTGTGAGGTGCTGGTTGGTGGAAGGAGGGGACGAGGCAGTTCCTGTCAGAGAAGATTGCTGCCGGGCTGTGCAGCCTCAGCTCTGCTTGGAGAGAAAGCAAGGCGGAGGGAGATCCAAGGACCCTGAGCAGGGGGACTCAAGGCGTCCCGGCTGAGGATGGAGGCCATGGCAGTGGTGGCAGGTCTGGGCATCTCTCTCTTTTCTTTCTTCCCTTCAGACCAGGAATTCACTGCCCTTCTCTCTTCCTGCATCCCAACATGTCTCTTTTCTCCTCCCATCTCTTTTTCCCCCCTTTTTTATCTAGATCAGGGGTTGGCCCTCTCTGGGGGCTTGGAGGACCACCTTGGCTGACATCAAGGTTCTGGAGGTCCCTCCTGCACCATGACGGCAGCCTTACTGAGGAACCAGAAGTGTTACTTTATCATTCTCAGTCGCTTCTGAGGGCATCGTGGGTGTACATGCCTTGAAGTCACCTGCCAACTTATGGGGAGCCTCTTTAGGGCATTCAGGCTGATCTGATCTTCCCAGAATTATTATTAGTTGTAGATACTACTGTAATCTATTTACTTATATTAATCATTAAATTCATTATTAGCTAAATTGTTTATTATTGTGTATAAATATTACTTTGTGGTCAGAAAAAGACCAGATTCCTTTGTTACTCCTGTTATTTGTAACTAGTCTTCACATCATGAAGTAAGGGAGAGGCAGCAAGTCAAGAGAGTGGCTTGGAGATCCTTCAGGAGCTGTGAGTTCCCGCTGAAAAGTTCCCCTGCGACGGTTTCTTGGAGTGGATTTGTAGATTCTGAGTTTCTTACAGAGGAACTGGCAAAAATACCTCTGAGGATTCCTTGCCTGAGAAAACCTTGCAAAGTTCCTGGGCTGTCTGTAAGTCAATAGGTGACTGGAAGAGGCGTACGCACACCCACACCCACACAGAACCCTTTGGGAATAAGTTTACAGAAACACGACTGACAGCAAGAGCCTCCTTTGACTCAGAAGAGGGCCTGTTTCAAAGCCCCTCTGATAAGGTCCAGTTTGCTGTTGGAATTGCAACTGAGTAGGCCAGAAGGTGCCTCAGGTCTGCTCTAGTCCACCTCACAGATTTTCTTCCATGGTGGGGGAGCAGCTGCCACTGGGAATAAGGAAAACAGAGCATTCTCTGTGTCTCCAGTTATCAGATTACCAGTTCTGGACTGGGGTAGGTCCACAGTTAGGGAAGACGATTTCTCTCCTTTGGTTCAGTCTTGAGGAACAGTCTCCTGCCCACAGCCCGAGTCTCCCACCCATTTTCTCTGTTTAGTCCAGCTCTCCCTCTTTCTTTTCCTTCTGATCCAGCCTCCTCATCCATGGTTTTTACTCCTCTGTTCCCCTTTCCATGGCCTTTCTGTCACTTTGCTTTCCTCTTTGATCTCTCCCTCCTTTCATCCCTCCTTCTTTCCACTTGGTCTGCACTAAGCCATCAGAGTCTGGAAGGGGAAGCTGACTCCCTCTCTCTTTCTTTGTCCTCTTTCAGCTGCCTTCTCAGTTCTTGGATGGATGAGGCCCTTTGCAGGTAAGCACCAGGAATTCTGTCCTGTAGCCAGCACGCCAACATAGGGTTGCCAGATCTCAGAAGGGCCTGGATGCCTTCTTTGGGCCTCTTGGTCACAGGAAGGAATCTCTGAGTGAGAGCACTGCCCTCAAAGGATATTATCTATTTTCCTTTTGACTGAGGCTGGGTGTTTTATATTGGGATGGCATATCCTGTGCCACAGTGGTTGACACTTCATGTACCTGGTTAGTGACATTACCAAGGGCTGTTACTTGTGACACCGTGCATGGAACATTACCTGGGTACCCTGGTCCCCCTTTTGTGACATCACAAGGGGTTGTCCTGGAAGTTTTGGTCCTGCCCTGTCAAGCCTAATCTCACGTGCAGTGAAATGCCATTCCCAATAGAGACCAAAGAGGGACAGTCCTGTATATGGTCTGAGATATACCAAAGGGGAGAAGCCTCTTCCAACTTTAAGTTTGTTGGACTGCTGTCACCTTAGTAAGTTACAAATGTATTATTGTTAGCCATTTCTAACCTTGATGAAATGGAAGCAGTTTCAATAACCAAAGAGTACAAATATTTGCTGAGTCCAGGCTGGCTCCCAACAGCTGTCCCTTTTTGACCCCTATATGTAGGTCTGTGCAGTAATGGTGTGTTAGTCCAAAACAAAAGATGTAGGGGACTGTTTCCCCCCCGTCCCTCCTTTTTCTGTTTTCCTTTTGTGCCGTGTCCTTTAGGCTGTAAGCTGCTTTGGAAGACATTTCCTTGAAGAGCAGCTGCTGAGATAACTATACTCAAAAAACCAGTATGGTAGTCACACAGCCCTCCAGATTGTGATGGAACGCATCTCCCAGCAGCCTACAGTCAAATAGTCTTTGAATCCCATAAGGGTCTGTACCTTCCAATACTTCACTGATGAAAATGAAGACATGTATGGCCAAGCCGCACCAGAGTGGTCAAAAGAGTACGACCAGACAAAAGGAGGGCAAAAGTTATTCACAAGGAAGAATACATCAAGCTGCTGTTCCAAGCAGAGAACCTCTGAAATTTACCTAATGAGTTCAGGAAAGTACATAAAAAAAGAAAAAAAAACCCACATCAGTAAATAGACTACTCTCTCTGTCTGTGCACACATAGCATGATCAACACTCCCTTCCTATTACTGTAAAATCTTAATGTCTTTGTCGGAACCTGTTCAAAATTAGACCTTTCTCTCAGATCCAGAGCCTTGGTACTCATCCTCTTTGCCCAAGGTACAGTGCATATTAGATCACATCCCAGCTTCCCCGTAACACTCACGTGAGTCAATCATTGCCTCTCAGCCTGGCCTCCTCCACAGAGGTGCAAGGAGCAAAATGGAGGTGGGAGAGAGGGGAAAACCGAACATGGTTTTGTAGGGGGGACACCCTGTCTCAGAGTAAATGGACGGCAGTCTCTCTCTTGGTCCATGGTTGACCTCTACGTGTTATAGTTTCTCTCGCCTGGCACTGGGCAGCCCTGGCACACACAGAGCACCAGAGAGGAGGGGTGGAGAGAAGCACACCACGAAAACTAAGCCCACAAATATAAGCTTTATAAAAATCTCAGTAATAAATCAAAATCAAATATAGAGAACAGAGGGATGGGAAGGCTCTCAGTGTAGTTGGATAGATGGCCATTGCCCACCTCTGCCATCAGAGGCGGTTTGCTTCTCAACACCAGGAGCCTGCTGGGAGCCTGAATGGAAGGGAGCAATGGCACTCAGACAGGCCAGTCTGTGAAAAGGTCTCTAGGGGGAAAGAAGGCTTTGGTCTGGTCCAGCCTCATCTGAGCCCCAGTCCCGTCTCGGAGGCCCCACTGAGCGAAGAACGGCTGACACCAGGAGGCCTGGCTGGCTGGCTGGCTCTCCTCTCTAATGCTTGTCAGGCAAAGACCTTTGGATTTCCTTAAACTTTGGATTTTGCTCTGTAACTAGTGGTTCCAGGAGGTTTTTTGATTGGATCTGTTAGACATATTAGGTTTTCAATGCTTTTCAACTGTTTTTAATTAGTGTTATAATTGGGATTATTGAAAAGTGTTTCACAACCATGATTAGTTTGTCGATTTCTTTTGGTTAAATCCATCCAGTGAACTTCCTTGGGTCCTATACTGGGAGAAAGGCAGGATATCAATTAATTAATTCCCCAACAATCAGCCTGTCCATGAAAGAACTCTGGAAGCCGATTTGCTCCCAACTGTGGGAATGGATCTCTGAATGCCACTCCATCTCTGGTGGCTGGTTAGTTTTACAGGAGTTGGGAATGTTTAGAAATCAGCTCCTGGCTTTAGTTTCGAAACTTAACGGAGTGACTCGAGGCGTGAAGCCCTGCCTTCCAAATAGAGGGCAGACCACCAGACGTCACTGGCTTCCTACCTAAAAGATTAGTTGAGCATTCTTCTGCTCAAAGCGTGTTCTCATCTTTTCTAATGTTGAAGGATTCCTTATCTCCAATGAGTATCTATGCACCTGAGGGAGAAAGAGAGAACACCTGCAACAAGCCTGTGTCTTAAAATGGGTTTGTCAGATGAAATTACGTCACAAACTGAGCTTGACCAATCCAGGAACCCCCAAACTTCTCTTTCCAGGATAATCTCAACTCTTTTATCTTGGAATATTCCCGATGCAGGGTTTTGTCTAAGAAGATCTTTGCTAAATCCTCAGAACTTGCTGAGACTGGAAACGAAACCTGAGCTCTGCTGTGCCGTGTGAAGGAACAGACTTGTGCAGCATAATTTATGGAGAAAAAGAGAACTAGTTTGGTTAATCTTTGTCTTCAAATGGAGAGCAAAAGGAAAGGACTCAAGTACATCTTTTTCCTTTCTCAGGTTCACAGGGAGTTGCTCTTCTCCCAGCCCCTCAACTCACCTTGCCCTCCGGATTCAGCACCTTTCCCAGAGGAGATTGGATCTGGTTGGAATGCACAGCCCCAGCAGGACAGACGGGATTGTGGTTCTACTTGTATCGGCTGGAAGGAGAAAATCGATGGACTAAATATGAGGAACAGATAAGAAATCGTTTTGAGATCTCCACAGAAGACCTAAAGTCAAAGGAAGCTTTTGTTTGCTCTTACCAAGGAGAAGACAACACAGGAAGAAGTTCTGAGTCTCCAAGGAGTAGACAGGTTGTCTTCTCCGTCATAGGTAGGTCTTTGTGTTTATGGTGAATGAATTTGCTTCTTCACAAGGTTAGCTTGGTATAAAAATTGCACATTTTTAGAATGGGAATGTCTGAGAATCGTATGCCTTTCTAGCAACTGAGGGCATGTGGTGGAGGGGCAGCTGAGGGAGGGGATTCCCAGATTCTTTGTTTGGTTCCGAAGGAGTAAAAGATGTCACAGTATAGCACAGGTGCTGTCCAAACGTACACACAAAGCAGTTTGGTTCTCATGGCTTGTCAAGAGGCTTTGTTAACGTCTTTCTATGAGTTTGAGGAAATCCCCTGAATGTCTGGTCGTTTTATTCCCTGACTGCAATGTTTTTTCTCCTTCTTTGGGGTGGGGGGAACCTTCAGAGCCCCCTCCAGCTCCAACTCTTTCCCTGGATCCTCAGCACCTTTTTTACATCCTGGGAGAGGAAGTCACCCTAAACTGCTCAGCTCCTGAGGGGCAAGACGTGGCAAGATACAGGTTCTACACGGGAGAACAACGGTTTGCTGAAGGGAAAGGGCCTGATAAAGCTTTCCGTGTGAGCGAAAATGCCGCTGGGCAATATAGCTGCATGTACTGGATCGTGCTGCAGGAAGGGCAGGAGACCAAGTCTCCAAGAAGTAACACCATCCTCATAGTTGTAAGAGGTGAGTGAGTCCCTGGCTGTGGTTAGAAACAGTCACAATGTTCTCGTTGCCTTCGTGGGAATCCAGAAAGAAGGCGACCCGAGGACTGTATTGGGTAGAAAAACAGACTTTTTTTTTTGTATGTGATTTATATCCCACCTTTTTCAAAAGCGAGAAAGAACTCAATGTGGGACATAATCTGGGGTTGGAAAGACCATCCTTGAGATGGGGGTGGGATTTCCTTCTGCTTTCCTTCTTCTGTCCTTCCCCCTGTTTTGTAATCTTGGCCTCTTTTCTGATTTTGCAGACTGCAACTGAGAGAGTAGTGGTGGGTATAGAAAGAGGTGGGAATTCTGGGACTTCCCAATGTGGTTGGAGTGCAACTCCCATCAGTCCCAGGTAGCATAGTCAATGATATGGGATTCCGGGTGATGCAGTCCAGTGCCATCCTAAAGGCCACGTGATTCCCACCTTAGCATTGGCTTTTTTCACTGTTCTCTTTTGATGTTTTACCTGCCATTTTATGTCACAAATTCACCCCATCTCACTTAGACATGCAAAATGATAAAAAAGGAAAAGAAGGCAGTAATTAAAACTCTACATTCATAGAAAAGAACAACAGTGAGAGGCTACTAAGGGACAATTTTACTCTTATCTCCTGATCTGTGTTTCAATTAATGAAGCAAAACTAGCAATCTACTAATTAAAGAAAAAAGACTGCTTTGCAGTGCTTTCTAGTGCTTTACCTGGCAAAAGGCTTAGGCTCCCACTCTAGACTGTTTTTTCCCCCCAAACATAGAAGGGTTATCATAAATCGTGCCTGCAAAATATCTGCAGAAAAGGCTGCTTTGTCTATCTGGATTTCCTGCAAAACTGGGTATGAAAACAAGAATGAAAAAGTATACACATTCAGAGAAGAGAGTCAATGTGTTGTTGTTGTTGTTGTTCTTGCTGTTGTTGTGTGCCTTCAAATGATTTCTGACTTATGGTGACCCTAAGGTTAACCTACCATGGGGTTTTCTAGGGCTGAGAGTGTGTGACTCACTCAAGGTCACCCACGGGGTTTCCATGGCTGATCAGGGAATCTAACCCTGGTCTCCAGGGTTGTCGTCCAGTTCTGAAACCACTGCACAATGCTGTCTTGTCTGTTTGTGAGGGAAGCTCCTCTAAATATTGTAAAATCTCAGGTTCTGGATTTTATTGAATGGCTGGGATAGAGTGGGAATATTAACTGCACAAAGCCGAGATCCTTAAAATCACAACACTCCATAATTGGTCACCCCAACAAGCCACTGATGTAACAGGATAACAAAGTCAGATGTACAGTTCTCCAGGAAGTTGTCTGAGGGAGGCATGGCTTCCTGTTCAGGACTCCAATTTCAGAACCACAGAGCCACCTTAGAATTCCCTCCTTATCTTTTGTGGATGTTTGTTCCCCAGATCCTCTTCCTGCTCCCGTGCTGAAAGTGGATCCTCCATCTGGAGTGGTACAAGAAGGGGAGAGCCTGCTTCTCACTTGTTCCTCCCATGGGAACCAGGGTGAGAAAAGTTTCCATTTCTACAAGGATGGAGCTGAGATTACCTCCACCAACCAAGGATCTCTGAAGAGCTCCAGAGGACCTGGGGATGCCTCTTCCAGTGTGTCTCTGAGCATCTCCGTACAGGCTCAGCCCAAGCACACAGGGGAATTTGCTTGCAGGTATGAAGAAAGAATGAACAGTACATGGATCATGTCTTTGTGGAGCCAGAAGATGAACATCACAGGTGAGTCCTTCTGAGGAGGGTGGCACCATTACTCCCTAGTGGATAGAATTTTATTATGAACTAGAATGATCTTTTTGTGTGTATGTGGTTTGAAATAGCAAAGAAGCTACTGGAGATGAAGGGAGGAGACAAGCTGGGTTCCCTCAAGTGCCACTGACTGCTACACCTGGGGTATTGTGAAGGAAGGGACGAAGGCCTGTGACTCCTTCTCAGGCTGGATCTTGGACTCCATCTGTCTGGATGAGGCCCTTGTTCTGAGGGATCCCAATTCCAGCCTTAAATCCTACTTCTTTTCTTCCTGTTTTCACCCTGTGATGGTCTTTCGACTCCCACTTCTGTGTGTGCTTTTCATGCGAGTAGTGAGGACTGCTGACTCCCACATGAATGAGATGGTGAACCTACATCTGGGTTTAGCCCAAACTTTAAAGGAACTTTCCAAGCTGTTGGATTCTATTGTCTATAGGTTAAGCACCTTCTTTAAAATTTAAAGTAGAATCACTGCTCCATTGACATGGTAGCCATCAGCTGCCACTAAATCATCTCACAGGTGGTGGCAACTTGACTAAAGTAAGTATGTAAATTTTTGCTTATTTCATTCAATTTATTGTATATAATATTTAATCATTTCAATGGTTTTCTCCCATTGGGTGAGATTACAGCAGTTTTCAATGATTTTTCACACTGTTCAATGCAAAAACTGTGCGAAACAAGGGTGTTTTTTTTTTGGTACAAAACCCCAAGTTTTCATCTCATATACAAAGTGCAGTTTTGTTTTACACAAATGAATCTCCCCAAAACACAAACAAAAATCCAAAAGCGTGAAAAATCTCAAGACAGTTCATCATTTTCTCCATTGGTTATCTCACTCTGGTGAGACTCTGAGGGTGTGAAAGTGTAGAAGTATTTATTTCATTTATAGAATGGAACCAGAGACTGACACGGTTCTTCCCAGTCTTTGGACTTCCATTCTCTGGAACCTCTCTGTAAAAATCTCGTCCAAGTTACCTTCGTGAAGTGTTGCTAGGAGGTGCTTTTTACTGGACAAGGGACTGGAATCATGGCTTTTTGGTGGATATTTTAAGAGCTAACTTATGGATTTTTAAAGAATGCATTACAGTATTGAAAGTATTGTCACTCAACTATCCTGAATCTTCAAGAAACGAATAAAGTTTAGGAAAAGCAAACCCTGGGAAACAGTAAACATTCTGTCTACTCTTTTCTTTTACCAGTTTCCAGTTCAAGACAAAATTCATCCACAGCCTGGTTGACTATTCTATTGGTGATCCCACTAGTGATTGCTTTCGTTTTCTGCTGCAGGAGAAAGAACTGTGGTATGTGATGGAGCTTGTGGGTTTCTCTTTTCATGGTCTTAATAAAGTTCCCAGAGATCCTAATGTTCTGCAAATCAATCCTCTGGTCTGGATTTCAGTGGAATTGGCCAAACAATAGACAATGAGGATTACAACACAGATGACATTTCCACCCACTTGTCTTCTCTTTCTCTTTGAAAGCATCAAAATCTCAGCAAGAATCTGAGCCAAGAGGAAACCAGGAGCATAGGAGGGAACTCCAAATGCTGAAATCCAAAGCACCAGCAGATGGAGATGTACAGGTAATGATGGACAGAGCTGTTGGTTTGACTTTCTGTAACATTGTAGACTCCCATTCCTGCACCAATTGTAATTATTGTTCAGTCTATCCCCTCCATATGTCATTTCATATAATTCTTGTTTTTGCACTCATAATCGTAGGCCTTCAGGGGTGTGTTTTTCACTAACTTTCTTCCTAACTCCCTAACTTGCAAGCAATTTCTCTTCTTAACCTATGCCTTTATGGAGACATAAATCTAGTCCCTTGTGTCCATTTTTATGGATGTTGGTGCAATATGTTCACTAGGAGGAACAAAGACACATGCACTCTCACATACTGATTACAGAAATTTGTGAAAGAAAATTCTCTCTGCAGGTAATTTCAATGCAGTTATTAAGGCTAATACGTCTTCTATGTTTACTAGCAGTCTATCTTTGTATATTTAATGCTGGAGATAAACGAAAGGAGGTCATTGTGATCATATCATACGGTATATCTATGAAATTCTAAGAGGCATCCCTTTTCTCTCTACTGAGATAAAAAGTAAATAAAACTAGATCAGCACGCAGTCTGTTCCCAGAGTTCTGTGTTTCCCATATTGCTGATGATGCACTAGTGCAAATACACAAGGTTCCCAGAGTCCCCTGAGTTTATACAATGAGAAATAAACCCTTCCAGTTTGTAAATATGCTCCAAAATGTGTTCTTCATGGGCTCCTTCAGGACCACTTAGTGGTTCTCTGTCTGGCAGTAAGAGGCTTTTGTGGCAGGGGTGCAAGTCAAGATATTGTAGGACTTTAAGTGAGCTATTGAAAGTGCTGAACTTTATGAATAAGATTCAGCACCTATTCCTAAGGTTCAGCACTTTGGATGGGTCCTTAAAGTCCTATTCTTAAGGCCCACATTTTGGATAACTCCTTGATGACCCGTTGATAAAGTTTAGCACTTAGTTTAGGACTTAGCTCATTTTCGCACTAGCCTGTTATAGCGTGATGATTCCACTTTCAACATCCTCTGGAATCCTGGGGTTTGCGGTTTCGGGAGCCGGCTCTTCCTGAAACCGCAAACCCCAGGTTCCAGAGGATGTTGAAAGTGGAATCATCGCACCATAAAGGGCTGGTGCGGAAATAGCCTCAGTCAAAACGTTCAGCACTTTGGATAGCTCCTTAAAGCTTCTTAAAGGCTGAATGATAAAACCGAACACTTGGGATAGCTGTTTAAAAATCTTATTTGTATTTATAAGGTTCAGAACTTCCGTTAGACCCATTAAAGTTTTCTGGATAATATTCAGCTCACTGGATAGCTCATTTAAGTTCTATTGATAAAGTTCAGCCCTTTGGATAGCCCCTTAAAGTGCTCTTTGTTAGATTCCTCACTAACTTGGAAACTTCTAGCACCCCCTCTCCTCGCCACTCTGAGAAATTTCACCTTCAATTTCCCTTTGCCTCTGTAGGGTTCTGAGGTGGCCTATGCCCATCTCAGCTTCACTTCTGCTCCTTCTCTTCGTGAACCAGAGATGGAGACTGGGGTCCCATTGGTGAAAGAGAAGGGACTAACGTACAGTGAGGTTCTGTTTCGACCCATCAACAGGGCAGCAAAATAAAGAGAGATTGTGGCTGAAAGAAGCTACCCCGTGGGATGTCTTGATGTGGCTAACCCAACCCAAGTTGTTGCTTCAGGGCAAATGAATTCCATTGGTCCCTGAAAGAGAAGAAAAGAATTTGACAACCGAGAGTCTAGTCGTATTGTATGGATCTTCCTTACTTCACAATTATTAGAAGATTTGTATAGTGGTCTTACAACCATAGCCAGGATGAAAGCTTTGTGTGGCATTCTTCCATGAAAAGGGAAACACTATGTGGATGTTTTTTAAAATAAGAATTATGTATTTTTTCCCCCTTAGCTTGATAGAAATGTCAAAAAGAAGACTTTTCCATGTTCATGCCATGCCTCCCTGAAGAAACTCCCCGCTGCTCCCTGGTGTTTTCAGTATGATTCTTTTGCTGCCAGGAAAGGGATCTTTCAACCTCCCAGGCACTGAAGAACCCCCTTTAATAAGAACCTTTCCTTTGAAAATGGCTTTGTCTCTATGTGGTTTTAGTGAGGTTTACTGCACTTTCATTTCCTGTGCTGCACTATTTTGTTCCCTTCCTGTTGCTGTATCTGATGTTTTTAAATTTCTTTGGACACCAGCCAGAAAACTCTGGCTATTGAGTGTCCTGGAGTTCTAAGAGGTAAGATAAAAAAAAAAGAGATGGAATAAAATGCTGCTGGGGATGCACTGGAATGCAGCAAGAGACATAGCCAGCTAAATACTAATAAAACCATGAAAAGGAACTTCTCCTAAAGTAGGCTGGAGTGAAAATGAATATGGATTTGCATGTGCTGATTCCCAAATGCTTCCATCACTGTTATTCATGTATCCTGGTCCTTGGGAAATTTTTCCAAAAAAACAAGCTGACACAGGGAAGGTTCCGTAGCACAGTCCACTCCCTAAGACACCACGAAACTGGGGACTGGGTGATGCAGCAAGGGCTGGAGAAGGGTTGTTTACCTGGCAAGAGACAACTGATGCCTAGAAGGTTTCACTTCTACTGAATTTCTTGGCTTCATGGAATTTTCCCAGGATCTTTGATTTGCAATACTGACTTAGCAACCCTGACAAAGTCTGTTAAAGTGTACGGGATCATGGCTCAGGGCTCTCATTCTCTCCAGATTCTGTTCTGTCAAGATGAAAGAGAGAAATGCATTTCTTTTCCCTACATAAAGTTGGATCCTTGATTCACCAGGCCTGGTCTTCTAATTCCTCCTGGAGTGACAGGGCAAAGAAAGCCCCCTTCAGAAAGAAAGAAAGTTCCCCTTCCTTTTTCCTGCTCCAGGTCAAAACGGCGTCTCCTTTCCCAAGCTATGCACTTGGTCTTTTCATGGAGCATAAAACCACCCAACCCTCCTCTCCCAGCTTCAGGTTGAGTGGCAGGTTTTTCCAGGTAGTGGGACCTCTGGAAGAGCACCTTTATCTGAAAGAAGAACCAGTTGATCGCTGAATTAATATCCAGCTGGGGAACTTGGAACCAGGGCTGCTTCCCTTGGTGCTCTGGCTTACCAAGTGATGCTGACTTTTGGCCTTCCCTCTCTCTCTGTGAGCATATAATACTGAAGATGGAAGTGACTCTCTAACATTGTCTCAGATCCCAGCATTAACTGGTTTTCCTGCAATGCTTCCTGTCTCAAGGAGGAGGTGAGGCCACCCCCTCCTCCCAAGCATGGGCTACCTATGTGCCCAAATTGTAGATATAGATAGAACTTGAGAAAGTCATTTTTTGGGTCTATAGCTCTCAGAATACTCAGCCTTTGTTGTGGAGTACAGCTCCCAGAATCCCTCCCTCCAACTTGAGTCTTTAGTGCCCTGTTCCTTTATGCGCAGCCCACCTCCCTGCCTTCTTCCTTCAATGTAGAAAAAAAACCCTCTGCAGGTTGGTACTAAGAGGAACTGGATATAAACCTGTTTCACATGCCTTTTGTTGATATCAACTCTAATGGCCCAGGATTCAGCTTCTAACACATAGGCAAAGTATCTGTACTTTGTGCAGGAATGGGACAAGATGTCCTCTGCTTGTAGTGGGGACTCTTGGGGCCAGATTTAACCTCTATAGGTGCTTTTGGGGTCTCTGCAAGAAGCTGGAGGCAGAAACTCAAATTAGGATGCACACTGAAGAAAACAATTGTTCATTTGTTCCATTGCTTTCTCACCTCCAGTCACACACTGCTACTCTTCGGCTATTTTTATGTACTGGTTTCCGGGAAAGGCCGGGAAATGGCAGAACAAGCTAGATGTGGTTAGCGGCCCCATGAAACCATGTCTTTGGTGTGGCCAAGTGGGGCCAGGGGCCTCTAGGCTGAGCTGTGCGCTGGGCTGGAGGTGTGCGTGTGAGGTGCTGGTTGGTGGAAGGAGGGGATGATGCAGTTCCTGTCCTCATCTTTGCTGTCAGAGAAGATTGCTGCTGAGCTGTGCAGCCCCAGCTCTCTGTTGGAAGAGAAAGCAAGGCAGAGGGAGATTTGAAGACATAGCGTTGGGGTCCTCAGGGCGTCCTGGCTGAGAATGGAGTCCTTGGCATTGGTGGCAGGTTTGGGCATCTCTCTCTTTCTCTGTTCACTTCAGACCAGCAAATCACTGTCCTTCTCTCTTCCTGGATCCCAACAATTCTCTGCTCCCTGTTCGTCTTTTATGTTGATTACGGGTAGGTCTTCTCTGGGCTTTGAGGACCCTCTTTGGCTCCTTGAAGATTCTCTCTTCACTTCAGACTCACTGAAGGGACTCACTGTCTTTCTATCTTCTCGCATCCGAGATCTCTTTACTCATCCCCGTGTCTTTTTCTTCCCTTGTTCATCTAGACTAGACTAGGCCATTTGGAGACCATCTGGGGCTTTTTCAAGACTCTGCTGGTCCTTACTGCACAATGAGGGAAGCCATATTTTGAGAAATCAGTAGCAATGTTTTGTTATTCTCAGTAGCTTCTGAGGGCACTGTGTGTCTATGTGCCTTCTAGTCACCTGTAGATTTATGGCAACCCAATGATTTTCATAGGGTTTTCTTAAGCAAGGAACCCTCAGAGGTGGTTCAGCCAGTTCCTTTTTCTGGTATCCATGGGCAGCCTCTCATTCAAGTTGTAATTAGAGCTGACTCTTCGTAGCTTCCGAGATCAGTCAGGATCTGGTGCTTTTGTGGCCTTCAGGCTGACCGGAATGCATCGAGGAGGCATTATTTTCTGTTTTAGAGTGGTGGGGGAAAACCAGCATTTTCAAGAAAAAAATTTTTTGGTCCAATGTGTGCTGTTTCTTTGGGCAGTGGGACGGGATCAAGGAGAACAAGGAGGTTCCTCGGGTTTCTCTGAGCACTGCCTGGGTTCCATGGACGGCATGGTTCCC
Source organism: Iguana delicatissima (assembly GCA_948472985.1). NCBI lineage: Eukaryota > Metazoa > Chordata > Lepidosauria > Squamata > Iguanidae > Iguana > Iguana delicatissima. The sequence goes on from CAOKZL010001059.1 coordinate 267,805, forward strand.
ACGCCACCTTGAGATTCATCTTAGTTAATGGCTGTCCTGAAGGAACTTTCCTCCCCTGGAACTCTGGGACAAAGAGAAGACCAGCCCTGGTGAATCAGAGAACCAATTTTCTTTAGGAAAATAAATGCATTTCTGTCTCTTACCCTGCCGGCCCAAAATCTGGGAAGAAAGGGAGATGTGAAAGATGAGCTCGTACACTCTGATATCACTTGTCAAGGTTGCCAAGTCACTGCTGAGAAGTTCGTACGCTGGGAGAATTCCACCTAGCTGAGCAACTCACGAGAAGTTTGGACTAGGCCTGAGCTGGCCACGTGCAGCTTCCTTTAAAGACAACCACCATTTCCCAATCTTTGCTATAGAACCCATTTCCCAGTCCCTTGGGAACACATCTACCATGTAACCTTCACAGTGACAGCTTTGTTCTTCTGGAGGAAGACCAAGACAACACAGAGAACTTTTGGTAGCTGAGCCCATGCGAAGCCACATCAGTTTCCCCTCCAGTTCCTTCGGTGTTTTAAAGTGAAGCCTGTCTTTCCGAGAGGCGTGGAAGGAACACGCAAAAGATTAGTTCCTGCAGAGAGAAGCCTCTTTGCTGCCCTGAAAATATGGTTTCTGTGCCAAGAAATTCCCGCGGCTGATTTTATTATTATTTATAAGTATTATTTTCTGGGCAGACAATTTTCCCCCCATACAGAAACTGCTGTTTTCTGCACAGGCCTGTCTGTAAATTTTGTACAGAGTATGTCCCAAATTGTGAGTGCCTGACAGCAGAAAGAAAATGGCTACAGTTCCTCCCTGAGTTCTTTGAGAACAAAACTAGTTAAGAGTTACACCAGTCCTTCTTTTTAGTATCGAGAGAAAAAGGGGAGGTCATGTTTAAACTACGCTTTGGCCCAGCTCCTCTGCAGATGGCGCTAGAACTGCAGGTGGACATCCAACAAGCGAAGCCTGGCTCCAGAGGGGGTCAGAAGCTCCTTCCGTGCTGAATTCCTCCTTGCTTCTCAGCTGGTGGAGGCTTTCCTGCTCAGATTCCCAGCAAAGAAGAAACCTGGAAAAATTCTAGCGTCCTTTGTTCCTCCTCTTCCTTCTTTGAAGGAACTCTCTTTATTTCCAGCTGGTATTTCTGTCACGAGGTAAAAGAGAGGCAGGAAGTCAAGAGAGCGGTTCGTGAGGTTTCTCTAAAGCGACAGGCAGCTTGAAGGCACAGACACAGAAATGCACACAGAGTCCTTTGTGAGTAAGAATGCAGAAACACGACTGAGAGCAAGAGCCTTCTTTGGCATTGTCCTGTTTCAAAGCCCCTCTGAGAAGGGACAGTTTGCTGTTGAAGGTGCCATTGGGTGGGTCAGAAGCTGCCTCTGACCTGGTCTACTCCGCCTCACAAACTTCCTCCCATGCCTGTGGGATGGGGTGGCAGGTGCCACTGGGATGTCGAGTTATCAAATTACCAGCTCTGGATCAAGGCCAGTTCCAGGATTAGGAAAGAATCTTTCTCTCCCGTTGGTTCAGTCTTGAGAAACAGCCTCCTCTGCACAGCTGGAGTCTCCCAGCCATTTTCTCTCTTTCTAGTCCTCCTCTCTTTCCCTTCTCTTTCTTCTTCTTTTGATCCAGCCTCTCCCTCGGTGGTTTATACTTCTTCATTCTCCTTTCCGTGGGCTTTCTGTCAGTTTGCTTGTCTTCTTTATCTCTCCCTCCTTTCATCCCTACTTCTGTCCCCTCTCTCTGCACTAACCCATTGGAGCCTGGAAGGGGAAGCTGACCAAATCCTTTCTTTCTTTCTCCTCTTCCAGCTGCCTTCTCAGTTCTTAGTTGGATGGGGCTCTTTGCAGGTAAGAACCGGAAGTTCATTCCTGTAGCCTGACCTCTCAACCCTAACTCCAACTGCAGTGCAATGTCATTTCCAGTAGAGACCGAAGAGGGACAATGGTGTATATGGTCTGAAACTGAAAAGAGATACCAAAAAGCTACAGGGCCAAAGGCCGAGGGAAAAAACCTCTTGCAGCCTTGAGGTTCTTGGGCTGCTCTCTCCTTTGTATGTTATAAGCATATTACTGTCAGAATACTGCCAGTTCTAGGATTAATTAAGTAGAAGACGTTCACAATAAGAAGCCCAAAGAGTACAGAGGTTTGCTGAATCCAGGCTGCTTCCCAACAGCTTTTGTTTTTTGACCTCTAAGTAGAGGTTTCTACAGTAACACTGTCTTAATCCAAAACTAGCGATGGGCCAATTGAATCCTCAAATCCTTGGGAAGGATTTGAGATTCGTGAATGCGAATCCCTGTGCCAAAATAGGCAAACCGAATCCTTCAAATCCATCAACCAAATAGTTTGTTGGGGACTGGAATGCCTGAAAACCTGGGGGACCAGACACACAAGGGGAGATGGCAAGTAGGTGAGTTTTTCCCTTGGAGCAATAATGGCCTTTGCTAACAATTTCAGAAATTACAGCTGGGGTTATATTCTAATATGTTTAGATTGAACATTAAATATTTAAGTTCAGCACTCTTTTCTGTAGTGACAATCAGTGGCATGTAGAAATGCTGGGGTGAGGGGGGATGACTCCAGTCAGAAGTCGTGGGGCAGAGGGCAAGGGCACACCATCTCAGCCAGTGATTGCCATGTGGAGGCCAGGGTACCTCCTTCTACAAGGCCAGTGCCCGGTTGTAAACCTATAGCTAGAATAGGATGAGAAGTGAAGTGTCTGTCATGGTTTCTCATGAGCCACATGACAAACCACATGTAGGAGAAAGGAAAAATTGTTTTTAAAAAATGGTGCCTCTGGGGCTCACCGAAGGCCTGATTGGCTGGAAGGTACAGTCATCTTCAGATTTCAAGGACAGCTGAAAGATTCCTTTGCATAACTCCCTTGCAAAGCTCTTTCATACACAGTTCTGGAATTTGTAGTTTTCTAATGTCTTGCAGCCTTCTCTGCCAAAGTGTGCTAGTGCATCATCAAACTACAAACCCCAGGATGCCAGAAGGAGCTATGCAAAGAAAAAAGCCAGTTTTGACCTGGATTATCTCCCTACTGTAGTATGTGGCCCTGTTTACACAGGCAAGGAAATGTGGGATTAATCCACATTTTCCTGCCTGTGTAGAAAGGGCCTTCATGTCATTTTCAATCCGGGGAGATCCTGAGGCAAAACTGGGACAAATGTCCTTGCCAGAATTCTTCAGAGGGAGGTTTGCCTTTGTCTAGGCTTTTGCTAAGGCTGAGAGAGTGTGTCTTGTCCAAGATTATCCTTCTTTCTCTTGCTTTTTAAACCCTTTTAAAAAAAGGATTCGAAAGATTCGAGATTCGTGAGATTCATGGATTTCCAGAACCTTCCAGGAATTCTGATCTGGGTCAGATTCAGAAAATTCTAGATTCGTCCCATCCCTATCCAAAACAAAAGCTGGCGGTGCCTGGATTCCTCCCCTTCTGGTTTTCCTTTTGTGACATGTGCTTCAGGCTGTAAGGCTACGGAGAGGAACTGCCTTATTTTTATCAGTCAAATGTAAGCTGCTTTGGACGATGTTTCCCTGAAGAGCAGTGGTTGCAATTAAGAAAGACTAACTGGGGGAAATCAGAACCTGGGAGAATTTTAGGGAAATTCTAATGATAAAGGACCAAAGAGTGCAGTGCTTAGACTAAATCTAGGTCCTTTCTGCACTAGGTTGTTATAGCGCTATGGTCCCACTTCCAACATCCTATGGAATCCTGGGGTTTGTAGTTTAGGGAGGGGCCAGGTGGCCCCTCCCGAAACTGCAAACCCCAGGATTCCGTAGGATGTTGAAAGTGGGACCATAGCACTATAACAGCCTAGTGCGGAAAGGGCCCTGGTGTGGGAGTCATGCAGCCCTCCAGATGCTGATGGAGTAGAACTCCTAGAAATTCTAGCTAGCCTAGCCAATGGTGAGGAATGCTGGGACTTGCAATCAAACAGCCTCGGAAGGCCACATGATTCTGTGCTTTCCAATATTTGCCTGATGAAATGAAGAGAGTGGAGAAAATTGAAGATTAATATGTGGAGAGGGGACCCTTTCTGAGAGTAAGTAGACAGCAGTTTCTCTCCTGGTGCAGATTGACCTCTGTGTGTTACAGTTTCTTTCCTGTGGTACCTTGCAGCCCCAGCACACGCACAGGATCACTACGTCAAAGGAAAGAGAATCAACTATTAAATATAAGCAAAAACTAAAATTCCAGACCAAAAATGAAAAGTATAGAGAGAAAGAAAAGAAATTAAATCAGAATGCTTTCATGCAATTTTGACCCCTTGTTAAAGAAATCAGAGGTGAGGGAGGAATCTATCTGTCTTTGAGGAAGAGAGAGAGAGAGAGAAAATGTGGTGCCCAGATCCAGGGATGTGTTAATTCAAAGGGGATCTCTGTAAGGAACACTCTTCTTAAGTTACAGAGCTCTCTCCTTCTCCTGCCTTTGACAAGGTATGCTTATTCCTTCTGCTTCTTTCAAGAAGCATTTTAAATCCTACAGCTGGGAATGTTCTGTTCCAAAGTGAGGAGAGGCTGCAGGAGTTTGCTTTTGCCTGAGTCTCCTGGGAAGGGCAAGACTCGTCCCCGTCCTACCTGATGAGGTTGTACAAATTACTTTTGTATTTCTGAAACAATTCTGAAATGCCAAAACTCCCCCTTTTCCAGGAGACCCTCAACTCTGATCTTTCAGTATTTCTGGTACTGGGTTTTGCCTGATGGGATCATTGCTAAATCTCTGGAAATTGCTGAGACTGAAAATGAAAACCAAATTCTGCTCCTGAAAGGAACAGACTTGTGCTGTGTTGTTTATGGAGAAAAACAGATATAGTTTGGTTAATTTTGTCTTCAAGTGGAGATCAGGGCTAAAGGACATCTTTTTCCTTTCTCAGTTTCTCAGCAAGTTGAACTTCTCCCAGCTCCTAAACTCTCCTTGTCCCCCCATACAATACATTTCCAAGAGGACATCGCCTCTGGTTGGAATGCATTGTCCCAGCAGGACAGACGGGATTCCGGTTCTACTTCTGTCGACTGGAAGGAGAAAATCGATGGACTAAATATGAGGAACAGGAAAGATGTTCTTTGCAGATTAACACAACCCACTTGAAGTCAAAGGAAGTATTTGCTTGCTCTTACAAAGGAAAAGACAACAAAGGAAGACATGCTGAGTCTCAAAGAAGTAAGCAGGTTGTCTTCTCACTCATAGGTAAGTCTTTGGTTTTGTGGTGAATGAATTCTCCTGTTAACAGGGCTGGCCTGGTCTGGAAGATACATGTTTTTAAAAGGGGAATGTTTCAGAATTGTGTGCTTTTCTAGTAACTGAGGGCATGTGGTAGAGGGGAAAGATGAGGGACAGGATTTCCAGCCCCCTGTTTGGTTCTGCAGGAGAAAAAGGTGTCATTCTACAAAATGTCTACAGGTGAAATGTAGACATAAAGCAATTTGGTTCTCTTGGCTTCTCAAGGAATTTTATTAGTGTGTTCCTATGGGAGTCTGATGAAATCTACCTGATGTTTGATTATTTTATTCCCTAACTGATTGGATGGTTTTCTCTCCTCCTTTTTGGGGGGACCTCCAGAACGCTCTCCAGCTCCAACTCTTTCTCTGGATCCTCAGCACCCTTTTTTCATGCTGGGAGAAGTCACCCTGAACTGCTCAGCTCCTGAGGGGCAAGACGTGGTGGGATACAGATTCTACAAGAAAGAACAAGGCCAGAGCCGTTGGCAACCGTTCTATGACAGGAAAGGGCACCGTGAAGCTTTCCGTGTGGGTGAAAATGCTACTGTGTACTACAGCTGCAGTTACTGGATTCTGTCCCAGGAAGGGTGGGAGATCCAATCCCTGTTAAGTGACACCATCCTAATGCCTGGGAGAGGTGAGCGAGTCCCTGTTTGTGATGGAATGAGGTTACAACGCCCTCAGTGACTTCAAGCGAAATCAGGAGGCAACCCGAGGATTGTATGGGATAGAAAACAGGCATTTATTTATTTATTGCAGCTTTTTAAGAACAAGGAAAGAACTCAAGATGGCTCATGATTATTGATGTATAGTTATCCATTTTGCTAATTTTATTCCCTAAATGACTGGATTGTCTTCTCTGCTTCTTTTGCGGGGATCTCGAGAGCGCCTCCCAGCTCCAACTCTTTCCCTGGACCCTCAGCACCCTTTCTTCATCTTGGGGGAAGAAGTCACCCTGAAGTGCTCAGCTCCTGATGGGCAAGATGTGGCAGGATACAGGTTCTACAGGGAAGAACAAGGCCGGAGCCACTGGCAGGCAGAACATGCAGGGAAAAGCCCCCGTGAAACTCTCCGTGTGGATGAAAATGCTGCTGGGCGGTACAGCTGCACCTACTGGATTCTGTCACGGGAAGGGCAAGAGAACGAGTCCCTGAGAAGTGGCACCATCTCCATTGCTGTGAGAGGTGAGTGAGTCCCTGGTTGTGATGGGATGAGGTTACAATGTTCTCACTGACTTCAAGGAAAGCAAAAACAGAAGACAACCTGAGAGTCGTATGGGATCGAAAGGAGACTTCTTTTTATTTTGGTGATTTAAATCCCAGCATTCTCAGAAGAGGGAAAGAGCTCAAAGTGGGTCATAATTAGGACTGTAAAGATCTTCACTGAGTTTGGGTGGGATTCCATTCACCTTTGCTTCTTCTGTTTTCCTCCCCCCGCGCTATTTTGTAATCTTGGTTTCCTTTTTTGCTTTTAGGGATTGCAGCTGGGAGAGCAGTCAGAAATTGCCCCCAGAAAAGCCTCTCCTTGTGACAGCTTCTCTGTCTGTTCCTGGTGGAGGGTTTTGGCTGGGGTGGGAAATATGGTGCCATCCCAAAGTAATTGGACTTCAGCTCCCATTAATCCCAGCTAGCAAAGTCAATGGGAAAGAATTCTGGGTGATGCAGTCCAGTGTCATCGGAGGGCCATATGATTCCCCCTTAGAATGGGCTTTTGTTACTGTTCTCTTCCAATTATTTCTTTGCATTTTCTAAGGCAAAATAACATTTCACTTAGAGAAAGTCAGGTAGGACATATAAAATGAAAAAAGGGAAAAGAAAGTGATAATTAAAAGCTTCCTTTCCCAGAAAAGAACAACTGTCAGAGGTAACTAAGGGACTGTTATACCATTTTTTCTCCATTTTTATTTCAATTAAGGAAGCAACAGTGCTGAACCAGGAATCAATTAAAGACACAAGACTGCTTCTAAGCCCTGCCCAGTGCTTTACCTGATGAAAGCTGCCACTTTACCTGAAAGGCTGGCACTCTAAAGTGTTTTTTTCCCCCTCTAAGCAAAGAGTTATCATCTATCATATCTGCAAAATATCTAGGGGTACAGGCTGATTTGGGAACCGAAGTTTTTAACTTAACCACAGAACCGTCTCAGAATTTCCTACTTCTCTTTTGTGGGTGATGGTTCTACAGCTCTTCCCGCGGCTGCGGTGCTGACAGTGGATCCTCCATCTGGAGTGGTACAGGAAGGGGAGACCCTGCTGCTCACTTGTTCCTCCAACGGGAACCACACAGAGAGAAGTTTCCATTTCTACAAGGATGGAGCTGAGATGAACTCCACTAACCAAGGGTCTCTGAAGAGCACCAGAGGACCTGAGGATGCCTCTTCCAACATGTCTCTGAGCATCTCCCTACAGAGTCAGCCCAACCACACAGGGGAATTTGCTTGCAGGTATGAAGAAAGAATGGACAGCAGGTGGATCATGTCTTTGTGGAGCCAGAAGGTGAATGTCACAGGTGAGTCTTTTTGGGGAGGGTGGGAGCAGTATTTCCTAGTGGCTAGAGCTTTATTCTGAACTGGGATTATCTGTCATTGTGTTCTGTTCAAAATCTCAAAGAACCTGGTGGAGATGGAGAGAGGAGAGAAGGTGGATTCCATCAGATGCCACTGTCCGCTATACTTGAGGTATTGCAAAGGAAGGGAGAATGGTTGGGGATCTCTACAGGCTGGAGTGTGGACTCCATCAATCCAGATGGTGCCATTGTTCTATTGGATCCCAGTTCCAGCCTTAAATTCTGCTTCTTTTTCTTTCTTTCTCTTATTCACCCTTTGATGGACCTTTATCTCTCACCTCTGAGTGACCTTTTCATGTGAGCAGTGAATGGTGACCCCACTCCTGGTTTTAGTCCAAACTTTAAAGGAGCTTGCCAAGCTGCTGGATTCTGTTCTCCACACATCCTTTAAAGCTCAAAGTAGATTCACTGCTCCACTGCCATGATAGCTATCAGCTCCCAGTAGATCATCTGACGGGGGGGGGGGCGGCGGAAGTGACTGAAGTAAACTTTTGCTTCATTCATTCCATTTACTGCATAAAGGAATGAATAATTTCAAAGGTTTTATCTAATTAGGTGATATTACAGCTGTTTTGAATGATTTTTCTCATTATTTTATGCCCAAAATGTGCAAAACAAGTGTTTTCCCCCTACAAAACCCATTTTTCACCTCAATGTGTATTTTTTATTTTTTTTTGCAAATCAATTTTCCATTAAAAAACTCTTTTAAGAATGAAAAAATCTCAAGACAGTTTCCCATATTTGCCATAGGCTGTCTCACTGTGTTGACATATGGAGGGTTTGAAAGCATACAAGTATTCGTTGTATGTATAGAATGGAGACAGAGACTGGCATGGTTCGCCCCAGTTTTTGGACTTCCACTCTCTAGAATCTCTCTGTAAAAATCTGATCCAAGTTACCTTCTGGAAGTGATATAGGGATATCCATTTTATTGGACAAGGGACTGGTGGCATGACTTTTTGGTTCATATTTTAAGAGTTAACCTTAAGGATTTTTAAAGAATGTTTTATTTAATTCAAAGTATTATTACTTATCCATCCTGAATCTTAAAAAAAAAGAATAGACTTTAAGATAAACAGCTCCTGGGTAAACATTTTGCCTACTCTTCTCTTTTACCAGTTTCCAGTTCAATACAAAATTCATCCAAGGCATGGTTGGCGTTTTTATTGGTGATCCCTTTGGTGATTCCTTTTGTCTTCTGCTTCAGAAGAAAGATCTGTGGTATGTGATGGGTCTTGTGGGTACCTCTTTTCATGGTCTTAATAAAATTCCCAGGGATCCTAATGTTCCTGAAATCAGTCCTCTGGCCTGGATTTCAGTGGAATTGGCCAAACAATAGACAATGAGGATTACAACACAGATGACATTTCCACCCACTTGTCTTCTCTTTCTCTTTGAAAGCATCAAAATCTCAGCAAGAATCTGAGCCAAGAGGAAACCAGGAGCATAGGAGGGAACTCCAAATGCTGAAATCCAAAGCACCAGCAGATGGAGATGTACAGGTAATGATGGACAGAGCTGTTGGTTTGACTTTCTGTAACATTGTAGACTCCCATTCCTGCACCAATTGTAATTATTGTTCAGTCTATCCCCTCCATATGTCATTTCATATAATTCTTGTTTTTGCACTCATAATCGTAGGCCTTCAGGGGTGTGTTTTTCACTAACTTTCTCCCTAACTTGCAAGCAATTTCTCTTCTTAACCTATGCCTTTATGGAGACATAAATCTAGTCCCTTGTGTCCATTTTTATGGATGTTGGTGCAATATGTTCACTAGGAGGAACAAAGACACATGCACTCTCACATACTGATTACAGAAATTTGTGAAAGAAAATTCTCTCTGCAGGTAATTTCAATGCAGTTATTAAGGCTAATGCATCTTTTATCTTCTATTATGTCAAAATCTCAGCAAGAATCTGAGCCAGGAGAAAAGCAGGAGAATAGAGAGGAGCTTCCGATGCTGGAATCCAAAGCACCAACAGACGGAGACTTACAGGTAGTGATAGGCAGAGGTATTGGTTTGACATCCTGTAAGATTGTAGCCTTCCAGCTGGTCCCTTGTGTCTGTTTTATGGAGCCATGCTGTTGTTGCAATGCGTTCCCTAGATCAGATGTTATGAAGAACAAATACACGTGCACTCACACACATTGATTATATAAATTTGTGAAAGAGAATTCTATCTTCAGACCCTAGTGGTAAGTGCTAATGGACCTTCCATGTTTTATGGCAGACTATCTTTGAATATTTAATGGTGGAGATAAATTCAAGGAGGCCATTATCTTTATATCGTATGGTGTACCTAGGAATTTGTAAGGGCCGTCTCTTGTTTCTCTGCTGTGTTAAAATTAAAAAAATTGGGAAACACACTCTTCAAGTTTGTTAATATGCTGTAAGACACTGGAGACAGAACTTGTTCTCTGTGGGCTTCTTCAGGGCCAGCTCGTGATTTTGTGTTTGGCAGTCAGAAGCTTCCACAACAGGGGTGCAAATCAATCTGCTGCAGGACTTTCAATGAGCTATCCAAAGTGCCAGTGAGATTCATCACGCATTCCTGAGTCCAGCACGTTGGTTACTCCCAGTCTTAAGGTTCAGCATTTGGACAGCTCGCAAAAGTCTGTTCTTTAGGTCCAACGCTTTGGATAGCTCCAGCGTCACCCTCAACTGCTCTTTGCCTCTGCAGGGTTCTGAGGTGACCTATGCCCATCTCGCTTTCCCTTCTGCTCCTTCGCAGTTTGGACCAGAGATGGAGAGTGGAGTCCTTTTGGTGAAAGAGGAGGGAATAATGTACAGCGAGATTCTGTTTCAACCCATCAACAGAGCAGAAAAATAAAGAGAGATTGTAGTAGAAAGACACTACCGCATGAGATGTCTTGATGTTGGCAACCCAAAAGAAGCTCTTGCTTTGGGGGAAATGAATTCCATTGGTGCCTAAAAGAGAAGAAAAGGATGCGGCAATCAAGACCCCATCCATGGTGTGTGGACCTGCCATAACTGCACATTTACTAGAAGCTCTGTGTAGCTGTCTGACAACCCTGGTCAGGGCTTGTAGAACCCTTGTGTAGCCTTCTTCCACAATATTTGCCCCAGTGTAGGTCATTAACGTGATTCTAGCCTGAGGTTTCGCTTTCTTCCCTGCAGAGATTTTTAAAATCGCAAGTTTTCTCTCATTGCATTTATGAAGAATGTTGCCATTTTAAAAAAAGTTTTCATTAAAAGAAATGAAAATGGGAAGTAGATGTGCGTGATTTAAAACTTCTTGCCACATTTTAAAACCTGTTAAATTGATTTATTTGATCATTTTAGTCTGTTTAAATTATTTTTTTGGTTTTATCTGAAAGAGAGAAGGTATTTATGGATATCTGAAAGACCCTCCTCCCTCCATATAAGCTTGCCTGAAATCTGAGATCTTCAGAGGAGGTCCTCTTCCATGTCCCAACACCTCCTGAAGTTAGGTTGGTGGGTGCCTGTGAAGGGCTTTTTTTGTAGCAGTGCCTCAAGTATGGAACTCCCTGCTCAAGGAAGTCAGGCTGGCCCTCTCTTTTGAGCTTCTGACAGCCAGCCAAAACAGTGCTGTTCTGCACGGCATTCAGAGTTTGCAACTGCTGCTTTTACTGTTTCAAAATTGGATTCTAGGATTGTTTCTAGACTGCTTTTAGGAATTTTTAAAGCGTATTTTAATGTAGTCTAAAAATGTTTTTATCTTTGCATTGTTTTAATTAGTTTTTATTTGTTCATGGTCTCAGGAGCTCTTATGGTTGGGGAGGTGTGATAATGGGGCTTCCCATTATCTAGGCTTATCAAAGGGAGACACTTCTCTCTTCAGGTAAACCAAGGGTTAATGAGATGTTAGGATTACATCAAGGGTCACAGGGTGAGAGTTGACCAACCAAAAGGAAAGGGTCAGCATCACAGGTCACAAGGTGAGAATTGACCAACCAAAAGGAAAGAGGCGGGCATCTTGGAGATGCTTCCAGATCCTTCCAAGGAGAAAAATAAAACTTCTGAGAGGCCATGTGGCCAGAGAGACAGAAGAGAGAGAGACAGAGAGAAAGAGAGGAGAGCTGGCAGGCATGCCTGCTGTGTCTCCTGGACCCCCTCTCTTCTCCTGTAGACCATCTACGCCTGTAACCTAATTGTGAGTAACTAGAAATAAGTAGTTAGTAGCGTTAGGAATGTTGTTATTTTGGGAATTGGCTGATCTTAAGAATGTATCTGTGCTGTTATATCTGTTTTGTAAATTCTTGTAACTAAGTGTACCTGGGAGAGGGGGTCTCCCAAGTGTGATATTGTTTATTTGCATGCCTTAATTAAAACACTTTTATAAACCTCCGTTTCTCTCCATTTCCACGCCAGGGTTGGCACACGCTACATAGGACCTCTCACCCAGGGGAAGGGGGAGGTGGAAGTTCCTTATGCTTAGAGATTGGGCAGGGTCCCTCCTGTCCTGTCCAAATGATTCTTAATTCGGGGGGGGGGTGGCAGCATACCTGATAGAGTTGGGGAGATTGCCAGTCGTTCCATGCGTGGAAGTCAGCTTTGGAAGGCTGGCAAGAACCCTAGTAAAAGCACTGGGAGGGAATTTCCAGTCTTGCAAGGCTGGAAGTCAACTTAAGACTGGAAATAAACCTACAGTGTCACAGGAGACAATACAGAAAAATCAGTGAATCAATCATTTAAAATTGTTTCCATTGATTTTACTTGTGACCTCAGATCCCAAGATGCAGGAGAGGATAGAAATATTTCAACAAACAAACAAGGTTAGAGTCCCATTATGGTCTCATAAAGATATTTAATTTCTCTTTTGCATATGCATGTACCTTTTTTGGAGACTACATAACTGAGGCATGCCTGTATATAGATTTTCCTCCTTTGTTAGACTTGGAGGTTTGTTTGCTTGCTTGCTTGTGTTTTTGAATGACACCTGAGGCATGGCGAGGTCCAATTTTGGGTGATGAAGGGAGAGGTCGGCTCCTCCTGACATTGGGTGCTGCATCCATTGGGTGCTGCATACCTCTGAAGGACCCATGAGAGATCATGGGGGATGCTTGTTGCTGTGCATCCACCTATGGGAACAATGCAAGGGTCTTCTCCACCCTCCTTTAGAGTTGTGTTGGATGAGGCTACATCAGGTAAAAGGTGGGTTTGTGGGTGGGGAGGGAGGTGACAGAGGAGAGGTAGTGCAGTTCCTCCTGGTGAAGAACCTTCCTGACTGAGGACTGGCCAATGTGAAAGCAACGAGAGCTCTGTTCCTGAGTCAGTCTGGGAGCCCTTCCCCAGGGACCACTGCATGGCTGAAGGGTGGGCACTCTCCCTCTGGGGATTCACCTTCCCTGGACTGGAAGGGAATCCAGTGCACAACTGTGTGGGAGGAGCATGATGCTCCAGCCAGGTGGATGCAGGAGGCCAGCTTATATTTGTACTACAGATGAAAAAGCTCAGTTGTCCCAATTACTGACAGATGTTGACAAAAAGGCATTGGTATTTCTTCACTAGATTTATTTTTCTCACAAAGGACAGAAAACTCACTGCCAACATTTAAGAATTGCTTTTAATTATTTTCAACCATATCTTTTAAATTGTCTTAATATTGTGAAAAGTTTAATTTCTATTTTGCTGCTGATCTTCTGTAAGTTTTTAGCTCTGTTGCACTTGCGTTTAGTTGGAAGCTATCTTAAATCCCAGCTTCTGGAAAAGGGCTGGATAGAAATAAAGAGGAGCAGGGGGAGGAGGGGGAAGATAACTGCTTCCATTGGTTTTCCATTGATTGGTCTCATTGTCCATGAGCCCTGACTTGCATTGGTGACTTTGTTGGCTCCCCATGTAGTAATGTAACAGAACTGCTCAATTCGATTTCCCAAAGAGGTTAGTCCATAGTGTAGTATTCTATGTGGGTGAAACTGAGGAGGAGCACATCTGTGTGTATCACTGGAACTCATTCCATGAAGGAGAAATCCATTCCCTGAGGAGCAACATCCTCTCCATAGCTGTGAGAGGTGAGTGAATTTTTGTCCAGCTGGATGAGGTTGGAAGGATGAGGTTGGTCTGTAGCAGGGGAAAAGTCATGTGGCCCTTCAAATATTGGTGGGTTGCAGTTTTCATCTGCCACAGGCAGCATAGCTTATGGTCTAGAATGCTGGGAGACACAGTCCAACAGCATTGGGAAGGATCCATTTTCCTTTGATCTATGGAAGGAGCCAGCAACTGGATGGGGGTCAGGAGCAAATTTCCTCCCTCCCACCCCCCTGCTCATGGGACATACTCTTCCAATAGTGCTTTCACATACTTCTAATTTAACCAGAGCCCTCCCTAAAATAGTGGCAGCAAGTGACATTGTGTCAGTTCGTGTCATTGTTTTGAGATAGATGTGGGTGAAGATAGAGGTTTATGTGAATTCTGGGAGGAGGCTATCAGTGTGGGGTGTTTTAGGGGCACTCTGTGCAATTTTTAATTTAAAAAATGCTCCAGATCCCCTATTGAGAAAAAAATGGAGTGTTGGGGGGCCTTTGACAGACTGAGAGGAGGCCACAAAAGTGGGGTCCAGGGGCAACGTGCTGGGTTCTTATTTTGAAATAAGAGTTGCTAGAATGTTGGGTGTTGCTAAACTGCAATTCACAGTATCATCACCACTGGCTATGCTAGGGCTTATGGGAATTGGAGTCCAATGACATCTAGATGGCTCCATCTCTCATCCCTGGAGTACGGGGTGAAGAGTCTCATTTTTTGAAATCAGAGTTGCTGGGACATTGAGGCTGGAATGTCAAGGGAAGCAGAAACAGGAAATTGCTGAAGGGGAGCCTTTCTGAGTCCCAGATGCAGAGATGAGAACTGTCCTTATGTGCCTCCTTAAGCCACATTTCCGCTTTTCCTTGCTTCTGTCTGGATCGATAATTATCACCTGAACACTAAAATTCCTCTATCCACAACTTCCCTTCCCTTATCCTTTGGCTAGTCCTTGTGTAAGTGTGTGAGTGTTGGAATCTTTTACGTGCATGTGTGAATCTTTCACTACAACACATTTTTAGTTTACGTTTTGGATTCTCTGGCCAGTTCTTTCCTGGAAGACCCTGTAAACTTTGGTGCAAAGATCTTGTTAAGTTACCCCCATCTTGCAGGCCTCCTAATCTTGAGCTAATTAATTTCCCTCTGTCACGTGGAGGTACTGGCATCATGGGTGGACCTCTGAGTCACCCATGTTTTGGGGTAACACCTATGGGCCTATGTTGCAGATATAGATGGAACTTGAAAAAGTCACTTTTTGGAGTACAGCTTTCAGAATCCCCAGAAGCTGTTTTGGAGGACAACTCCCAGAATTGTCTCCCTCATCTGATGGCAACATCCAAGTTGCATTGAAACACAGGGAGTTTATGCTGCCCTGCTCCCTTATATGCAGACCAGCCCCTTGCCTTCTTCCTTTGATGCAGAAAAAACCCTCTGCAGGTTTGTATTAAGATGAATTGGAGATAAACCTGTTTAATATGCCTTGTATTGCTGTCAAGACTAATGGCCCAGGATTCAGCTCCCAACACATGGGCAAAGTGTCTGGACTTGGTGCAGGAATGGGGTGTGACATCCCCTGGTTGGAGTGGTGAGTCTTAGGGGCAGATTTAACCTCTGCACATGGTGTCTCTGAAGGAAGCTGGACGTTGACACCCAAATTAGGATGCCCACTAATGAAAACAATTGCTCATTTGTTCCTTTGTTTTCTCACCTCTTGCCTCACTCTGCTACTCTTTGGCTATTTTTAAGTACTGGTTTCCAGGAAACACCAGGAGAAGGCAGAGCAAGGGCAGATGTGGTTAGCAGCTTGAAACCACGGGTTGTTGTGACCAAGCAGAGCCAGGAGCCTCCAGGCTGAATTGTGTGCTTGGCTGGAGGTATGAGTGTGAGGTGGTGTTTGGTGGAAGGAGTGGATGATGCAGTTCTTGTCTTCATATTTGCTGTCAGAGAAGATTGCTGATGAGCTGTGCAGGTCTGTTGAGAGAGAACACAAGGCGGAGAGAGATCAGAGGACCCAACATCCTGGCTGAGGATGGAGTCCATGGCACTGGTGGCAGGTTTGAGCATCTCTCTCTTTCTCTCTCTCACTTCAGACCAGGGACTCATCATCCTTCTCTCTCCTTGCATCCTGAAATCTCCTTGCTCCCCTCCCGTCTTTTTCTTCACTTGTTTATCTAGTTTGGTGTAGCCCCTCTCTGCGGCTTGGAGACCATCTGGGACTCTTTCAAGATTCTGGTGGTCCCTCCTGCATCATGTGAAAAGCCATTCCAAGGAACCGGAAGTGATGCTTTGTCAGTGTTGGTTGCCTCTGAAGCTATTGTGGGTGTAGGTGCTTTCAAGTCATCTTTCCATGTATGGTGATCCATGAATTTGTAGGCTTTTTTTTTTTTTTGGCAAGGAATCCTCAACTGGCTTTGCCAATTCCTTCCTCTAAAATGTAGCCTACAGTAGCTGGGATTCATTAGCAATCTCCCACCCAAGTACTAACTAGGGCTGATCCTGCTTAGCTTTGAAGACTGTACCAGATCTGGTGCCTTTAAGGTCTTTAGGCTAATCTGAGGGCACTGGGAAGGCATAATTTTCTGTTCTGGACCAAGCAGGATCTTGTGCCTTTATTTATTGATATTCCTGTTTCCTATTTATTTATAACAATCATTCAGTTTATTGTTTTATTACATTGTTTATTTTTCATTGTTGTTTATAAAGGTAATTTATGTTTCCCGGCAGAAAATTTTGTTGACTGAACAGAAAATGCTGTTTTCTGCATAGTCTGAGTGTGCATTTTTCATACAGTAAATCCCAAACTGTGAATGCAGTTTATAAACTGTGCAGTTTTTGGAAGACTTTTTCATAGGAGAAAGAAAATTTTTGCAATTGCTCATTGCTTCCTTGGAGAACAGAACTAGTAAACAATTACCTCTGTCTTTCTTTGTAGTAAAACTTGAAAAGGGGTTAGATCATTTCTTTTTTTTAAATAATTTTATTCAAATTTTAACAAATAAAACAAACAATTAGCTCTGCAATGTTTACATGAAATGTTTTTCCTTCTTCCTTTCCTTTCTGGATTACAATTATTAATATTCCTTCTATTTATTATACCACGTATCACAATAAAATGTTAATAATCTATAATTTGTTAGTTCCTGCTGTATGTCTCTACTTGTTACACGATATTTCGTTGACTATTAACCTGAATAGTAATTGATATCATGGAAAATGTATTACCTTCTGTCTACCCCCAACCCAAATCTGTAATAATCTTCCACTCCTTATTAATGTCTTCATCTGATTTCCCTTTTAATCTTTGTGTAAGTATGTCCGCATTTCTATTTTCCATAAAAGTTGTCCACCACTGTTCTGCTGTAGGTGTAGTTTCATTTTTCCAAAGTTGTGCATACTCAATGCGGGCCGCCGTCACCATGTACAAAATTATTCTCCAGTATTTCTTAACTGGCATTCCATCTAATATATGTGTCATGTTTAACAAGTAGAATTCAGGTGTCATCCCAAATTGGATCTTCAAAATTGAACTTATTTTCTTGTGTATTTCTTTCCAGTATTTTGTGCTCTGGGACATGACCACCACATGTGAAATAATGTACCAGAGTTCTCTTGACATTTCCAACATTGACCTGTACCCGTCTTGTAAATTGTCTTTAATTTTTCTGGTGTCATGTACCATCTATGAAATAGTTTATAATAGTTTTCTTTTAAGTTTTGAGCAGCAGTAAATTTCTGTGTGCGTTGCCAACTCTGTTCCCACCATTCTAATCATATTGAGTGTCCAACATTTTGTGCCCATTGTATCATTATTGCTTTAACTGTCTCCTCCTCACATTCTTGGTGTAAAATTTCTTCATACAAGTATGCTAATAAATGTGGTGGATTTTCTCTTAACATTCGCAGTAAATGAATTTGTTCCTTTTGTTGTATTCCGTAGGTTTGTACATCTATTTGAAATCTTTCCTTTAGCTGTCTATAGGGAAACCAGCTTAATTTTATTCCTTCGGTTTCCAATTTCTCTCTTGATTTCATCTTCACACCGAAGTCTTCTGTTGTGTCTAATAAGTCTTCATACCGTAACCATTTGTCTGTATCTTTCCATCTCCCAAAAAAAGCTTCTTGCGGGGAGACCAAATTGGGTAACTGCCTTATATTCTTCTTCTTGTAGTCAATCACTTCTAAACTTATGTTATGGCTCAGTTCCTTTCCATATAGTACTGGAATTGCAGTCAGACATTCAACAGGTGAAGCCAGGGCAAATGGGGGGGGGATCATAAGAGTTACCTCAAAACATAGGTGCCACAAGGGCCACCCTGCGATGTCAGATACCTCTCGCAAAAGTGGGGAATGAATTAGCTCAGAAAGGAGACTTGTGAGAGGCAGGGTAACTTAATGGGACCTTTTCTACCAACGTTTATGGGCTCATGCAGGAAAGACAACCAGCCAAAGATTCAAAAGTAAGTTAAAAATGTGTGTTTATTGAAAGGATTCACTCATGCGTGCACTCAAAATACAAACAGTCAAACATTCACATAAGAGCTAACTGAAGGAGAAAGAGAGGAAAGAATTATGTATAGAGAGACTGAGGGTTGGGGTTTATAA
The DNA here is from genome assembly GCA_948472985.1 of Iguana delicatissima. Classification (NCBI taxonomy): domain Eukaryota; kingdom Metazoa; phylum Chordata; class Lepidosauria; order Squamata; family Iguanidae; genus Iguana; species Iguana delicatissima. The sequence goes on from CAOKZL010001059.1 coordinate 286,179, forward strand.
TTACCAGTCCAGAAGAATAATGAAGAGTTGAGATGTGGCTAGCTTAGGTAGACCCTAAGGATAGTTCTCATTTAGGAGCCAGACGGCCAGAATGAGGGGTAGACCTTCACGTGACTGCACTGGCCATCCTGAAATCAGGGGTATTTGTACCCCAAAAATACCCTGTGGCAATGGAGGATATGTGCAGTTCCAGGTGTGGACAATGGGAGTCGCAGTACAGATGATGGACTATCAACCCACTAATGTTTGCAGTGTTTGGATGACAAAGACATGATGACTGTTGTAATAACTTTGTCATGTGGGTGCTATGAGGCAAGAGGAAGGAGTCCAGGTGCACAGGGGATGGACATCTGTCAATTAGTGTCCTGGTGGGCTTCTCACAATGGCATTCTCCAGGAAATTCCAGCTTCCATTATTCCCTGGAACAGTGGTGATTTACCTGATAATTGACCTAGGTTCTACCAAGAGGCTGTTTTAGGCTGATCTGCTTGTGACCTTGTGTTTACAGTCAAGTTTCCTCTTTCTGGCTTGACCTCTCGGTCACCTTCAGGTTTGTTTTTGATATCAGTGCCAATTGAACATGTGTTGTCAATCCAATATGGTGCCAATTGAGTATGGTGCTCATCCAAACCATACTGATATCTGGGACCCCCAAAGTGGAGCCTTGCGTAAGTTCTGTCTATGCAGAATTCCTCCTTGTTTCTCAGCTGCTGGAGGTCATCCTGCTCAATTTCCCGGCAAAGGCAGAACCTGGAAAAATACCAGATTCCTTTGTTCTTCCTGGTGATTCTTTCAAGGAACATCTCTTTATTTATAATTAGTATTTATATCATGAAGTAAGAGAGAGGCAGGATATCAAGAGCATGGTTTAGAGACCATTCAGGAGATCTGAATTCCCACTGAAAAGCTCCCTTGTGTCATTTCTCAGAGTGAATTTGTAGATATTCAGTTTCCTATAGAGGAACAAGGAAAACCACCTCTGGGGATTCCTTGCCTATGAAAACCCTATGAAATTCAGGGGCTCCCCATAAGTCAACAGGCAACTTGAAAGTACACACACACAAACACAGAGCCCTTTATGAATAAGGTTGGAGAAAATATGACTGGAAGCAAAAGTGTTCTTCTCCTGTTTCTCTAAGTCACAAGAGTGCCTGCTTCAAAGTGCCTGGGCTAAGGGACAACTGGCTTAAGAAGTTCCATTTGAGAAGGCCAGAAGCTGCCTCAGACCTCGTCTCACAGACTTCCTTCCTTCACAGATTGTGGGATGGGGGAGCAGTCACCACTAAGAATGAGGAAAACAGAACAAGGGAGTTCTTTCCATTACATTTATCTGTCCATCAAATTATCAAATTACCAGCTCTGGATCCTAGTGAGTACCAGAGTTGGGAAAGAAGTTTTCTCTCCTTTGGTTGAGTCTTGAGAAACAGCCTCCTTTCTACAGCCTGTGTCTCCCAGCCATTCTCTCTCTTTCCAGTCCTGGTCTCCCTCCTTCCTTCCTTTCTTTTCTTCTTCTTTCGATCCAGTCTCTCCCTCTGTGGTTTTTACTTCTCTGTTCTCCTTTCCATGGTCTTTCTGTCAGTTTGCTTCTCCTCCTTGATTCCTCCCTCCTTTTGCTGCCCAACCCACGAAATGAAGAGACCACACACAGGACTTGGGTTGAACTAGGGCAATTATTAATATGCCTAATTAACATAACGTTGGAAGTGAACTTGACCTTGAACTTGGGCTTGCATTTATACTTGACCATGAACTTGAACTTATGACCTGAGAAGGGGGGTCAACAGCAAGGGTAGGCTAAGGCAAGGGTCAGCTCCCGACCTCTTCCGTAGCCCTCCTTGAGTGAGATACCAGGCCCCAAAGCCAACCCCTGAGGGTGGATTAAAACTTTGGCTGGCCCTTTTCTGGAAGGCAAGCCCACAAACCGCAGCCCCCCGGCTCACAACAGTAGGGACGAGCCCTGGGCCCACCTCAAGGATAGCATTTATCCTACACCAAAGGGTGCCATAGGTACTCACCAAACCCTTAGACCCCCCCATACCAGCCCTGGGCAAATACAAGTGTGGCTGTGGAGACCTATTTAATATCTAATTAAGACACAACCCTGTGAAGCCAATTGCCCAATCCCTTGGTGCAGTGTAGGGTAGGTGAAACTCCCCCCAAAGGGGGGAAAAATTCCTACCCGGCCCCGAAGCGACCAGCGATCTTACACTGAAACCATATGGTGGGAGGGTGGGTCGCCAGGAAACCAAAAGGCTGAGGGAGGGGTGGGGGCAGCCTTAAAAGGTGTCTGCAAACCCCGCCCCTCCCCATCGCACGGAGATTACGTGATTAGTGTTCTCTTCTCGTGGGAGGGGCGGCAAAGCCGTCCCCCCTTGCCATTTGTGGTCACGAGAGCGGTGGGAAACGAATTGTCCCCTCTGTCTGCACTAATCCCTTAGAGTCTGGAAGGGGAAGCTGACCAACTCCTTTCTTTCTTTGTCCTCTTTCAGCTGCCTTCTCCGTTCTTGGCTCGATGAGGCCCTTTGCAGGTAAGAACTAGAAATTCCTTCCTGTAGAAGTAGAAATTCCTTTCTGTAACCAGGGTTTGGCCCTGACCTCTCAACCTTAACTCTATGTGCATTTCAATGTCATTCTCAATGGAGACCAAAAAGGGACATACGGTCTGGCACTGAAAAAGGAAACCGAAAAGCTATAGGATGAAAGGCCAAGGGAAAAAGGCTCTTGGAGTCTTGAGTTTCTTGGGACTGCTCTCCCCCTTGTGGGTGATAAATGTGTTACTGTCAGAATACTGCCATTTCTAGGATTTATTAAATCAGTGGTTCTCAACCTGTGGGTCCCCAGATGTTTGTGGACTTCAGCTCCCAGAAGCCCTGAGCATTGACCATAGTGGCTGGGGCTTCTGGGAGCTGAAGTCTACGAACATCTGGGGACTCACAGGTTGAGAACCACTGTATTAAATGGATGCAGTTCACAGTAAAAGTTGAACCAGCCCAAAGAATACAGCTTTTTTGCTGAGTCCAGGCTGGCTCCCAACAGCTGTGGTTTTTTGAACCTAGGTGTAGGCATCTACAGTAATCCTGTGCTAATCCAAAGCAGAAAGATGGAGGAACCTCAATTTACTTTCTCCCCTCTCTCTTCTTCTTTCTGTTTTCTTTTTCTGTCATGTCCTTTAGGCCGTAAGGCCACAGGGAGGGATTGCCTTATTTTTATCAAATAAAATGTAAGCTGCTTTGGAAGACTTTTCCCTGAAGAGCAGAAATTGAAATTAAAAAAGGTAGCATTCAAAAACATCAAGTGGGGGAAGTCTGAACCTGGAATAATTTTAGGGAAATTCTAATGATAAAAGACCAAAGAGTGCAGTGCCTAGACTAAAACCAGTGTGGGCATCATACAGTCCTCCAGATGTTGATGGAGAACAACTCCCAGCAGTTCTAGCTAGCATAGCTAGCATGCTGGGACTTGCAATCAAACAGCCTTGGAAGGCCACATGAGTCTATACTCTCCAATATTTCCCTGATGAAAATAGGGACATGTGAGGCCAAACCATATCAGAGTCACCAAAAGGGAGTGACTAGAGAACATGAGAGCAAAAGTTCTTCACAAGCTATTCTTCTAAGCAGAAAACCCCTGGAGTTTGTGGAATGAGTTCAGGAAAGCCTAAAGAGAGGGGAAAAAAAATTCCCACATCAGGAAACAGAATGCTCTACATGGGAGCATTTACACTCCCCTCCTCAAGTTATTGTAAAATCTTTATGTCTTTCTCAGAACCTGCTCAAAATGACTGCTTCTTTTCAGATTCAGAACTTTTATACTCACCCTCTCGGCCCAAGGAACACTTTATATCAGGGAATCCCAGCTTCCCCATAACACTCATGTGAGTTAATCATAGGCCCTTTCCTCACCGGGGGGGGGGGCGAAATGGGGCGGCTCATGCAGGGGCGGAGATTACCTGGTAGCGCGTTGCTCCGTCCCTGCAGGGAGCGCGGTTTTGCCGCTCCACACACTGCTGAATTTCGGCGGCGTTCGGCGGCGCTCAGCGGCGCCCAAAATGGCAGCCGGCGGCTTCCGGCGGCGCTCCGCCAATCAGGGCAGCGCGCCGGCCGGAAGCCCACCCCCGGGCAGATCTGCAGAGATGCACTACCGCATCTCTGCAGTTCTTCACCGGGAGCTGCCACGGAGCAGAGCGGGCGAGTTTCATAAAAACCACTTGGGAAGGTGGTTTTTATAAAACTTGCAGCGCCACCCCTGTGGCTGCGCTACAGCGGTTTGAGGTGTAGAGCCTCACCTTTTCCAACCACACTAGCGCACCCCACGGTGAGAATGACCTCCGTGTCCGGTCGTCGCACCGCGGGGTTTTACCCCCGTGTGGAAATGGCCATAGCCTCTCATCCTAACCTAGGCCATTTCCGCACTTGACTGTTATAGCGCTGTGATTCCACGTGCAACATCCTACGGAATCCTGAGGTTTGCAGTTTCGAGAGGGGCCGCATAGTTCCACAGTCGTTAGGATCAAAACAGAGGTGAGGCAGTGGGGAAAATTGAAGATTGCTTTGTAGGGCAGGAGCCTTTCTCAGGGTAAGTAGACAGCAATCTCTCTCCTGGTCCATAGTTGACTTCTATGTGCTACAGTTTCTTTCCTGTGGCACTGTGCAGCCCTGGCACACACAGAGGGGTTTCCTAAAGTCCTAAATCAAACTCCTAAATCAAAGAGAAGAGAGGCTGAGAGAAGACAACCAAGCGAAACTCAGTCTTCACACAGAAGGTATATGAACATCTCAAAAAGAAACAAACATCAAAATTCCAAGCCAAAAATGAAACATGTAAAATGAAGGAAAAAAAAACCCTCCAGTCAGAATGCTACCCTGCAATATTGATCATTTGTTAAGGAAACCAGAAGTGAGGGAGGAATCCATCTATTTTTGAGAAAGGGAGATATAGAGAGAATCTGGTGCCCAGTGCAGGGATGTGTTAATTCAAAAGGGATCTCTGTAATCAAAGCCCTTCTTAAGCTGCAGAGCTCTCCCCTTCCCTTGCTTTTGACAAGATATATTCCTTCTGCTTCCTTCAAGAAGCATTTTGAAGTCATCCAGCAGGGGATGACTAGGGTTGGCTGCAGGAGTTTCCTTCTGTCTGAGCCTCCTGGGAAGGGTAAGACTCTGCCCTCTCTTGCCTGATGAGGTTGTTGGGAACAAACTCCTTTGGCACTTTAAACTCAGTTTGCAGGAATTGAAGAAAGCTGCGGAGGATCAGGGGAAGCAGAAGAATGAGAGAGTAACTGGAATGTTTTAAAAGATTTGGAAAAAGTGAGATGGCCAAGGATGAATTGGGGCTGTTTCTGTGAAACTAGTTTCTTTTCTGAGGAGGAAGAACACAAGAAACTGAGTCAAGATATGGACACAACTCAGGATGGAGAGGGCTTTCTGGGATGGTTGGAATGGCTGTTTCTCACCTATGCTATCAGAGGCAGTCTGCTTCTCAACTCCAGGAGCTCACTAGGAAGGGGGAATGGCTCCTAGACAGGGCAGCATGAAAAACTCTGAAAAGAGAAGAGGCCTTTGGTTTGATCCAGCCTCAGGCTTTTTCTCCCCTCAGTCTGGAGATGGTGGGTCACCATCTGAGCTCCAGTCCTGTCTTGGTGGCCCCATGGAGTCAAGACTGGCTGACCCAGGAGGCTCTCCTCTCCTCTCCTCTCCTCTCCTCTCCTCTCCTCTCCTCTCCTCTCCTCTCCTTCTCAGGCAAAGACCTTCAGATTTCTCTGAATGGGCTTCTGCTCCATAACTGTCTCTTACAGGAGGGTCTTGTTAAGGGGACCTCTTAGCCACGTTAGGTTTTCAGCGCTTCTCAGCTGTTTTAAGCCAGTGTTGTTTTAAGTAGAATTTTTTACTGAATGGTTTTTTCAGAATCATGATTAGCTTGTTCATGTCCTTTGTTTAAACCTGAGCTAGTTTTGGTCTCATACTGAGAGAAATGCAGGAAATTAATTAATCAACTAATTCCCTCCCTCCCGTTCTCCCTTCTGCCCAGCCAGCCTGCCAGTGAAATAAGTATAGAGAAAGATTTCTTTCCAACTGTGAGAGTGGATCTTTGAAGTGGATCTTTCTCTGGGGTTCGGTCATTTTCACAGGAGTTAAGTCTCTGAGTTAATCTGCTCCAGGTCGTAGTTCAAATTTGAAAGGAACTACTCAAGGTCTGGCACCTTTCTCCCTCTGCAAATACATTCATAAGCTTAGATACTTCCTTTATAGTCCAGACCAAATCGCTGAGTGGATTCACTGCAACCTTGACCGGCAGACCAACCCACCGTGGTGCTTTTTCCCTATGAAAGATTAGCCAAGCCCTCTTTTGTTCTGAGGATGTTCTCTCACCATTTCTAAAATGGAAGGATTCCAAATCTCCAAAGGCATTGATGCCGTAGAGGGGGAAAGAGAAACATAGGCAACAAGCCAGAGTCTTCAATGGGGGTAGGTGATCAAATTAGGCCACAAACTGAACTTGACCAGTTATGAAACACCAAAACTCCCCCTTTTCCAGGAGACCCTCAACTCTTTCATCTTTCAGTATTTCTGGTACTGTGTTTTGCCTGAGAGGAACATTGCTAAATCTTTTGGAAGTGCTGAGACTGGAAATGAAACCTAGTCCTGCTCCTGAAGGGAACAGACTTGTGCTGTGTAATTTGTGCTGAAAAAGGAAAATAGTTTGGTTAATCTTTGTCCTCAAGTGGAGATCAGAAGGAAAGGCTTAAAGGGCATCTTTTTTTCTCTCTCAGTTTCACAGGGAGTTGCAGTTCTCTCACCCCCTGAACTGTCCTTGTCCCTACCATACAATGCATTTCCAAGAGGACAGCACCTCTTGTTGGAATGCATTGTCCCAGCAGGACAGACGGGATTCTGGTTCTACTTCTATCGACTGGAAGGAGAAACTCAAGGGACTATATATAAGGAACAGAGAACAAATTCTTTGTGGATTGACACAACATACTTGAAGTCAAAGGAATATTTTTCTTGCTCTTACGAAGGGAAAGACAACACAGGAAGAAGTTCTGAATCTCCAAAGAGTAGACAGGTTGTCTTCTCTGTCATGGGTATGCTTTTGCTTTTCTGGTGAATGAATTCTCCTGTTCACAAGGCTAACCAGGTGTGGAGGTTAAATGTTTTTAGACTGGAAATGTTTCAGAATTGTGTGCCTTTTTGGCAACTCAGGGTCTATGGTGGAGGACGGGAAGCTGAGGGACAGGATTCCCAGTTTCCCTGCTTGATTCTTCAGGAGAAAAAGGTGCCATTCTATGACACACCGACAGTCCAAACGCACACACAGAGTAGTTTGGTTCTCATGGCTTGTTAAGGAATTTTGTTAGTGTATTCCTATGGGAGTTTGGGGAAATCTACCCGATGTTTAATCATTTCATCCCCTAACTGATTGCATTCTTTTCTCTCTTTCTTTTTTTGGGGGGATCTTCAGAGCCCCCTCCAGCTCCCACTCTTTCCCTGGATCCTCAGCACCCTTTTTACACCCTGGGAGAAGAAGTCACCCTGACTTGCTCAGCTCCTGAGGGGCAAGACGTGGGAGGATATAGCTTCTATAAGAAAGGACGAGGCCAGAGCCATTGGCAATCATTCCGTGAAGGGAAAGGGAAAAGGCTCCATGAAGCTGTCCCTATGGGTGAAAATGCGGCTGGCCAGTACAGCTGCACCTACTGGATTCTGTCAGAGGAATGGCAGCGGATCTGCTCCCGGCGAAGCGACACCATCCTCATAGCTGTGGGAGGTGAGTGAGTCCCCGTTGGTGATGGGAAGAGGTTCCCATGCTTTCGGTGACTTCGAGCGGAAACAGAAGGCAAGCTGTGGACTGCATGGGATAGAAACTAGGCATTTCTTTATCTCTTGTCCTCTGTTGCTGTTTTCTGATTATTTCTTTGCATTTTCTGAGGCAAAATAGCATCATTTCACTTTGGCAAGGACAGGTAGGACACACAAAATGGAAAAGTGGGAAAATAAAATGATAATTGAAGCCCTCCTTTCCCAGGAAAGAACAATGGTCAGAGGCAACCTAAGGGATTATTTACCATTTTCTCCCCATCTGTACTTGAACTGAAGAAGCACAGTGCAGTACCAGGAATTTATTAATTAAGGACACAAGACTGCTTTTAAGCCTGACCTCATGCTTTATCCTATAAAAGCTGATAGATTTCGGCTGCCACTCTAGAGTGTTGTTTCCCCCCAAGCAAACTAGCATTATCATGTATCACATCTGTAAAATATCTAGGGGCAGAGGATGCTTTGGGAGGCTGGAGTTTTTGTAAAACTGAATATGATGAAAAGATAAAAAGGAGAGAAATTCAGAGAAAAGAGCTAAATATTATAGAGTGTCAGGTTCTGGATTTTATTGGGTGGCTGGGATGGAGGAAGAATGTTAACTGTGCAAAGTCCAGATCCTTATGATCACAACTGTGCATAGCTGGTCACTCCAACTAGCCACTGATGAAACGGTTCTACAGTTCTCAGGCAAGTTGTCTCATGGAGGCATGGCTTCCTGTTCAAATCCCTAGATTCATAACCACAGAGCCATCATAGAATTCCCTACTTACCTTTTGGGATGATTGTTCTCTAGCTTCTCCTCCTGCTCCAGTGCTGAAAGTAGATCCTCCATCTGGAGAGGTACGGGAAGGGGAGACCCTGCTTCTTACTTGTTCCTACAAGGGGAACCACATGGAGAAATGCTTCCATTTCTACAAGGATGGAATTGAAGTGAACTTCCTCAACCAAGGGTCTCTGAAGAGCTCCAGAGGATCTGGAGATGCCTGTTTCAATGTGTCTCTGAGCATCTCGCTAAAGACTCAGCCCAACCACACGGGAGAATATGCTTGCAGATATGAAGGACGAAGGAACAGCAGGGGATTCATGTCTTTGTGGAGTGAGAAGGTGAACAGGTGAGTCTTTTTGGGGAGACTGGCTGCATTACTCCCTAGTGGAAAGGGTTTTAGTCTCAAGTGGGGTTATCTGTCCTTGTATTTTGTTTGAAATCACAAAGAACCTGGTGGAGGTGAGGAGAGGAGAGAAGCTGGGTTCCATGACTGCTACATCTGAGGTATTGCAAAGGAAGGGAGAATGGTCGGGGATCTCTGCAGGCTGGACTGTGGACTCCATCAATCCAGATGATGCCATTATTCTGTTGGATCCCAGTTCCAGCCTTGAATTCTGCTTCTTCTCTTTTCATATTCGCTCTTTGATGGACACTTGTCTCTCACTTCTGAGTGTCCTTTTCATGTGAGTTGTGAGGACTGGTGACTCCCCCATGAATGGGATGGTGGACCTATTCCTGGTTTTAGTCCAGACTTTAAAGGAGCTTTCCAAGTTCCTGGATTCTATTCTCCATAGGTTCCACATATAATTTACAGTTTAAAGTGGATTCACTGCTCCATTGATACATAGCCATCAGCTGTCACTAGATCATCTCACAGGTTGGGGAAAGGTGACTGAAGTAAATTTTTTCTTATCACATTCCATTTATTGCATAAATGAATGACTAATTTCAAAAGTTTTTTCCCATTGGGTGAGATTACAGCTGTATTGAATGATTTTTCTCCTTATTTTATGCACAAAATGTGCAAAACAAGGGTTTTTTCCCCCTGCAAAACCTGTTTTTCACTTCAATGTGCAATTTTTTATTTTTGTGCAAGTGAATTTTCCATTAAAAAAGACCCTATATTCTCCACAGTCCATCTCACTGTGTTGACATATGGTGGGTATGAAAGTGTACAAGTATTCATTACATCTGTAGAAAGGAGACAGAGATTGGCCTGGTTCTTCCCAGTCTTTGGACTTCCATTTTCTGGAACCGCTGTATAAAAACCTGGTGCAAGTTACCTTCTGGAAGCAGTAGAGGAAGATCCTTTTTATTGGACAAGGGGCTAGAGGCATGACTTTTTGGTGGGTATTTTAAGAGTTAACTCATGGATTTTTAAAGAATCATTACTTAATTGAAAGTCTTGTTACTCATCTATCCCAACTCATCAAGAAAAGGGTCAACTTTAAGAAAAACAACCCCTTGGAAACAGTAAACATTCTGCCTACTCTTTTCTTTTATCAGTTTCCAGTTCAATACGAAATTCATCTACAACATGGTTGCCTGTTTGGTTTGTGCTCCTGCTGATGATTCCCTTTGCTTTCTGCTTTGGGAGAAAGAACCATGGTATGTGATGGAGCTTGTGGGCACCTCTTTTCATGGTCTTAATAAAATTCCCAGGGATCCAAATGTTCCTGAAATCAGTCCTCTGGCCTGGATTTCAGGTGAATTGGCCAAACAATAGACAATGATGATGAGACCACAGATGACATTTCCATTCCCTTGTCTTCTCTTTCTCTTTGAAAGCATCAAAATATCAGCAAGAATGTCAGCCAGGAGGAAACCAGGGAAATAGAAAGGAATTTCAAATGCTGGAATCCAAAGTGCCAATAGATGGAGACGTACAGGTACTGACAGACAGAGCTGTTGGTTTGACTTTCTGTAAGACTGTAGCTTCCCATTCCTGCACCAGTTTGTAATTCTTTTTTCAGTCCAAACACTCCCTATGACATTTCAGATAATTTTTGTGTGGGCTTTTGGCACTCATAATTGTAGGCCTTCAGGGATGTGCTTCTCCTGACTGGGACATTTTTGTGAGCTGTTTCCCTTCTTAACCCATGTCTTTATGGAGGCATAAAGCTAGTCCCTTGTGTCCATCTTATGGAGACAAAATGTTGGTGCAGTATGTTCGCCAGGTGAGATGTTATGAAGAACAAACACACATGCAATTATACATTTTGATCACATGAATTTGTGAAAGAGAATTCTGTTTTCACATCCTAGTGATAAGTGCTAATGGACCATCCATGATTAATGGCAGTCTATCTTGGAATATTTAATCCTGGAGAAAAACAAAAGGAGGTTATCATCATCATACCATGGCAAATCTAGGAATGCCTAAGGGGCATCACTTGTCTCTCTGCTGAATTAAAATGAAACAAAACTAGATCAGCACTCAGTCTGTTCCCAGAGGTCTCTGTTTACTTTTCCCATACTGCTGATGATACTTTTGTCCATTAATACCAATAAACAAAATTCCCAGAGTCCCCTGAGTTATGAGAAATAAACCCTTCAAATTTGTAAATATGTTCAAAAACACTGGAGACAGAACTTGTTCTCCATGAGTTCCTTCAGGGCCACTGAGTGGTTCTCTCTCTGGCCATCAGGGGCTTCCATGCAAGTGAATCTGCTGCAGGACTTTATATGATCTATCCAAAATTCTGAACCTTATGAACAGGATTCAGTCTCTGCCCAGAAGGCTTAGCACTTTGGATAGTTCCTTGAAGTTGTACTGCTAAAGCCCAGCACTTTGGATAGCTGACAAATGTCCTAGTCATAACGCTCAGAACTTTGGGTAGTTCCTTAAAGTCTTCTTCATAAGGTTCAGCACTGAATTGGAAAACTGCTGCTGTCCCTGATCTGAACAACTTCACCCTCAACTCCTTTTTCCTCTGCAGGGTTCATAGCCAATTTCACCTTCTACTCCTACTTATTCTGGACCAGCGATGGAGAGTGGAATCACACTGATGTAAGAGAAGGAAGTAACATACAGTGAGATTCTGTTTCAACCCATCAACAGAGCAACAAAGTAAAGTGAGATTGTGGTAGAAAGAAGTTGCCAAGTGGGATGTCATGATGTTGCTAACCCAACCCTTCAGAGCAAATGAATTCCATTGGTGCCTAAAAGAGAAGAAAAGAAGGTGACAACCTAAAAGTCCATCCTTGTTATGTGGATCTAACATAGTGCTCAATTATTAGAAAATCTGTATGGTTCTCTTCCAACCCTAGTCAGGATGACACCTTTGTGTGGTATCCCCCCCCCCAATATTTGTGCCCGTTCAGGTCAGCAACGTGATTCTAGCCCAGGGCTTCACTTTCTTCTTCACATTCAGGTTTTCACAATTGCAAGTTTGGTCTGCTCCCATTTATGAAGAATTTTACCATATAAAAACATTTTCGTTAAAAGGAATGAAAACCAAAAGAAGACGTGCCTGGTTTAAAAAGTTTCCACATTTTTGTACTTGTTAAATTGGTTAGATTTAAAGCTGTTAGAATGATGATTTTAGTCTATTTAAATAGTTTTTAAGGTTTATTTGAAAGGTCAAAGGTATTTCCGGGTATATGAAAGACTGCCTTCCCCACATACGAACTTGCCAGAAATCTTCTGAGGAGGCCCTGTGGTGTGTCCCAACACCTTGTGAAGTTACATTGGTGGGTACACAGCACAGAGCTTTCTCTCTCGCAGCGCCGGGACTGTGGAACTCCCTGCCTAAGGAAGTCATACTGGCCCCTCTCTTTTGAGTTTCTGGCACCCAGCGAAAGCAGCGCTGTTCTGCATGGCATTCAGTGTTTGAAACTGCTGTTTTAAATGCTTCAAAATTGGATTCCAGAGTTGTTTTTAGACTGCTCTTAGGAGATTTTAAAGAGTATTGCTAATGTGCTTTTAAAATGTTTTGATCTTTGTATTGTTTCAATAGGTTTTTATTTGTTCATTGTCTGGTGATACAGAAATATTTCAATGAAATATTTCAGTGAAATATATAAGTAAATGTTAAATTGTTTAATTTTTTTCTATTGATTTGACTTGGTGGTTGCTGCTGCTGCTGTTGTTCTGAATGACCCCCGAGGAATGGCTACCTGCAGTTTTGCAGCTGGCTGATAAAGGGAGGAGGTCCAGTGTGGTGTAGAGGTTGCAGCTTTGGGCTACAACCCTGGAAACCAGGGTTCAATTCCCTGCTTGGCCATGGAAACCTACTGGGCGACCTTGCCTGTGTCACACACTCTCAGCCCCAGAAAACTCTGTGATAGGTTCACCTCAGGCTTGCCATAAGTCAGAAATGACTTAAAAGCTCACAACAACAACAATGCAGGGAGAGGCCTTGTTGCTGCGTGTCCAGATATGGAAATGGAGCAGGAGACTTCTCCTCTGCTCTCCTGTGGAGTCATGGTGGATGAGGCCACATCAGCTAAAAGGTGGGTTGGTGGGCAGAGAGTGAGAGAGGAGAGGTAACATAGTTCTCTCTGATGGCCATTGATGGCAAACCTTCTTGATTTGCGACTGGGCAAATATGAAAGCAACGGGAGCTCTGTCTGTGAATCAGCCTGGGAGCCCTTCCTCTGGGGCAATTGCATGGCAGACAGGCAGGTTCTTTCCCTGTGGGGATGCTGCCTTCCCTGGACTGGAAGAGAATCTGGTGCGCAGCTGTCTGGTTTGTGTATCTGGGTCCTAGGGAAATTCTTCCAAAAGAACAAGCTGGCACTGTGAAGGTTACACAGCACAATCTGTTCTCTTAAGAGAAAACTGGGGAAAGGGAGATGTAGCATGGATTGGAGAAGGGTGGTTTACTTGGCAAGGGACAACTGATGCCTAGAAGGTTTGACTTCTGCTGAGTTAGTTAGTTTCATGTAATTTTCCCAGCATCTACACTTTGCAATAGTCACTTGTTGGTCTTGACAAAGTCTGTTTGAATGTGATAGCTCATGGCTAAGGGCCCTCAGCAAAACTGGATCCTTGATCCTCCAGGCCAGGTCTTCTAACTTCTCCTAGAACTACAAAGGAAAGAAAGTCCCCTTGAGAAAGAAAGTTCCTCTGCCTTTCTCTTGCTCAAGGTCTAAGGAACCTCCCTACTCCCAAGCTGTGCACTTGGTCTTTTAGAGGGAACACAAAACCATCCAGTCCCCCTGTGATAATGGGGGCTTCCCATTATCTAGGCTTATCAAAGGGAGATACTTCCCTCTTCAGGTAAACCAAGGGTTAATGAGATGTTAGGATTACATCAAGGGTCACAGGGTGAGAGTTGACCAACCAAAAAGAAAGGGTCAGCATCATAGGTCACAAGGTGAGAATTGACCAACCAAAAAGGAAAGAGGCGGGCATCTTGGAGAGGCTTCCAGATCCTTCCAAGGAGAAAAATAAAATTTCTGAGAGGCCATGCGGCCAGAGAGAGAGAGACACACACACAGAGATGAGATCTATGCCAGTCGTAGGCAGGCATGCCTGGCCTCCTGGCTTCTTTCTTCTAAGAACATCTGTGAGTACTAGAATAAAGTAGTTAGCCGCGTTAGGGCTGTTTATTATTTTGGGGAATTGGCTGATCTTAAGAATGTATCTGTGCTGTTATATCTGTTTTGTAAATTCTTGTAACTAAGTGTACCTGGGAGAGGGGGTCTCCCAAGTGTGATATTGTTTATTTGCATGCCTTGATTAAAACACTTTTATAAACCTCTGTTTCTCTCCATTTCCACGCCAGGGTTGGCACACGCTACATAGGACCTCTCACTCAGGGCAAGGGGGAGGTAGAAGTTCCTTATGCTTAGGGATTAGGCAGAGTCCCTCCTGTTCTGTCTAAGTAATTCATAATTCAGGGGGGTGGTGGCAGCATATGAACTGGGAGATTGCCAGTGTTTCATGCGTGGAAGTCAGCTTTGGAAGGCTGGCAAGAACCCTAGTAAAAACACTGGGAGGGAATTTCCAGTCTTGCAAGGCTAGAAGTCTCTTAAGAGACTGGAAATAAACCTACAGTGTCACACCCCCTCTCTCAGCTTCAGGCTGATTGGCAGGTTTCTCCACTTAGAGGGAACTTGGGAAGTGCACCTTTCTCTGGAAGGAGAACCAGTTTCTCATGTAATTGATTTCCAACTGGGGAACCTGGAACCTGGGAGGTTTCCTTCTGCTTTGTCTTACCAGGCTTTGCTGCCTTTTGGTTTTCTTTCTCTCTCCAGGATGAAGAGCTTACAATACTGAGGATGGAAGAGACTTTCCAAGCCTGGCTCAGATCTGAGCATTAAGTGTTCCTCCAGGAATGTCTCCTGGCTCAAGAAGGGATTGCTTCTACCTCTGGTTTTAGAGGGAGGCAATCCTATGTGCCCACATTGCAGATATAGTTAGAACTTGAAAAAGTCCCTTTTCTGGAGTACAGCTCCCAGAATGCCCCCACCAATCTCATGGCACTATCCACAGCATATTCAAGCACAGCAAGTCTACAGTGCCCTGGTCCCTTATGTGCAGCAAAGCCTGCTGCCTTCTTTCTTCCATGTAGAAAAAACCCTTGGCATGTTTGTATTAAGAGGAACTGGAAATAAATCTCATTCTTACAACTTTTATTGCTATTAATGCAAATAGCCCTGGATTCAGCTCCCAACCCATGGGCAAAGCATTTTGATTTATTTAGGAATGGGGTAAGATGTCTCCCATCTTGGAGTGGGCTCTCTTGAGGCCAGATTTAACTCTACACAGCAGTGGAGCTTGGAGTGTGTGAAGGGGGGTGGGCAGAGGGGCAGGCAGTGGGGTGGGGACATGGCTATAACATGGGAGGGTTACAACACATGGAGGTGTGGCTATGGTGTGTGTGTGTGGGGCCACAGCGGATGGGGCATGGCTATGGTGTGGAGACATGGCTATGGTGCACAGGGCGGGGCTACAACAGATGGGGTGGGGCTATGGCATGTGGGGGAAGGCAAGCAAGGAGACGTGGAGCCCCCCCAAAAATTGCTGGGGGCACATTGCCCCCCGTCCCTACGCCACTGCCTCTGCAGGTGCTCAGGTGCTTTTGGGGTCTGTGAAGGAAACTGGATTAAATTAGGACGCACTCCAATGAGAACAATTGCTCATTTATTCCTTTGTTTTCTCACCTCTGGCCCCACCCTGCAACTCTTTGGCTATTTTTAAGTACTGGTTTCCAAGAAAGGCCAGGAGAAGGCAGAGCAGAGGCAGATGTGGTTAGCTGCCCTGTGGAGATGGAAACCACAGTTTTGGTGAGATTGAGCGCAGCCAGTGGCCTCTAGGCTGAGCTGAGTGCTGGGCTGGAGGGATGAGTGTGAGGTGTTGGTTGATAGAAGGAGGGGATGATGCAGTTCCTGTCTTCATCTTTGCTGTCAGAGCAGAGTGCTGCTGAGCTGTGCATCCTCAGCTCTGTTGGGAGAGAAAGCAAGGCGGAGAGAGATCTGAGGATCCAGCATAGAGGTCCTCGAGGCGTCTTGTCTGAGGATGGAGTCCATGGCGCTGATGGCAGGTTTGGCCATCTCTCTCTTTTCTCTCTTCACTTCAGACCAGGAACCCCCATTCCCTCTCTCTTCCTGCATCTCAATATCTCACTGCATTCCCTGTGTGCTTTTCTCTTCTTCTTTTTCTAGATCAGGGGTAGGCCCTCTCTGGGGTTCCTTCAAGACTCTAGTGGTCTCCATGAGGTTCACAGGGAGTTGTACTTCCCCCAGCCCCTAAACTGTCCTTGTCTCCTCCATTCAGCAGCTTTTTCAGAGGAGAACTGGTCTGGTTGAAATGCATTGTCTCAGCAGGGAAGGAGGGATACTGGTTCTTTTTCTATCAACTGGAAGGAGAAAATCAATGGACTATATATAAGGAAGAACAAACACATTCTTTGCAGATCTCCACAAAAGACCTGAACTCAAAGGAATTTTTTGTTTGCTGTTACAAAGGAGAAGACAACACAGGAATAATTTCTGAATCTTCAAGGAGTACACAGGTTGTCTTCTCTGTCATAGGTAAGTCTTTGCTTTTGTGGTGAATAGATTCCCCTGTTCTCAAGGCTAGCCTGGTTTGGAGGGTAAACATTTTTAGAAAGGGAGTGCCTAAGAATTTTATGTCTTTCTGGCAGCTGAGGAAATGTGGTGGAAGAGGGGAAGCTGAGGGACAAGATTCCCAGCTTCTTTGCTTGGCACTGTAGGGGAAACAGGTGTCCTTCTGTAATGCGTTTGTAGTCAACACGTACACTCAAAACCATTTCGTTCTCATGGCTTCTCAGTGTTTGAAGAAATCTACCCAGTGTTTGCTCATTTTATTCCCTGACTGCATTGTTTTCTCTCCTCCTTTTTGAGGGGACCTCCAGAGCCCCCTCTAGCACCAACTCTTTCCCTGGACCCTCAGCACCCTTTTTTCATCCTGGGAGAAGTCATCCTGACCTGCTCAGCTCCTGAAGGGCAAGATGTGGCAGGATACAGCTTCTACAAGGGAGAACAACCATTCTGTGAGGGGAAAGGGCCCAAGGAAACTTTCCATGTGGTTGAAAATGTGGCTGGGCAGCTGCATGTACTGGATTCTGTCACAGGAAGGACGGGAGATCTGGTTCCCAAGAAGTAACACTGTCCCCATAGCTGTGAGAGGTGAGTGAGTCCCTAGTTATAATGAGATGATGTTACAATGCTCTCCTTGACTTCAAGGGAAGCAAAAACAGAAGGCAACCTGTGGGTGTTATGGGACAGAGAATAGACTTTGATTAATTTATGTCCCAACTTTCTCAGAACAGGGAAAGAACACAAAGTGGTCTATAACTAAAGGTGTAAAGAACTTTGGTGTGTGTGTGTGTGAAATTTCCTTCTCTTTGCTTTTTTTGTTTTTCCCCTCTCCTGTTTTGTAATCTTGGCTTCTTTTTTGGTTTTAAAGATTTCACCTGGGCAACTAGTGAGAAATTACCCCAGAAAAACCTCTCCTTGTGACAGCTTTACTGTCTGTTTCTAGTGGTGGGTTTAGGCTGGGGTGGGAATTTTGTTAGCATGTTTTTATGAGAGTCTGAGGAAATCTCCTGAATGTTTGATCATTTTATTCCCTAACTGGCTGGATTGTTTTCTCTCCTTTTTGTGTGTGTGTGGGGGGACTCCAGAGCACCCTTCAGCTCCAATTCTTTCCCTGGATCCTTAGCACCCATTTTACATCCTGGGGGAAGAGGTCATCCTGAACTGCTTAGCTCCTGAAGGTCAAAATGTGGCAGGATACAGATTCTACAAGAAACAACAACAATTTGGTAAAGGGTTAGGGCCCCATGAAGTTTTCCATATGGATGAACGTGCAGCTGGCTGGTACCGCTATCTGTATTGGAGTCTGTCTGAGGACAGGTTGGAGATCTGGTCCCTGAAAAGTGTCCCCAGTTGTGATGGGATGAGATCACAATGTTCTTGTTGACCTCATGGAAAACCAGAAAGAAGGCCACCGGAGGATTGTATGGGATAGAAAACAGACTTTTATTTTTGCATGTGATTTATATCCCACCTTTTTTCAAAACAGGAAAAGAACTCAATGTGGCTCATAATTGGGTGTGGAAAGACCTCAACTGAGGTGGGGGTGGGATTTCCTTCTGCTTTGCCTCTTCTGTTTCCCCATGTTTTTAAGTCTGGGCCTCTTTTCACACTTTACAGATTGCAGCTGAAGTTATGGGTATAGATTGAGATGGGAATGCATGGGCCCTCCCAAAGTTGTTGGACCACTGCTCCTGTCAGTCCCAGCAAAAAAGGCAATGGGGAGGAATTATGGGTGATGCAGTCCAGTGTCATCTGAAATGCCACAAGATTCCTACCTCAGTGTAACTTTTGTTACTGTTAACTTACTATAATTTCTTTGCATCGTTTAGAGCAAAGTAACAATGTTTTACTCAGCCAAAGACAAGTTGGATGTACAAAATGGAAAAACAGAAAAAGAAAGCAGTAATTAAAATCCTCCTTTCTCATAAAAAAATAGAGACATTTAAGGGACAATTTACTGTTATTTCTCCACCTGTACACTCCATAACTTGTCACCTCAAGTAGCCACTGATGGAAGAGGAGAGCAATGTCACATGTACAGTTCTTCAGGAAATCATTTGATGGAGGCATGGCTTCCTCTTCAAACCTGCAGATTCAGACCCACAGAGCCATCTTACATGTCTCTACTTCTCTTTTGTGGATGATTGTTCTCCAGGTCCTCCTCCTGCTCCAGTGCTGAAAGTGGATCCTCCATCTGGAGTGGTACAGGAAGGAGAAGCCCTGCTTCTCACTTGTTCATCCAAGGGAAACCACACAGAGAAAATTTTCCATTTCTACAAGGATGGAACTGAGATGAACTCCACCGACCAAAGATCTCTGAAGATCTCCAGAGGAGCTGGAGATGCCTCTTTCAAAGTGTGTCTGAGCATCTCCCTAAAGACTCAGCCCAACCACATGGGGGAATATGCTCGAAGATATGAAGAATGAAGGAACAGCAGGTGGATCATGTCTTTATGGAGTCTGAGGGTGAGCATCACAGGTAAGTCCTTTTGGGGAGAGTGGACCTTGTTACACATTAGTGGAAAGAGCGTTATTCTGAAATGGGATGATCTGTTGTTGTCTTTAGCTTGAAATTGCAAAGAACCTTCTGGAGATGGAGGGTGACCTCAGGTGCCACTGATTGCTACCCTTGGGGTATTGCAAAGGAAGGGAGAAGGACTGAGGAAATTCTACAGGCTGGATTGTGGACTCCATCAGTCTGGATGCAGCCCATGTTCTGAGGAGTCCCAATTCTATCCTTAAGTCCTGCTTCTTCCTTTTCTATTTTTGCCCTGTGATGGTCACTTGACCCTTGTCTCTGAGTGTCCTTTTCACATGAGCAGTGAGCATTGGTGACTTTCCCATAAATTGTTATCAAAGTTACACAAGTGTATTACTTAATTGTCTGGGTTGTATTTGCTCATCAGCATGGAAGAAATAGATTTAGGTTAAGTGACACATTGATCTGCCCTTCAGTTCTTTTAGCAGAGGACTGTAGAACGGCAGTGACAGAGGGGATGGACCTAGAAACAATGTTTAGGTTGTCTTTTTCCCCCATCCCCAACTGCTGACATGCCAAAAAAATTAATCCTGTTTTTGACTGAAATCCCATGTCTTGTTTTTCTCTTTCTAGCTGTTCCATCACATTCTTTTTCAGAGTTGCTGGGCTATATCAGATGTATGCTTTTATTCCTGATCCTGATGGTGCTTGTCATTTGCTATTGCAAGATGAAGGTGCATGGTATGTAATAGGCATCTCCATTTCCTTTTCTGGCCTGGAAGAGAGTGGCTGGTGGGTTATGGTCAGACATGGAGTTTGGAAAAGCAAGTAGCTCAAAAAAGGAAGTAGTTAGTAAACAGATAAGAAGAGGAATTTGTTTCATACTTCGTCCATTTTGTCCTTTGATTTCTATTTCTCCTTTAGAAGCATCAAAAGAACATCAGGAAGAATTTGAGCCAGGAGAAAGCAAAGGGGAAAGGAGGTCACATTAGAGCATCTTGCAATGTCCAACCCCAAAGAACCCTGCCTCTCAAGGTCAAATGAGATCCACCTGGGGAAAGAAGCATGTTGGGATCCGAGATGGTTTCCACAGCTTCAGTTGAGAACATTAGAAACTACCTCACGAGTTGAAAGAAATCTCGGGATTTAATATTGAGAAAAAGGTTAGGTATTTAGGCATTTATATTACAAATAAAAATTCGGAACTTTATGAAAATAATTATCAAAAAACTTGGAATCAAATCAAATCAGACATGCAGAAATGGAATAAATTGGATCTCTCATTATTAGGATGGATAAATACTATAAAGATGACGGTGCTCCCAAAGATTTTGTTTCTGTTCCAAAATCTCCCAATAATTAATAATAAAAAACCATTTACAAGTTGGAATAAAGAAATATCTAAATTTATATGGGCAGGGAAGAAACCAAGAATAAAAATGAAGGTACTACAAGATAATAAAGAGAGAGGAGGATTCGGACTACCACATTTAGAAATATACTATCAAACATGCTGTCTAGAATGGATAAAAGAATGGATACAATTGGAAAATGTTAAATGATTGGAATTAGAAGGATTTAACGTAAATTTTGGATGGCACGGATATTTATGTTATAACAAGGCGGAGATAGATAGGGAATTCAGAGATCACTACATTCGAAGAGCCTTGATGAGAGTGTGGCAGACAATCAACAAGAAATTTTACAATAAATTACCAATTTGGACATCACCCCAAGAAGCATTTAGAATTACAGGACCAAGACAAGGTGGAATACTAAGATATACGGATATAATAAGATGGGAAGGAAGAATACCGGAAATGAAGAGTAGAGAAGAATTTAAAGAGCAGAATATAGAATTAGATTGGTTCCCTTATCAGCAAATAAAAGAAAGGTATAAAATGGATTTGAAAAATAGAGGATGGGAAAGGGAAAAGAATAAATTGGATGAAATCTTAATGAAAAAGGAGAAAAAAACAGTTTCAAAAATTTATAAAATTTTATTGGAAAGAGAATTGGAGCAGGAACAGATTAAGGATTATATGATAAAATGGGCGCAAAACCTCGGTTAAAATATAGAATTAGATAAATGGGAAAAAGTATGGAAGGAAGATATAAAATTTACACAGAGTTTGGCATTAAGAGAAAACCTTTACAAATCAATGCATAGATGGTATATGACCCCCCCAAAATTAAAGAAAATAACAGGAAAACGAAGTGGGCAATGCTGGAAGTGTGGAAAAACAATGGAAACCTACTTTCATACATGGTGGCTATGTCCTATAGCAAAAAAAATTGGAAAAAAATTCATGATAGTTTAACCAAGTTACTGGAAATGAATTTTGAGATGAAACCGGAGATATACTTATTAAATATGATTGAAGAGAAGAGTGAAATGAAGAAGAAAAAGAAAGTATTGTTAAATTTAATAACAGCAGCGAGGTTGAACTATGCGAAATATTGGAAAGAAGAAAAAGAGCCCCCTCAAGAAGAATGGAAATTAAAAGTGATGGACATCATGGAAATGGAAAAACTATCCAACAGTTTAAAAGGTAATTCAATTCAACAATTCGAAAGGCAGTGGCAAGGTATTATTAGATGGGTGAAAGAGAAATGAGAAGAGAGGTAAAGAATACAATAAAGGAATTGTAGGGTAACAGCTAAGGTAAGGTGGGAATTCAGAGAGAGAGGAAAATATTATTAATTGAAGTAGAGACAACAACAACAACAAAAAAAGACTTCACATGAAGGAGTTTTAGTTTAAGAAAGAGAATAAAGAGTTTGGAATGGAGAAAAGGTGGAAGAAGGAGTGGAAAGGGTAGGGAGAGGGAAGGGGGAGGATTGGGAGGGGAAAGATGGTTTTTATTAAGGTAAGGGAGGAGGGTGGGAAAGGGAGGGAAGGGAAGGCAGGGAGGGAGAGGAAAGGGGGATTGGAACATATAAATTAATATGTACATTTGTTAACAAAGCGGGAAAGGAATTAATGGAGAATTAATGTAAGATTGTTGTATAATATAGAAATAATGTTAAGCACTTGTATTGTGTATAAACTCCCTCAAATAATATATATATATATATATATATAAAAAGAAACTACCTCAGAGTGAGGTATGGTTCAGCGGGCTCATGACAATGCCTGAGAGATTCTGTCATGCTCTGCCTTGAAGACCCTGGCAGTGAGGAGGAGAATTCTGAATCTGAGGCAGAAGTTCCCACAGAGGCAAGAGTTTCCCCAGAAGCTTGCTCAGGAGAAGATAACAAACAACAGCATGGGCCTGAGCAAGAGGAACAAATATCAGAGGATGAGACAACACAGATGCTTACTGTGCAAGAGAGACGATGTCAGAAAGAGGGGCTGGGCTACTCAGTGCATTTAAGTAACAAATGAGCCCTAATGAAGGAACACCTGTGGTGACAGCATCAGTAGATAAAAGGCTTTCAGCTGGCCCTTTCCTTTCAGGATTAGCAACTGATGTTTTTGGTTGTTGAAGTTGTCTGCTGTGGTTCTCTTGCATTTGGACTATCTTGAACCTCTCACTGTTTGATGATGACGACGACTTGGATTTGCCCTGTGGATTTGTTTGCTCTGGAACCTGAATGCTGTTTGGATGTTTCCTTGCTCTTGTCTTGTGAGTAAGCCCTGCTCTGCTGCTTATTGGTTAATTGTCTGCTCTGCCCTGGATGTGACAGATTTCTGCCTCAGTGCAGACTTCTAGGAAAAGTGGCTGCCAGTACCTTGTCCTTTATTAATTGAGCTTTTGCCATGTCAAGGTAGGTCTCCCTCAGTCAAGAATCACTAATGGGCAATGTTGTAATTGCTCAGAGCATAGACACACAATGTTAAAGGAGCAGAGACACTTCTCAACCATGGTATATTGTTCCTCTATGTAGAAAAGCTGTAGGATGTAAAACCACTTGACAAAAGAGAGATACAGAGTTATAAGTAGCACTGTTGAGTTTAGGTATACATGCCAGTACATGGCTGTTATGCAAATATACCTATTATGCTCTTAAAAGAAAAATATAGCAAAGTTCTGTTTCTTGTGCAAGCTCTAGTAAGAATATACATGAAACAAAGCTTTATTTCTCAGGCAGCATAGCAACCTGAGCTCCAGAAAGTTTTCTCACAAGGAAAATTGTCCATTTTCTGGTTGGGCCTTTATATAAGATTATCACCATTTATGTGTACAGCTTTACATACTTCACAGCCTCTGGTCCCAAACTTTGATGGTCCCTGAAGCCAGCTTCCTAATACCTAGTAATAAGAAGAAGTGTGTGACACACATTCCTTCTAAGACTGGGGATAAATGCCTGATTAATACACTGCCCACTGCTTCATGTCCTTTATTTGAACCATGTAGGCATCTGTTTTCCACGGCCTGCTGTTTACAGAGGAGTTTGCTTACTGAGGATTGGCTGTATCAGGTACTGACAGCTGCCCAGTTACTTTCCTCATATTCTTTAATTCTTTAGAGATCCAATTCTTTGAATGTTTCCTCCTTAGCATGAGAAGACAAATAAGTTCTGCAATGTTTCTCTTTGTTGCAGGAGAAAAACATTTTGCACAGTTTTCCCTGGTATTCCCACATTGCGAAGTGTTCCAGGAAATTATCCTGTGCAGAAACATATAGGGTATACAGAATAATTAAACATGCCAGTCTTTCCTTTCTCCTTCTGGCAGGTGGTTTGGTTTCTTGTCTTGAGACCCCTGCAATTGTTTGCTCAGAAGGCATCCTTCTGCAGTCTCTCTCCTCCCAAGTACATTGTGGATGTGATTCTGTGGCATGGCCACAGTCAGTATAAGATGGATTCATTGGCAGGGTTGTTCTTCCTTTGCAGAAGGGCAAGTGTGTTCAGCACAAATTCACCATATGCAAATATATGTAACTCAAACTGGTTTTTCTGTTCCTGGAGGGGTGCAGCTCCAAGCTCTTGGATGGCCAAGGAAGAAACAAGCATCAGATTTGGCTACTACGGACACTCAGCATTTATGAGTTTTCATTATTAATTTCCACTTTTAGCAATATTCCTATACTCTTGGTTGACTCCCTCCTTTGCTTTTCCACTGACAGCCTGTCCAGACTTCTTCAAAGAAGCAAGAACTCTCTTTCTAGAAAACCTCACTTATTACTGGTTGGGACTTCCTCAGTCGTGTAGGGACAGGGCGGGCAATGGGGGTGGTTTGCTCCGGGTGACAATATTTTTGGGGCGTCCTAGCTTGCGGCCCCACCTGCTCCCACCCTCTTTCACACACTCCAAGCTCCACTGCTGGACTTCTTGGAAATATTTTCCATCCGTGTGAATCTTGTCAGCCAGCACAGTTGGGAGGGAGGATGAGGGAAGCTGAGGAGGCTATTGGGCCAAAAAACATTCAGATGTCATAATGCTATAGGCAATTGGGCAATCAGAGATCTCTTTGGTGTCTCAGTTCACTCTTGGCTTTGGAGACCTGGATGGATATGCCCTCTTTTTAACAGGCACTGTGTTCTGAAAGCCCTCCTGTTCTAGTGAAGAGGTTCTGGGCTCCTCCTTCCATCCAGCAAACAGAGGTCAGAATTTGCTCTTTACTAAAAATTAAAGAAAGACATTTGTTTAAATACATTGTTTACGACAATTTTTCCTGGTAGAGAAAGAACTTGGCTTGTAGGTATGAATAAAGTATTTCTGTTTGTCCTGGGAGTTGCCTCTGGATGTTCCATGAAAAGGGAATATTAAAAACAAAAGAACAAAACAAAACAACAAAAACAGAAGAAAAACCCCCAAACAAACCAGAACTGTATATTCTCTCTGAGCTGAACAGAAAAGTCAAAAGGTTGATTTTTCCATGTCTGTTGAAAGCCTTCCCTAAAGAAACTCACTTGGTGTTTTCATGGTACTCTTTTTGGTGTCAGAAAAGGGATCCATCAGTCTCTCAGATACTGAAGAAGCCCTTTTAAATAGAGGTTTTCTTTTAAGAGTTGTGTTTTCTCTTTGTCTCTGTGTTCATTTATTGAGTTGTATTTTCATTTTCTGTCCTGCGCTGTTTTGCTCCCTTCTTCATGAATTTATCTTGGTTTTATGACGTACTGTTGCTATATTTGATGCTTCTAATTTCTTTGTACACCAGTCAGAAAATCCCACTTATTGAGTGGGGGAGAATTGTAAGAGGTGAAATAAAATGAATCAAAGATGAAATAAAATGCTTCTTGTAGTGGACTGGGCTGCAGGAAAAGACATAGTGGGCTAAATAGTGACAACATTGAGAAAAGGAACTTTTCCTAAAGGAGGCTGAAAGGGGAATGAATGGGCCTCAAAGGCCCCTCTCTAAACTGCAAATCCCAGGATTCCATAGGATGTTGAAAGTGGAATAAAAGCACTACATCAGTTTAGTGCAGAAATGACCTAGGTCTTTTTAGGGGAGCATGAAACCATCCAGCTTTACTCTCCCAACTTCATGCCAATTAGCAGGTTTCTCCAACCAGAGAAGTCCATCTTCATCTTAAGTCCATCTTCATCTTAATGAAGAACCAGTTGATTCTGCAATTAATTTTGTACTTGGGAACTTGGAACCTGGGTTGTTTTCCCTGGGCTCTGGCTTCCTCGGCTGTGCTGCCTTTCGGCCTTCCTTCCCTCTCCATGACAATAAGCATCCAACGTTGATGATGGAAGAGACTCTCCAATCCTGGCTGGGATCCCAGCATTGTCTCCTGGCCCAAGAAGGGAGTGCTTCAACTCCAAATTTGGGAGTCAGCAACCCTCTCCTTCAGGGCATGGGCTACCTGTAGGCCCATGTTGCAGATATAGGTAGAATTTGCTAAAGTCACTTTCTGGACTACAGTTCTCAGAATCCCCAGAAGCTGTTCGGAGTACATCTCTCTGAATCTGTGCCCTCCCATCTCATGTCAACATCCAAGTTGCATTCAAATATAGGAAGTATATGGTGCCATGTTCTCATACGTTCAGCCCAGTCCACTGCCTTTTTCCATTGATGTAGATAAAGCTCTCTGTAGGTTTGTATTAAATCTGTTTCACATGCCTTTTGTTGTTATCAACATGAATGACCCAGGAATTGGCTCATAACACATGGGCAGAATGTCTTTACTTTGCGCAGGAACAGGTTGTGATATCCCCTGTGGTTGGAGTGGGGCCTCTTGGGGCTAAATTTGAGCTGTACATGTTTTTTGGGGGGCTTTGAAGGAAGCTGGATGCTGAAACCCAAATTAGGATGCCCACTGATGAAAACAATTGCTCATTTGTTCCTTTGCTTTCTCACTTCTGCCCCCTCGCCCCATTGCTACTCTTTGGCTATTTTTAAGTACAGGTTTACAAGAAAAGTCATGAGAAGACAGAGCAAAGGCAGATGTGGTTAGCTGCCCTGTGCAGCTTGAAACCACACCTTCGGTATAGCTAAGCAGAGCCGGGAGCCTCTGTGCTGAGCTATGTGCTTGGCTGGAGGTGTAAGTGTGTGGTGGTGGCCGGTGGAAGGAGGAGATGATGCAGTTCCTGCAGTTCATCTTTGGTGTCAGAGAAGATTGCTGCTGAGCTGTTCAGCCCCAGCCCTGCTGGGAGAGAAAGCAAGGCGGAGGGAGATCCGAGGACCCAGCATTGGGGTCCTCAAGGCATCCTGGCTGAAGATGGAGTCCATGGCCTTGGTGGCAGGTTTGCACATCTCTCTCTTTTCTCTCCCTCACTTGAGATGAGGAACTCCCTGCCCTTCTCTCTTCCTGCACTGCAATGTCTCACTACTCCCCTCCCTGTCTTTTTCTATCTTTCCATATCTAGATTGGGGTAGACCCTCTCTGGGGCTTAGAGATTATCTGGGGCTCCTTCTAGACTTTGGTGGTCCCTACTGCCTCATTCTTCTAGCCATGTTCTTTTGGCCAGTTTGCTTGTCCTTCTTGATCTCTCCCTCCTTTTGTCCTTCCTTCTGTTCCCGTTGTCTATACTAACCCATCAGAGTCTGGAAGAGGAAGCTGACCAGTTCCTTTCTTTCCTTTTCCTCTTTCAGCTGCCTTCTGTGTTATTTCCTGGATGGGGCCTTTTGCAGGTAAGAACCAGAAATTCATTCCTGTAGCTAGCACTCCAACATAGGGATGGCTGATCTCAGAAGGACCTGGCCTTGAATACTGTGGCCTAGATCCCTTCTCTGGGCCTCTGGGTGAGGAGAAGATTCCCTGAGTGAGGGCACTGCATTGAATGGTGCAATTATGTCTCTTTGACTCTGCGTGACGCTTGGTGTTTTTTCTTTGGAAAGCATATTCTATGCATGGTTCATGCTTCAAGTGTCCTGCTTTATGATATCACTAGGGGCTGCCTCTTGTAACATCATGCATAGAACATCACTGGGGTTTCCTGGTCCCCCTTTTGTGACATCACAAGAAGGGGTTGTCATTGAGGTTTTGGTCCTGACCTCTCAACCCTAGACCCACAAAGGAGTTCAAGGTCATTCCCAATGGAGACCAAAGAGGGACAGTGGTGTCTATGGTCTGGCACTGAAAAGGGATACCAAAAGCCAAAGGACCAAAGGCCAAAGGAAAATGGCTCTTCTAACCAGGAATTTGTTAGGGCTTCTGTCTCCTTAGTAGGTTATAAAGGTGTTAGAGTTGGATTACCAGCATTTCTAGGATTAATTACATGGAAGCAGTTCACAATAAGAAACCCAAAGAGTACAGATTTTTGCTGAGTCCAGACTGGCTCCCAATAGCTGTTTTTTTTTTTTAATTATTCCTAGGTGTAGTAATCTTGTGTCCATCCAAAAGAGAAGATGGAGGTGCCTGGATTTGCTTTTCTCTCTCTTCTCTCCCCTTTCTGTTTTCCCTTCGTGCCATGTCCTTTAGCCTCTGTAAGGCCATGGGGAGGGACTGTCTTATTTTGATCAATAGAATGTAAGCTGCTTGGGAAGACATTTTCCTGTAGAGAAGTGATTGAAACAAAGAAAGGCAGCATTAAAAAGCTTTTACTGGGAGAAGTCAGAACCTGGAATGATTTTAGGGAAATTCTCATTATAAAAGATCAAAGGGTACAGTGCCTAGACTGAAACTCGTGTGGGACTTATGCCATCCTCCAAAAGTTGAATATACTACCAGGCAGCACAGCCAGTGGTGAGCAATGCTGGGACTTGCAGTCAAACAGACTTTGAACTCCACATGATTCTGTATATTCCATGGATGAAAATGAGAACACGTGTGGCCAAGCCAGATCAGAGTGGCCAAAAGGGAGTGACTAGACAACAAGAGGGCCAAAGTTCTTCACAAGGAAAGAAGAACACATCAAGCTGCTGTTCTAAGCAGAAAACCTCTGGCATTTATGGAATGAATTCAGGGAAGCCTGAAAAAAATTAGAACATCCCCTCACTAGTAAATAGAGTACTCTTTGTGTGTGTGTACACATGCACAGCATGTTTAACAACCTCTTCCAATTATTGTAAAATCTTCATGCCTTTATTAGAACCTGCTCAAAATGACTGCTTTTTCTCAGATCAACCACCTTTCTCATCGCCCTCTCTGCCATGTACACTTTATATCAGGTCAAATCCCAGCCTTACCATAATACTTATGTGAGTCAGTCATAGCCTCTCAGGCTATCCTACTTCACAGAGGTGTTAGCAATAGTATTTTTATACTGCTTATTTCTAAATGCTCCCTAAGTGGTTTACAGTGTGTTAGCTAATTGCCCCCAACAAGCTGGGTACTCATTTTACTGACCTGCAGAAGGATGGAGCAACCTGGAAGCTGGCAGGATCGAACTCACAACCTTGTGGCTGCAGTACTGACTCTTCTGTTGTCCTCTGTTAGGGTAAAAACGGAAGCAGAGGACTGGGGAAAACTGAATATTGTTTTGTGCAGGGAGGGGCAAGCCTTTCTGAAAATAAGCAGACAATCTCTCTCCCCATGTTTAATCTCTACATGTTACAGTTTCTTTCCTGTTGCACTGTGCTGCCCTGGCATACACAGAGGATAAATAAATCCAAGGAAAGAGAGAGTGAGAGAAGAAAACTAGTAAAACTCAGCTTTCAGAAATAAGGCTTATGAAATAAAATAAGATAAAAATCCTAAAATCAAATGTAGAGAACAGAGAGAAGAGAGGACTCTCAGTGATATTTGGTCAAAATATCTGTTGCTCATCTACAATATCAGAAACAGTCTGCTTCTCAACTCCAGTGGTTTGCTGGAAGTGTAAGTTCATTTATTCTGCTATCAAAACTCACAAGGATATATTACAATTGACAATATGACTGGGAGTAGATAAAGACTAACATAAATAAGAGAGTCTTCCTTCCTTCCTTCCCTTCCCTTCCCTTCCCTTCCTTTTTTTTTTTTTTTTGAGAGGGGTAAACTAAATGGAAGATTGTACTGATTTTGCTTCACTATTTGCTTTCACCATTAAAAACAATTATAATTTTAATATAACTTTTAATATATTTTAATAACTGCACACTAATTTGCATCTATACTGTAAGCTCATTGTATATTTATATACTGTTTTAAGTATTGTTGTGTTTAACTTTTATTGCCTCATGGTCTGTTGACCGTAATAAAGGCATTGGATGGGATTGGTGTAAATACAAGGGAGTGGTTCACCCATACAGGCCAGTGCATGGAACAGGCCTTTAGCTTGATCCAGGTACAGGGCTTCTCTTCATTTCTGGCTGGCATCAGTCACCACCTGACTGCTAGTCCTGTCTTGGTGGCACCACTCATTCAAGAATGGCTGACTGGCAAAGACCTTTTGATTTCTTTGCATGGGCTTTTGCTCCATAACCAGCTCTTACAGGAGGGCCTTTTTAAGGGGACTTGTTGGACGTGTTAGGTTTCAGTGCTTTTCAACTGTTTTCAATTAGTGTTGTAAGAGGAATTATTTATTGAATAGTGTTTCACAATTGTGACTAGTTTGCAGATGTCCTTGGTTTAAATCTATACTGTGACCTACTTTGGGTCTTATACAGGGAGAAAGGCAGGACATTAATTAATTTATTCCCTCCCTCCTTCCTCTGAATCAAGTCTTCCACTGAAAAAATTGTGGAAGCAGATTTGTCCCAACTGTGGATAAAGTGGATCTTTGAATGGAAGTGGATCTTTGAATTCCTCTGCCTCTCGGGTGGGTGGGTGGTTGGGGAAGTCTGTGAATGTGCTCCAGGGATTAGGTCAAATTTTAAAGGAGCTACTCAAGGCATAAAGTGCTTCCCCCAAACAATGAGTAGACCACCAGACACCACTGTCTTCCATTCTAGAAAATCAGCCAAGCACTCTTTTGTTATAAGCATGTTATCTCACCTTTCCCAAAGAGGAAGTATTCAGTCCCTCCAAAAGTATCTATGGCTATTTCTGCACTAGCCTGTTACAGTGGTATTATTGCACTTTCAGCATCCTATGGCATCCCAGGGTTTGCAGTTTAGGGAAGGCCTTTGAGGATGGCCTTTGAGGCCCCTCCCTGAACTGCAAACCCCAGGATTCCATAGGATGCTGAAAGTGGAATAATACCACTAAAATAGGCTAGTGAGGAAATGGCCTACAGCATAGAGGGAGAAAGCAAAAACACATGCAACAAGCCAGAGTCTTCAGTGGGGTTTGCCAGATCCAATTAGGCTGCAAACTGAGCTTTACCCATTCAGGAACCCCCAAACTCCCCCTTTTGAGGAGAACCTCACTTTTATTATCTTGGAAAATCCCTGTTACTGAGTTTTGCTAGAGAAGATTGTTGTCAAATCTCTAGAACTTAACTGCCATTGGAAAGGAAAATAGAGTCCTCATGGCTGAAGGGGATTTGTACTGCATAATTTATGGAGAAAAAGAGAATTCGTCCCCCGACGCCCAAGCAAAGCAGTGGCGGGGGGGGGCGGCCTTTGCCGCCCTCGCGCGAGAGGAGACCTCTGGGGAGGGGGGCGGGGCGCATCGCCGTTTTTAGGGCCGCCCCGCCTCCTCCCTCGGCCTCTTTGTCCGGCAGGCGACGACCCACCCTCCCGCCCTGTGGTTCAGTGTAAGACAGCTGGTCGCTTCGGGGCCGGGTAGGAATTTTTCCCCGGTTAAAGGGGTTTTTTCGCCTACCCTACCCTGCGCCGAGGGATTGGGTAATTGGCTGTACAGGGTGGTGTCACATTTGGTTAACTAAGAATTTTCAGACATATTGAGCTCTTCAGGCCGGTGGGGGGGTCAATGGTGTCGGTGAGTACCTATGGCACCATTTGGTGTAGGATAAACGCTATCCTTGAGGAGGGCTCAGGACTGGCCCTCACTGGCGTGAGCCCGGGGGGTGGCGGTTCGGGGCTCACCTCCCAGACAGGGGCCGGCCAAGGTCTTAACGCAGCTTCAGCGGTTGGCTTTGGGGCCCGGTATCTCGCTATACGGACTATGGAAGATGGTCGGGAGCTGACTCTTGCCATAGTTCACACAGGCCTTGACCCCCCCGTCTTAGGTCAGAAGTTCAAGTTCACGTCATAATTATGTTAATTAGGCATATTAATAAATTGCCCTAGTTCAACCCAAGCCCTGTGTGTGGTCTCTTCATTTCGCGGGTTGGGCGGCAAATAGTTTTGTTAATCTTCATCTTCAAGTGGAGATCAGACGGAAAGGGATAAAGGACATCTTTTTTCCTTCCTCAGGTTCACTGGGAATTCTGCTTCTCCCAGATCCTAAACTCTCCTTCTTCCCGCCGTTCAGCATTTTTTTCAGAGGAGAATGGGTCCGGTTGGAATGCAAAGTCCCAGCAGGACAGAAGGGATTGTGGTTCTACTTCCATCAACTGAACAGAGAAAACCAATGGACCATATATGATGAACAGACAACAAATTCTTTGCGGATGTCCACAAAAGACCTGAAGTCAAAGGAGGTTTTTGCTTGCTCTTACAAAGGAAAAGACAACACAGGAAGAAGTTCTATCTCTCTAAGGAGCAGATTGGTTGTTTTCTCTGTCATAGGTAAGTCTTTCCTTTTGTGGTAAATGATTTTCCCTGTTCACTAGGCTAGGCTGGTGTGCAGGTTACACATTTTTAGAAGACAGAATTCCCAGAACTGTGTGTCTTTCTAGCAACTGAGGGAATGTGTTGGAGGAGAGGAAGCTGAGTGAGAGGATCCTCAGGTTCCATGCTTGGTTCTGCAGGATAAAAACATGTCATTCTATAACAAGCCTGCTGTCCAAATGTACACACAAAGCAGTTTGATTCTCATGGTTTCTCAAGGAATTTTGTTAATGTGCTTCTATGAGAGTTTGAGGAAACCTGCCCAATGTTTGCTCATGTTATTCCCTGAAGGGCTGGATTGTTTTCTCTCCTTTTCTGGTGGTGGTGGGGGAACCTCCAGAATGCCCTTCAGCTCCAACTCTTTCTCTGGATCCTCAACACCCTTTTTACACCCTGGGAGAAGAAGTCAGCCTGACCTGCTCAGCTCCTAAGGGGCAAGATATGGCAGGATACCAATTCTACAAGAAAGAACGAGGCTGGAGCCCTTGGCATCTATTCCGTGGAGGGAAAGGGCCCCAGGAAGCTTTCTGTGTGGGTGAAAATGTGGCTGGGCACTACAGCTGCACATACTGGATTCTGTCGCAGGAAGGACGGGAGATCGAGTCCCTGAGAAGTAACACCATCCCCATAGCTGTGAGAGGTGAGTGAGTCCCTGGTTGTGATGGAATAAGGTTAGAATGTTCCTGCTGATTTCAAGGATAGCCACAAAGAAAGCAGCCTGAGGATCTTATAGGAGAACAGGGAAAGAAAAAGTGTCTCATAACTGGGGTGGAAAGACCATCCTTGAGGTGGAGGCGGGATTCCCTTCTGCTTTGCTTCTTCTGTTTTTCCCCTAGTTTGTAATATTGGCCTCTTTTCTGATTTTATGGATTGCAGCTGGGGGAGTAGTGAAAAATTACTCCCCAAAAAGCATCTCCTCTTGAGAGCTTCATTCTGTTTTTCTGGTGGTGGGTAAAGGCTGAGGTGAAAATTCTGGGTTCCTCCCAATGTTGTTGGACTGCAACTTCCATCAGTCTCAGCTAGCAAAGTCAATGGTAAAGAATTCTAGGTGATGCAATTCAATGTCATCTGGAGCGCCACATGATTCCCACCTTAATATGGGCTTTTGTTACTGTTCTCCTCCTCCTCTTCTTCCTCTTCTTGGCATTTTTAGGGCAAAATAACACTGTTTCACTCAGACAAAGATAGGTAGGACATGCAAAATGGGGAAAAAAAGGGAAAAAATTTAAAACCCCCCTTTCCCAGAAAAGACAAAGACTCACAGGAAAGTAAGGGACAATTTACCAGTATCCTCATTTGTATTCCAATGGAAAAAGCAAAAATGCTGAACCAGGGATCTCTTAGTTAAAGACATAAGACTGCTTTTAAGTCCTTTTTAGTGCTTTACCTCATAAAAGCCAGAGTATTTTTTCCCCTCTAACTGAAAAGGAATAAACATAAATTATGTCTGCCATTGTAGACATACTAATGCATAAAGGATACTGATGCCAGATCTACAGTTCTCTAGGAAGTTGTCTGATGGAGGTTTGACATCCTGTTCAAACCATGAGATTCGTAACGACAGAGCCATCCTGGAAATTCTTACTTATCTTTTGTGGATGATTGTTCTCCAGGTCTTCCTCCTGCTCCAATGCTGAAAGTGGATCCTCCATCTGGAGTGGTACAGGAAGGGGAGACCCTGATTCTCACTTGTTCCTCCAAGGGGACCCACACTGAGAAAAGTTTCCATTTCTACAAGGATGGAACTGAGATGAACTCCCCCAACCAAAGGTCCCTGAAGAGCTCCAGAGGAGCTGGAGATGCCTCTTCTGTTGTGTCTCTGAGCATCTCCCTACAGGCTCAGCCCAACCACACGGGGGAATTTGCTTGCAGGTATGAGGAGAGAATGGACAGCAGGTGGATCATGTCTTTGTGGAGCAACAAAGTGAACATCACAGGTGAGTCCTTTTGGGGAGGGTGGCAGCAGTATTGCCTGGTGGATTTAGGCTTCTTCTGAAAGGGGATGATCTTTTTTTGTGTTTTGTTTGGAAACACAAAGGACTTCATGGAGAAGAATGAAGGAGAAAAACTGTATGCCCTCAGGTGCCACAGACTACTACCGCTGGGGTCTTGCAAAGGAAAGGATAAGGGCTGGGGAATCTCTGCAGGCTGAACTGTGGACTCCATCAGTCTGGATGAGGCCCTTGTTCTGTGGGATCCCAGTTCCAGCCTTAAATCCTGCTTCTTCCCTTTTGAGATTCACCCTGTGATGGGCACATGGCTCTTACCTCTGAGTATGCTTTTCATGTGAGGAATGATGACTGGTGACTCCCACATAAATGGGACGGTGAACCAACTTCTGATTTTAGTCCAAATTTTAAAGGAGCTTTCCAGTAAACCCAGTTTTACATTCATTCCCTGTTGTGTTGCTATGTCCCTTCAGGCCAAATCTGAATCATGACCACCATCTCCTAAGGTTTTCTTGGCAAGGTTTCTTCAGAGGAACTTGCCATTGCTGTCCTCTGAGGCTGAGAGACTGTGACTTGCCCAAGGTCACCCAGTGTGTCTCCATGACTGAGTAGGGATTTGAACCTCAGACTCAAAGAATCCTAGCCCAGTGCTCAGATCACTACACCATTATTGCCTTCATACGTACACATAGCTGTGTGAAGGTTCACCCTGGTTTTATGGAGCCAAAGGTGAATAAAGCATTCGGGTTTGGGCCGCCTGCCTTAAGCTTAGAAGGGGAGGTTCTGTCCTGACTTCCCTTGTGAGGGAACTCCACAACAGAGGAGCCGCTACAACTGAGGGTAGCCTACATAGCCAGCCAGCCTCTTGAAGCTGAGGGCAACAGGGCTTTAGGAGCTCAAATTCAGAGTAGGTTCCTAGGTTGGGTCATTTAGATGCAAATGTTTTGTGTTCCAATCTTGGCATGTTTGTTCTGTGAAGGCTCAAGGGGACTGTAATTGAAGTTGCACAAGTTTATTACTTAAGTCTTTCGATTGTTTTCTCTCCCTGGATTGTTTTCTCTCATCAGCATGGAGGAAATAGATTTAGATCAAGTGAGAAATTGATCTGCCCTTTTGACTCTTTTAGCAGAGGACTGTAGAAAGGTAGTTTTGGAGGGGATTGACATAGAATCAGTTTTTAGGTTCTCTTCTCTCACCCCAGCTCCTGGATGGAGAAATGTTCAACCCAGTTTTTCACAAAAATTCTACACTTTTTTTCTCTCTGTAGCTGTCCAACCAAATTCCTTTGCAGTGTTGCTGTGCTATATCCGTTGGGCGCTTCCATTCCTGATCCTGGTGGTGCCAGTCACTTTCTACTGCTGGACGATGGTGCTTGGTACGTAATGGGCATCTCTATTTCTTTTGTGGCCTGGAAGAAAGTAGTTGATGGGTTGTTGTCAGACAGAGAGCTTGGAAAAGCAAGTAGTTCAAAAATGGAAGTAGTCAGTAAATAGACAAATCAGAAGAGGAATTTGTTTCATTCCTTGTCCTTTTAGTCATTTGCTTTCTCTTTCTGCTTTAGAAGCATCAAGAGAACATCAGGAAGAATCTGAATCAGGAGAAAGCAAAGGAGGAAGAAGGCCACATTAGAGCATTTTGCAATGTCAAGCCCAAAGAACCCTTCATTTCACAGTAAAATGAGATCCACCTGGGGAAGAGATATGTGTTGGCATCTGAGATGGTTTCTGCAACATCAGTCAAGAATGTTAGAAGCTACCTGAGAGTGCATTATGGTTCATCTGGCTCATGACGTTTGGCAGATTCTGCCTCAGAACACTGGCCAGAATAATTGGCCCTGTGTCCCTTATCTGAACTAAGTAGACACCTCCTGTCCCTGGCCTGCCATTTATGGATGAGTTTGCTTATTTAGAATTTGCTGTACCAGATACTGACAGCTGCCCAGCTCCCATTTTCTCCTTTGAGTAGTCTCTACTGGGTAATCTCTGCTACAAATGGACCAAGTATGGTATTGGCTCTCCAGAGTTCCAGTGAAAAATCTTTGTCAGCTTTACCAAAGATGCCAGAAATTAAACTTATGTTCTTTAGAGGGACAAATCGAGTGCTTTATCCTCACATGAGAAGACCGATAACGTCTGCAATTTTTCTCCTTGTTGGAAGAGAAAACAAAAATTTCTACACAGATTGGCCTGATATTCACACATTACAAAGTGTTGCAGGAAATTGTCCTGTGCAGAAATACAAAGGGTGTGCAGAATAACTCGGCATGGCAGTTCTTCCTTTCCCCTTCTGGCAGGTGGTTTGTTTTCCTGTCTTGAAATACCTGCAGTTGTTTGCTCAGAAGGCCTCCTTCTGCAGTCTCTCTCCTCCAAGTACATTGTGGATGTGATTCTGTGGCATGGCTACAGCCAGTACACGATGTGTGCATTGGCAGAGTTGTTTTCCCTTTAAAGAAGGGGAATTGTGTTCAGCCCAAATCCACCAGATGCAGAGATATGTGTGACTCAAACTATTTTGTCTCTTCCTGGAGGGGTGCAGCTCAGATGTCGAGGGAAGGAACAAGCATCAGATTTGCCCACCACTGACACTCTGCACAAATGGGCTTTTATAATCAGTCTCTACTTTTACTAATACTATAGATTCCTATGCTTGATTCCCCTGCTTCCCCTTTGCTTTTCTCTTGAGATCTTGCCCAAACTATTGCAAAGAAGTGAGATCTCTCTCTTTCTCCAGAGAACCCTCACTTATGACTGGTTGTGACCTCCTGGAAAAGTTTGCAGTCCACATGGATCTCAGTAGGCCAGTAAAATGGGATGGAAGAGGAAGGAAGCTGAGTAGGGAATCTGGCCAATAAACCTTCAGATTTTATAATGCTATAGAGCAGTGGTTCTCAACCTGTGGGTCCCCAGATGTTTTTGGACTTCAGCTCCCAGAAGCCCTGAGCATTGACCATAGTGGCTGGGGCTTCTGGGAGCTGAAGTCCACAAACATCTGGGGACCCACAGGTTGAGAACCACTGCTATAGAGAATTTCCAGAGAACTTGTTTGTGTCTTGGTTCACTATTGGCTCTAGAGACCTGGATAGTTTTGCCTCCCAGGTACAGTGTTCTAAACATCTTCTAGTGAAGAGGCTCCGTGCTCCTCCTCCCATCAAGCAAATAGAGGCCAGAATGCTCTTTACTAGAAATTAACCAAATTTGCTTAAAAAGGTGGGAGGTCTTTTGTTTGAATTTATTCTGGAATATGTAGCTTCTAGGTATGAATGAAATATTTCCGTTTGTTCTATGAGTGCCCTCTGGTTGTTCCATGAAAAGGGAAACATCATGTGGATTTTCTTTTTTTAAAAAATGGCTGTATCTTCCCCCTCCCTTAGCTGAATAGAAAGGTCAAAAGGGAGATTTTCCATATTCATGCCATGTCTCTGGAAGGCCCTCCCTGAAGAAACTCCCCTGCTCCTCTGCTGTTTTCAGTACGGTTCTCCTGGTGCCAGGAAAGGGATCTTTCAGTCTCTCAGGCATTGAAGAACCCCTTTAATAAAAGCCTTTCCTTTAAACATGGTTTTGTCTCTGTGTGCTTTTATTGAGGGCTACTGTACTTTCATTTTCTGTGTTGCACTGTTTTGCCCTCTTCCTGTTGTTATATCTGATGTTTTTAAACTTCTTTGGACACCAGCCAGAAAGCCCTGCCTATTGAGTGGCCTGGAATTTTAAGAGATAAGATAAAATAAAAGGAGATGGAAGAAAATGAAGAAAATGATGTTGGGGATGCACTGGAACGCAGCAAGAGACAGTCGGCTGAACACTGATAAAACTGAGAAAAGGAACTTCTGTTAAAAGAGACTGGAGTGAAAATGAGTATGGATTTGCGTGTGCTGATTCCCAAATGCTTCCATCACTGTTATTTGTGTATCCTGGTCCTTGGGAAATTCTTCCAAAAGAACAAGGTGACGCAGTGGAAGTTCCATAGCACACTCCACTCCCTAAGACACCACGAAACGGGGGATTGGGTGATGCAGGAAGGGCTGGAGAAGGGTTGTTTACCTGACAAGAGACAACTGATGCCTAGAAGTTTTCACTTCTACCAAATTTCTTAGCTTCATGGAATTTTCCCAGGATCTTTGATTGGTAATAATGACAAAGTCTATTAGAGTTTATGAGCTTGTGGCTCATATTCTCTTCAGATTCTGCTCTGATCCTTCATTCACCAGGCCCGGGCTTCTGCGTTCTCCTAGAGTGACAAGGGAAAGAAAGTCCTCTTCAGAAAGAGAGTAGGTTCCTCTTCCCTTCTCCTGCTCCAGGGCCAGCGAAGCTCCCCACTCCCAAACTGTGCACTTGGTCTTTTGGAGGGAGCACAAAAGCGTCCAACTCTGCTCTCCCAGTTTCAGGCTTATTGGCAGGTTTCTCCGATTAGAAGGACTTTGGGAAGTTCGCCTCTATCTGAAAGAAGAACCTGTTTCTCATGGAATTAATTTCTAGCTGAGGAACCTGGAACCTGGGCTGTTTCCCTTATGCTTTGGCTTACCAGGCAGGGCTGCCTTCCCTCCTTCTCCACAAGCATATAATGCTGAGGTTGGAAGAGACGTTCCAAGATTGTCTCAAATCTCAGCATTCATTAGTCCTCCATGAATGTCTCCTGTCTCAAGAAGGAGTTGCTTCATCTCCAAGTTTGGGAGTGAGGCCACCCCTTCCTACATAGCATAGGCTACCTATGTGCTCACATTGCAGATATAGGTAGAACTTGAAAAAGCCACTTTCTGGGCTATAGCTCTCAGAATACTCAGCCTGTGTTGTGGAGTACAGCTCCCAGAATCCCTCCCTCCAACTTGAGTCTTTAGTGCCCTGTTCCTTTATGCGCAGCCCACCTCCCTGCCTTCTTCCTTCAAAGTAGAAAAAAACCCCTCTGCAGGTCTGTACTTAGAGGAATGAGATAGAAATCTGTTTCACATGCCTTTTGTTGATATCAACTCTAATGGCCCAGGATTCAGCTTCCAACACATAGGCAAAGTGTCTGGACTTTGTGCAGGAATGGGACAAGATGTCCTCTGCTTGTAGTGGGGACTCTTGGGGCCAGATTTAACCTCTATAGGTGCTTTTGGGGTCTCTGCAAGAAGCTGGAGGCAGAAACTCAAAATTAGGATGCACACTGAAGAAAACAATTGTTCATTTGTTCCATTGCTTTCTCACCTCCAGTCACACACTGCTACTCTTCGGCTATTTTTATGTACTGGTTTCCGGGAAAGGCCGGGAAATGGCAGAACAACGCTAGATGTGGTTAGCGGCCCCATGAAACCATGTCTTTGGTGTGGCCAAGTGGGGCCAGGGGCCTCTAGGCTGAGCTGTGCGCTGGGCTGGAGGTGTGCGTGTGAGGTGCTGGTTGGTGGAAGGAGGGGATGATGCAGTTCCTGTCCTCATCTTTGCTGTCAGAGAAGATTGCTGCTGAGCTGTGCAGCCCCAGCTCTCTGTTGGAAGAGAAAGCAAGGCAGAGGGAGATTTGAAGACATAGCGTTGGGGTCCTCAAGGCGTCCTGGCTGAGAATGGAGTCCTTGGCATTGGTGGCAGGTTTGGGCATCTCTCTCTCTTTTCTCTGTTCACTTCAGACCAGCAAATCACTGTCCTTCTCTCTTCCTGGATCCCAACAATTCTCTGCTCCCTGTTCGTCTTTTATGTTGATTACGGGTAGGTCTTCTCTGGGCTTTGAGGACCCTCTTTGGCTCCTTGAAGATTCTCTCTTCACTTCAGACTCACTGAAGGGACTCACTGTCTTTCTATCTTCTCGCATCCGAGATCTCTTTACTCATCCCCGTGTCTTTTTTCTTCCCTTGTTCATCTAGACTAGACTAGGCCATTTGGAGACCATCTGGGGCTTTTTCAAGACTCTGCTGGTCCTTACTGCACAATGAGGGAAGCCATATTTTGAGAAATCAGTAGCAATGTTTTGTTATTCTCAGTAGCTTCTGAGGGCACTGTGTGTCTATGTGCCTTCTAGTCACCTGTAGATTTATGGCAACCCAATGATTTTCATAGGGTTTTCTTAAGCAAGGAACCCTCAGAGGTGGTTCAGCCAGTTCCTTTTTCTGGTATCCATGGGCAGCCTCTCATTCAAGTTGTAATTAGAGCTGACTCTTCGTAGCTTCCGAGATCAGTCAGGATCTGGTGCTTTTGTGGCCTTCAGGCTGACCGGAATGCATCGAGGAGGCATTATTTTCTGTTTTAGAGTGGTGGGGGAAAACCAGCATTTTCAAGAAAAAAATTTTTTGGTCCAATGTGTGCTGTTTCTTTGGGCAGTGGGACGGGATCAAGGAGAACAAGGAGGTTCCTCGGGTTTCTCTGAGCACTGCCTGGGTTCCATGGACGGCATGGTTCCCACGCCACCTTGAGATTCATCTTAGTTAATGGCTGTCCTGAAGGAACTTTCCTCCCCTGGAACTCTGGGACAAAAGAGAAGACCAGCCCTGGTGAATCAGAGAACCAATTTTCTTTAGGAAAATAAATGCATTTCTGTCTCTTACCCTGCCGGCCCAAAATCTGGGAAGAAAGGGAGATGTGAAAGATGAGCTCGTACACTCTGATATCACTTGTCAAGGTTGCCAAGTCACTGCTGAGAAGTTCGTACGCTGGGAGAATTCCACCTAGCTGAGCAACTCAAGAGAAGTTTGGACTAGGCCTGAGCTGGCCACGTGCAGCTTCCTTTAAAGACAACCACCATTTCCCAATCTTTGCTATAGAACCCATTTCCCAGTCCCTTGGGAACGACATCTACCATGTAACCTTCACAGTGACAGCTTTGTTCTTCTGGAGGAAGACCAAGACAACACAGAGAACTTTTGGTAGCTGAGCCCATGCGAAGCCACATCAGTTTCCCCTCCAGTTCCTTCGGTGTTTTAAAGTGAAGCCTGTCTTTCCGAGAGGCGTGGAAGGAACACGCAAAAGATTAGTTCCTGCAGAGAGAAGCCTCTTTGCTGCCCTGAAAATATGGTTTCTGTGCCAAGAAATTCCCGCGGCTGATTTTATTATTATTTATAAGTATTATTTTCTGGGCAGACAATTTTCCCCCCATACAGAAACTGTTGTTTTCTGCACAGGCCTGTCTGTAAATTTTGTACAGAGTATGTCCCAAATTGTGAGTGCCTGACAGCAGAAAGAAAATGGCTACAGTTCCTCCCTGAGTTCTTTGAGAACAAAACTAGTTAAGAGTTACACCAGTCCTTCTTTTTAGTATCGAGAGAAAAAGGGGAGGTCATGTTTAAACTACGCTTTGGCCCAGCTCCTCTGCAGATGGCGCTAGAACTGCAGGTGGACATCCAACAAGCGAAGCCTGGCTCCAGAGGGGGTCAGAAGCTCCTTCCGTGCTGAATTCCTCCTTGCTTCTCAGCTGGTGGAGGCTTTCCTGCTCAGATTCCCAGCAAAGAAGAAACCTGGAAAAATTCTAGCGTCCTTTGTTCCTCCTCTTCCTTCTTTGAAGGAACATCTCTTTATTTCCAGCTGATATTTCTGTCACGAGGTAAAAGAGAGGCAGGAAGTCAAGAGAGCGGTTCGTGAGGTTTCTCTAAAGCGACAGGCAGCTTGAAGGCACAGACACAGAAATGCACACAGAGTCCTTTGTGAGTAAGAATGCAGAAACACGACTGAGAGCAAGAGCCTTCTTTGGCATTGTCCTGTTTCAAAGCCCCTCTGAGAAGGGACAGTTTGGTGTTGAAGGTGCCATTGGGTGGGTCAGAAGCTGCCTCTGACCTGGTCTACTCCGCCTCACAAACTTCCTCCCATGCCTGTGGGATGAGGAGGCATGAAGAAGACAGAGCATTTATCCATGTCTCCCGTTATCAAATTACCAGCTCTGGACGAGGGCTAGTTCCAGGATTAGGAAAGAAGATTTCTCTCCTTTGGTTCAGGCTTGAGAAACAGCCTCCTTTCCCCAGCCTGAGTCCCGCAGTCATTCTCTCTTTTTCTAGTCTGGCTCTCTCTCTTTCCTTTCTTCTTCTTTTCATCCAGCTGCTCACTCCATGGTTTTTACTTCTCCATTCTCCTTTCCATGGTCTTTCTGTCAGTTTGTTTCTCTTCCTTGACCCCGGCCTCCTTTCATCCCCCCTTCTCTCCCCTTTCTCCTCAATAACTCCTCGGAGTTTGAAAGGGGAAGCTGACCAACTCCTTTCTTTCTTTCTTTGTCCTCTTTCAGCTGCCTTCTCAGTTCTTGGCTGGATGGGGCCCTTTGGGCAGGTAAGAATCAGAAATTCCTTCCTGTAGCCGGGGTTTGGCCCTGACCTCTCAACCCAAACCCCATGAGCAGTGCAAAGGTCATTCCCAATGGAGACCAAAGAGGGACAATGACACAATGGTCTATTGGAAAAGGTTGGCTGTGAGCTTTGGTCCAATAAAATACTGGTGATGTGCATGTGGAAAGCACTTGGGGGAAGGACTGTACATGTCGTAATGAGGTAATCCCCATGAGACAAAAGCTGAGTCACAGTGCAATGTAACCAGGACAAGGGGTTACATCAGCCATGGGACATGAAATCCTGGCTGGGGTTACATCAGCTAGTCATGTGTATATAAAGAGATGGGATCTAGCCAACATCCTTCTCGGTTTTGCCTGATTGCTGGCCGGAGGCTTTGCCAGAAGCGTATCTCCACTTGATGAGTTGACGATGGAATGCTGAATCTCTGTTGGAGGTTTAAAAGCCTCCAGGTGTCCTTGGAAGACAACACTGTGTGATAGCGCTCCTTCGTGGGTGAGTTTTGGGGTCAGAGCAGGGCTGCACATCCTACTCTGCTGCACACACTTTCATTGCTGCGTTTATCAACTCTGCTTCATGTGTTCTTGTCTTTGCACTTGACTCTGAGCCATGTTTTGGTCAGAGCTGAGTGGAATGAGGGAAGATTTATCGCGGTTTGCATAAATCCTATCATCCACCATCCCTCCGCATGGTCTGGCACTGAAAAGGGACACCAAAAAGCTACAGGGCCAAAGGCCAAGGGAAAAAGGCTCTTGCAACCTTGAGTTGGTAAGGACTGTTCTCTCCCTTGTGGGTGATGAATGTGTTACTGTCAGAATACTGCCATTTCTAGGATTAATTAAATGGAATAGATTCCCAATAAAAAGCCCAAAGAGTACAGATGTTTGCTGAGTCCAGGCTGATTCTCAACAGCTCTTGTTCTTTGACCCCTAGGTGGAGGTCTCTACAAAAATCCTACGTTATTACAAAACAGGAGGTTGAGGTGCCTGGATTTGGTTTTTCCCCTCTTCCCTCCCCTTTCTGTTTTCATCTTGTGCCATGTAATTTAGGCTGTAAGGTTGTGGCGGGCGTGGGGGGGACAATTGCTTTGTTTTGATCAATCAAATGTAAGCTGTTTTAGAAGACTTTTCCCTAAAGAGCAGAGTTTGACATTCAGAAAGGCAGCGGTAAAAGACTTTAACTAGGGGAAGTCTGAACCTGGGATAACGTTAAGGAAATTCTAATGATAAAAGACAAAAGAGTGCAGGGCCAGATGAAAGTCATCTGTGTGAGAGTCATCGAGCCCTCCAGACGTTGATGGAGAACAACCCCCGGCAGCTCTAGTGTAAGGTCCCGCTTTGGGGGTCCCTGATATTAGTATGGTTTGGATGGGCACCGTACCTAATTGGCATCATATGTAATTGGGAACACATTTTATTGGCT
Organism: Iguana delicatissima; assembly: GCA_948472985.1. Lineage (NCBI taxonomy): Eukaryota > Metazoa > Chordata > Lepidosauria > Squamata > Iguanidae > Iguana > Iguana delicatissima. The sequence goes on from CAOKZL010001059.1 coordinate 329,783, forward strand.
CTCATATCAAATTGAAGCCTGAGAGGTGACGGAGAGGTCAAACCGAGCAAGGAAAAGAATTTGACTGTAAACATGAGAAGGATAGGTCAGCTCAAAACTTCCTCCAGGTAAGACTGAGTCATTCGTCAGGCAAATACACCCCATTCCTGTGGATAATAGGCTTATCCACTGGAATTTTCCAGGGAATCCAACTGTGAGGAGCCCACCAGGACACTGATGGACAGATATCCATCCCTTGTACACCTGGATTCTTTCCTCTTTCCTCACAGCACCCACAACAGACAACTATTACAACACCCATCATGTCTTTGTCAATCAAAGCACTAAGCCCATCAACAGGCGAAGGACCCATTGTCCACAACAGCTTCCCTTTGTTTTGCATCTGGAAACTTCACGGCCACAGGCTATTTTCAGGGTACAAATAGCCCTGATTTCAGGATGTCCAGTGCAGTCTCTGGAAGGTCTACCCGTGACTCTGTCTGTCTGGCTCCTGTATGAGAACTGTCCTGAGGTCCTACCTAAGCCAAAATACATTTCTGCTCTTCTCTACTCTTCCTGACTGGCAATTATAAATCCCCCAAACCCCTCGGCCGCTCTATGATTCTTCCTCCCTTTCTTCTTCGGTTAGCTCTTGTGTGAATGTGTGATTGTGTGTACCTTGTGTGCATACGTGAGTGAATCCCCCTCAATAAAGCACTTTTTTTTGCTTACTTTTGAACCTCTGGCAGGTTCTTTTCCTGCGTGAGCCTGTAAACACTGGTAGAAAAGATCTTACTAAGTTGCCCCCCTCTTGCAAGCCTCCTCTTTGAGCTAATTCATTCCCCACTTTTGCAAGGAGGCCTGGCATCACAGGGCGGCCCTTGTGGCACCTACGTTTTGGAGCAACACTAGCTAGCATAGCCAATAGTGAGAAATGCTGGGACTTGCAGTCAAACACCCTTGGAAGGCTATGTAATTCTATACCTTCTAATATTTCACTGATGAAAACGTGGACACATGTGGCTAGGCTACATGAGAGAGGGCAAAATGCAGTGACGAGAGAACATGAGGGCAAAGGTTCTTCACTAGGAAGAACACATCAAGCTATTGTTCTAAGCAGAAAACCCCTGAAATTTATGGAATGAGTTCAGGAAAGCCTGAGGAAAGAAAAAAAAATCTCACATCAGGAAACAGAATGCTCTTACATGCATGTGTGCGTGCAGAGCAAGGTTAACGCCAGTTATTGTAAAATCTTAAATGCCTTTATTCAGAGCTTGTTCAAACTGACTTCTTCCTCTCAGATCCAGGATTTTTATACTCACCCTCTCTTCCCGAAGCACACTTTATATCAGGTCAAATCCTGGAATTCTCGAGTTAGTCAAACCCAGCCTCTCGGCCTGGCCTGCTTCACGGAGTTGTTAGGATAAAAACGGAGGCGGGGGACTGGGGAAAACTGGATGTTGTTTTTCAGGAGGGGAAACCGTTTTTCAAATCAGGTAGACGGCAATCTCTCTCCTGTTCCTAGTTGACCTCTGTGTGTTATAGCTTCTCTCCCATGGCACTGTGCTGCCCTGGCATACACAGAGGATCAATAAATCAAAGGGAAGAAAATCAAATATAAGGTTTCTGAAAATCTCAAAAACTAGCAAAAACCAACAAAACCACAAAAAAAAAAGAAAAAAAGAAAAGTGTCGAGAGAAGGAAAAATTCAAATCAGAATGATTCCCTGCAATTCTGATCTTTTGTTAAAGAAATCTGAGGTGAGGGAAGAATCCACCTATCTTTGAGAAGGAGAGTTACAGAAAGAATCTGGTGCCTAATGCCGGGGATGGGTTAATTCAAAGGGGATCTCTTTAATGAAAGCGCTTCTTAAGCTGCAGAGTTCTTCCCTTCCCTTGATTTTGACAAGATATGTTTATTCCTTTGCTTACTTCAAAAAGCATTTTGGGATCATCCAGCAGGGGATGTTCTGCTCTAAAGTGAGGAGAGGCTGCAACCGTTTGCTTTTGGCTGAGCCTCTTGGGAAGGGCCAGACTCTGCCTCCCCCGTCCTCTGCTACCTGGCGAGGTTGCTGGCAACAAGCTATTTTTGCTCTTTGAACTCATTTTGCAGCAGCCGAAGAAAGCGGAGGGGGATTGGGAGAAGCAGGAGAGAGAATCTGAATGTTTTAAAAGAATTGGAAAAAGTGGGATTGCCAGTGATGAAATGGGGCTGTCCCAGCGAAACTGTTTTCTCTCCTGTGGAAGGTATGCCATTCCCACCCTGAGCGCAAAAGAAGACAGAAAACTGAGTCATGTTATGGGGAGATCGCAAGAAAGAGAGGGCTCCCCGGGACAGTTGATCAAGGCAGTCTGCTCCTCAACATCAGTAGGTTATTGGGAACCTGAACATGAAGGGCAATTGCCTCCAGACAGGCCAGGGTGTGAGAAGGTCTGCAGGAGAAAAGAGGCCTTTGGTCCAATCCAGCCTCAGGGCTTTTCTTCCCCTCTGTTGGGAGTGGGTCACCCCCTGAGCCCCATGCTGTCTCCGAGGCCCCACTGAGTCAATGAAGGGCTGCCTCCAGGAGGCCCAGCTGCCCCCTGCCCTGGCTCTCCTCTCCCTCCTGCTCAGGCAAAGACCTTCTGACTTCCTTGGGTGGGTTTCGTCCACAACTAGCTCTTCTGGGAGGGTCTTTTTAAGAGGACCTGTCGGGTAGATCAGGTTTCCGGTGCTTCTTAACTGTTTCAAATCAATGTTGTGTTAAGTGGGATTGTTTATTGAATGGTTTTTCAAAATTATGATTGATTTGATGATGCCTTTTGTTTAAACCTGAACTACTTTTGGTCCCACACTGGGAGAAAGGCAGAAGATTAACTAGTTAATTAATTTCTTCCCTCCCTCTTGCCCTCCCACGCAACCAGCCTGTCACTGGAATAACTACAGAGGAAGATTTCTTCCCAAGTGTGGGAGTGAATCTTTGAATGCCACTGCATTTCTGGGGGCTGGTCGCTTTCATGGGAGTTAAGTACCTGTGTGAATCTGCTCCAGGTCGTAGTTCAAGTTTTCAAGGAACTACTCAAGCCCTGGCACACACCCCCCACCGCAGATACGTGTATAAGCTTAAATACTCCCCTTGCAGTCCAGATTAACTCCCTAACTGGATTCACCACAGCCCTGACCTGGAGACCACGACACCCCATTGCCTCCCTCATCAAAGATTAGCCGAGTCCTCTTTTGTTCTGAGGATGTTCTCTCGCCTTTTCTAAAATGGAACAATTCTGTATCTCCAAGAGCATTGACGCCATAGAGGGAGAAAGAGAGAACACAGGCAATACACCAGAGTCTAGCACAAGGAGGTGTGTTAGATCCAGTCAGGCCACAAACTGAGCTCGACCAATTCTGAAACACCAAAACGCCCCCTTTTCCAGAGAACCTCAACTCTCTTATCTTTCAGTATTCCTGGGGCTGGATCTTGTCTGAGAAGATCATTGCTAAATCTCTGGGAATTGCTGAGACTGGAAATGAAAACCGAGTTCTACTCTTGAAGGGAATAGACTTGTTCTGTGTTGTTCATGGAGAAAAAGAGATATAGTTTGGTTAATCTTTGCCTTCAAGTAGAGATCGGAAGGAAAGGGCTGAAAGACAACATTTCCCTTTCTCAGGTTCACAGGGAGATGCACTTCTCCCAGCCCCTAAACCAGTGGTTCTCAACCTGTGAGTCCCCAGATGTTTGTGGACTTCAGCTCCCAGAAGCCCTGAGCATTGACCATAGTGGCTGGGGCTTCTGGGAGCTGAAGTCCACAAACATCTGAGGACCCACAGGTTGAGAACCACTGCCCTAAACTCACCTTGTCCTTCAGATCAAGCACTTTTTTCAGAGGAGATCGGGTCTCGTTGGAATGCAAAGTCCCAGCAGGACAGACAGGATTGTGGTTCTACTTCTATCACCTGGAAGGAGAAAATCAATGGACTATATATGAGGAACAGATAACAAACTATGCTAAGATCTCGACAACACATCTGAAGTCAAAGGAAGCTTTTGCTTGCTCTTACAAAGGGAAAGACAACAAAGGAAGACTTTCAGAGTCTCAAAGGGGTAGACAGGTAGCCTTCGCTATCATAGGTAAGTCTTTGCTTTTGTGGTGAATTAATTCTTCTGTTCATAAGGCTGGCTTGGTCTGGAGTTACCCATTTTTAGAATGGGAATGTCTCAGAATTGTGTGTCTTTCTGGTAGCTGAGCAAATGCAGTGGAGGAGGGGAAACTAAGTGACAGGATTCCCAGCTTCCCTGCTTGGTCCTGCAGGAGAAAAAAGGTGTCCTCCTATAATACGACTACAGTCCAAATGGACACACAAAGCAGTTTGGGTCCCCTGGTTTCTCAACGAATTTTGTTAGTGTGTTCCTTTTGGAGTTTGAGGACATCTGCCCAACGTTTGCTAATTTTATTCCCTAACAATTGTTTTCTCATCTTCTTTTTTTGGGGGGAGGGGAACCTCCGGAGCACCCTCCAGCTCCCACCCTTTCCCTGGATCCTCAGCACGCTTTTTTCATCCCGGGGGAAGAAGTCACCCTGATCTGCTCAGCTCCTGTGGGGGAAGATGTGGCAAGATACAAATTCTTGAAGAAAGAAGTCTGGATTCTTTGGTCACTATTCCGTGAAGGGAAAGGGCCCCGTGAATCTTTCTGTGTGGGTGAAAATACAGCCGGGCAGTACAGCTGCAGATACCGGAGTCTGCCAAAGGAAGGGTGAGAGGTCTGGTCTCTGCCAAGTAACACCATCGCCATCACTGTGAGAGGTGAGTGAGTCCCTGCTTGTGACAGGATGAGGTTACAGAGCTCTCACCAACTTTAAGCAGAAACAGAAGGCAAACTGTGGATTGTACGGGATGGAAAATATTTATTTATTTATTTAGCTACTTTCTCAGAACAGGGAGGGTACTCAAGATGGCTCATAATTCAGGGTGTAAAGTTATTCACTTTGCTAATTCCATTCCCTAACTGATTGGATTGTTTCCTCTCCTCCTTTTCAGGGGGACCTCCAGAACGCTCTCCTGCTCCAACACTTTCCCTGGATCCTCAACGCTCTTTTTTCATCCTGGGAGAAAAAGTCACCCTGACCTGCTCGGCTCCTGAGGGGCAAGACGTGGCAGGATATAGATTCTACAACAAAGAACAAGGCGGGGGCAACTGGCAGCCATTCCATGAAGGGAAAGGGCCTCGTAAAGTTTTCCCCCTTGGTGAAAATGCTGCTGGGCAGTACAGCTGCATGTACTGGGTTCTGACCCAGGAAGGATGGGAGATCCAGTCCATTAAGAGTAACACCCTCCTCGAAGCTGTGAGAGATGAGTGAGTCCCTGCTTGTGACGGGGTGCGGTTACAATGTTCTCACTGACTTCAAGGAAAGCAAAAACAGAAGGCAACTTGAGGATCGTATCGGATAGAAAAGAGACTTTTATTTATTTTGATGATTTATATCCCCCCTTTCTCAGAAGAGGGAAAGAACTCAAGGTGGCTTAGAATTCAGAGTACAAAGATCTTCACTGAGTTGGGATTTCATTCACCTTGGGTTCTTCTGTCCTCCCACCCCATTTTGTACTCTTGGCTTCTTTTCTGATTTTAGGGATTGGAGCTGGGGGAGCAGTCAGAAATTACCCCCGAAAAGCCTCTCCTTGTGACAGCTTCAGAGTGTGTTTCTAGGGGAGGGTTTTGGCTCCAGTGGGAATTATGGGGCCATCCCAAAGTTGTTGGAAAGCAGTTTCCATGAATCCCAGCTAGTATAGTCAATGGTAAGGAATTTTGGGCGATGCAGTCCAGTGTCATCTGTAGGGCCACATACTTCCCCCCTTAGTATGGGGTTTTGTTACTCCTCTGATTATTTCCTTCCATTTTGTAGGGCAGTCTGTTTCACTTAGACCAAAACTGGTAGGAAACGCAAAGGGGAAAAAGGGGAAAAGAAAGTGATAGTTAAAACCTTCCTTTCCCCAAAAAGAACAGCAGTCAGAGACAACTAAAGAGTATTCACCATTTTCTCCCCATCTGTGTTTCAGTTCAATAAGCAACAGTGCAGTCAAGTTCTACATGGTGCTTTCCCTGATACAAGTTGCCACATTAATTTTTTTTCTGCTGAGCAAACTAGAGTTATCATGTATCTTGGCTGGAAAATATCTGGAGGTAGAGGCTGCTTTGGGAATCTGAATTTTTTGTAAAACTGATTGCATGGTTGGGGTGACAGCCACCCACAAAAACAACACAACACAGCCACATTGGAGGCAGAAAGGCCACAACCTTATTGGCTACAAACAGGATAAGGGGGGTTGGCATATGCATGGATCTGGATCCGGGCATCAATCAACCTGCCTGTTGATTGAGGAACCCAACTGTCCCGAAGCTGAATGGCTTGCCACCAACGTAGGACCTACTGCCACCAGAGGGTGCCTGCTGAGTGCCCTCCTGAGCCGGACAACTCACTGCGCCCCCTGACCCCAGCGGGGACCCGATCATCCCCTAGTATGTGGCAAAGGTACCCGATGTCCCGGATCCCAAGCCATGCGACCGCCCAGTGAAGTCGTAACAGAAAGAACAGCCATCATATAATTAAATTAAAACCAAAACAATAGGGGTGGGTGGGTGGGCGGGTGCTGCTGATAGCCGAATGCGGAGCCGCCCAGATGGTGCTCCTTAAAAACCCTGAAGGCAGACCTGAGTGAAGTCCACCAGCCTCCTCTCAGGCTTGCTCCCACAGCCAATGCTTTGAGCTCATTGGCTGGCAGGAGAATAAAAGGGGAAAGTTCGGGCATGTGTGCAATGCCTGCCTGAACATGGTTGCCTCCATCTCCGGCGTCCAGAGGGACCCAAAAGGAGAGGGAGCTGCACTCCGACCCAAAAAGGTGCTGACTGGTGAGTTGCTCGGTGCTAATATGAAAACATCAGTGAAGAAAAGATAGAAATTCAGCAAAAACAGCTAAATATTGTAAGGTTTCAGGTTGTGAATTTTATTGGGTGGCTGGGACGGAGTGAGAAAGTTAACTTTACAAAGCCGAGATCCTTATAATCACAACAATCTGCAATTGCTCACCCCAACTAGCCACTGATAAAAGAGGACGTCGATGTGGGATCTACAGTTTTCCAGGAAGTTGTCTGAGGGAGGTATGGCTTCCTCCTGTTCAGAATTCCAAATTTATAACCACAGAGTCACCTTAGAATTCTGTACTGACCTTATGGGCATGTTTGTTCTCCAGGTCCTTCTCCTGCTCCAGTGCTGATCATGGATCCTCCATCGGGAGTGGTACAGGAAAGCAAGACCCTCCTGCTCACTTGTTCCTTCGAGGGGCACCAGACAGAGAAGAGCTTCCATTTCTACAAAGATGGAGCTGAGATTAACTCTTCCAGCCATAGGTCTCTGAAGAGCACCAGAGGAGCTGGAGATGCCTCTTCTGTTGTGTCTCTGAGCATCTCCCTACAGGCTAAGCCCAACCACATGGGGGAATTTGCTTGCAGGTATGAGGAGAGAATGGACAGCAGGTGGATCATGTCTTTCTGTAGGCAGAAAGTGAATGTCATGGGTGAGTTCTTTTGGAGGAGGGTGGAGGCATTCCTCCCTAGCAGACAGCGCTTTATTCTGAACTGAGATGATTTGTTTTTGTGTGTTGTTTGAAATCACAAAGAATCTGGTGGAGATGAAGGTAGAAGGAAAGCTGGGTGCCCTCAGGTGCCACTGACTGCTACTTTGCTGAAACTCATGTTTATTCAATGTGGGTTGGCCCCATTGACTATAATGGATATGTATTACTCTTCTTGGAAACAGATGAGAAACAAAAATCTATTGCTATGTGTCTTTTCCCAGAATGTTTTATTACAAATGGGATATATGAGGGCCAAATCAGCCTTGAAGCAGCATATTTGGGATATCAAACTGCAAAAACATTGGAGTTTAATTAAAAACAATCTTGTTCTGGGTATTATGATGGTATCATCTGATTGTTCCACTTATCTCGCTAAATTAATTATTCCCAAATTTAGATCTGCTTTTACTGCAGCATGTTTAGCATGCTTCCAACAGTCATATTAGAAGGTACAGTAAATAGAAAAAGATTCCTTATAAGAAGTGCACTTGCTCTTGCTCAAATGTAACAATTGAATCTCTTGATCATGTTTTATTGTATTGTCCGTTTTATCAAGGTATTTGTTCCATGTTAATTGCTCCAATTCTACAAAAATTTCTAGGGAGTTCAGAAGGATTTTACCTTTCTCTCCTGCTTGAAAGTGGCTAGGTTTTCTGCCTCTGTCATTACTACCTGTAGATAAGAAAACACCAGTGCATATATAATTTAGGGATTTTAGATACTTTAGATATATTTAAGCCACAAGTATTCATCTTGAAATCTTACCAATCTTAAATTTTATATTTGGATTTTTGACACAAAACCTATGTACTTAGTGCAATTGTATTTAGCATATGTATGTATGTATGATGTATGAATTCTAGCTGTAACTGTAATTGTGCACTAGTATTATTTTATAATAACCTTTAAATATATCTTTATTTGTTCTATTGCCATAAATAAGCACATTGATCAATTGATTGATTGAGAAAAGCTCGGTACCCTCAGATGCCACTGACTGCTACACCTCGGGTATTGCAAAGGAATGGACATCTCAATGTATACTTTCTATTAAAAAACCCATTAAGTGTGAAAAATCTCAAGATAGTTCCCTGTATTCTCCATAGGCTATCTCACTGTGTTGACATATGGAGGGGATGAAAATGTACAAGCATTCATTGCATATATAGAATGGAGACAGAAAGTGACATGGTTCTTCCCATGAACCTCTGAGCCTCTCTGTAAAAATCTGATCCAGGTTACCTTCTGGAAGAGAGACAGGAAGATCCTTTTGACTAGACAAGGGGCTAGAGACATGATTTTGTGGTTCATATTCTAAGAGCTAACATCATGGATTCTGAAAGAATGAATTACTGAATTGAAAGTATTATTACTCATCCATCTCAACTCTTCAAGAAAAGGGCAGACTTTAAGAAAAACAACCCTTGGGAAACTGTTAACATTCTGCTTATTCTTTTCTTTTACCAGTTTCCAGTTCAGGACAAAATTCATCCACAGCCTGGTTGGCTCTTCTATTGATGATCCCATTGGTGATTGCTTTCACTTTCTGCTTGAGAAAATGGGTCTTGTGGGTTACCTCTTTTCATGGTCTTAATAAAGTTCCCAAGGATTCCAGTGTTCCTGAAATCAGTCCTCTGGCTTGGATTTAAGTGGAATTGGTTAAACAATAGACAATGATGACTACAGCCTAGATGACATTTCCACTCATTCGTCTTCTCTTTCTCTCTGAAAGCATCGAAATCTCAGCAAGAATCTGAGCCAGAAGAAAACCAGGAGAATAGAGAGGAGCTTCAGATGCTGGAATCCAAAGCACCAACAGACGGAGACTTACAGGTAGCGATAGGCAGAGGTATTGGTTTGACATCCTGAAAGATTGTAGCCTTCCAGCTGATCGCTTCTGTCCATTTTATAAAGACATGCTGTTGATGCAATGCGTTCCCTAGATCAGATGTTATGAAGAACAAATGCACGTGCACTCACACACACTGATTATATAAATTTGTGAAAGAGAATTCTATCTTCAGTTCCTAGTGATGAGTACTGATGGACCTTCCATGTTTTGTGGCAGACAATCTTTGAATACTTAATGCTGGAGATAAATAAGAGGAGGCCATTATCCTCATATCAGGAACTTCTAAGAGGCATCCTTTGTCTCTCTACTGAGTTAAAATTAAAAAACCTGGACTAGATCAGCATCCAGCCTGTTCCCAGATTTCTGTGCTTTCTTTCCTCCTATTGCTAATGATTCTTTTGTCCATTAATGCAAATGAACAAAATTCCTAGAGTCCCCTGATGTTATACTATGAGAAATATATTTTTCCATTTCATAAATATGCTGTAAAATGTTGGAGACAGAACTTGTTCCTTCAGGGCCACCTCATGTTTTTGTGTTTGGCAGTCAGAGGCTTCCATGGCAGGTGGGCAAGTCACTCTGTTGGAGGACTTTAAATCAGCTGTCCAAAGTGTCAGACCTTATGAATGAGATTCAGCACCTACTCATAAGGTCCAGCACTTTGGTTACATGCTCAGACTCCTAGTCTTAAGGATCAGCACTTTGGACAGCTTACAAAAGTCTATTCTTAAGGTCCAGCACTTTGGATAGCTCCAGCTTCACCCTCAACTTCTCTTTCCTTCTGCAGGGTTCTGAGGTGACCTATGCCCATCTTGCCTTCCCTTCTGCTCCAACTTATTCTGGACCAGAGATGGAAAGTGGAGTCAGTTTGGTGAAAGAGGAGGGGGTAACATATAGTGAGATTCTGTTTCGACCCATCAACAGAGCAGCAAAATAAAGAGATTTTAGAGGAAAGAAGCTACCACGTGGGATGTCTTGGTGTTGGCAGCCCAAGAGAAGCTGTTGCCTCAGGACAAATGAATTCCATTGGTGCCTAAAAGAGAAGAAAAGGATGTGACAACCAAGACTCCATCTATGTTGTGTGGATCTACTGTACTGCACATTTATTAGAAGATCTGTGTAGCTGTCTTACAGCCCTAGTCAGGATAAAACGCTTGTGAAGCATCTCCCCACAATATTTGCACTGGTGGAGGCATCAGCATGATTTTAGCCTGAGTTTTACTTTCTCCCACACACTATGGTTTTAAAAAGTTTTCATTAAAAGAAATGAAAATGAAAAGTAGATATGTATGGTTTAAAATTTGTTGCCACATTTTAAATCCTTTTACGTTGAGTTCTCTGATGATTTTAGTCTATTTAAATTATTTTTATGTTTTTATCTGAAAGATGGAAGGTATTTATGGATATCTGAAAGACTTCGTCTTCCCGTATGAGCTTGCCAGAAATCTGAGATCTTCAGAGGAGGCCCTGTTGTGTGCTCCAACACCTTGAGAGGTTAGGCTGGTGGATACATGTAACAGGAAGGCAGCAGTGCCTTGAGTGTGGAACTTCCTGCTCAAGGAACTCAAGTTGGCCCCGTCTCCTTTGAGCTCCTGGCAGCCAGCAAAAACAGTGCCATTCTGCATGGCATTCAGGGTTTGAAACTGCTGTGTCAACTGTTTCATCTCTGGATTCTAAGGTTGTTTTCAGACTGTTTTAGGAGTTGTTATAGAAGATTTTAATGTATTTTAAAAATGTTTTTAGTTAGTTTTTATTTGTTCATGGGCTTGGGAGGCAATACAGAAATACTATAAATGCACGAACGAATGAATATTAAATTGGTTTAAACTGCTTCTATTGATTTTTCTTTTAACCCCAGATCCCAGATTCAGGGCAGGATAGAAATATTTAAACAATATTTAAGCAAGAAAACAAATAAGGCTAGATTCTTATTATGGTCTCATAAGCATGTTTAATTTCCCTTTTGCATATGCAATTACTTTTTTTGGAGATTGCATATCTGAGGTGGGCCTCTCCATAGATTTTCCTCCTTTGTTAGACTTGGAGGTTTGTTTGTTTGCTTGCTTGTGTTTTTGAATGACACCTGAGGAGTGGCTAGGTTCAATTTTGGGTGATGAAGAGAAGGGTCAGCTCCTCCTGACATTGGGTGCTGCATGAACAATGTCATCCTCCGAAGGACTCCCGAGAGATCATAGTTCCTATGCATCCAGCTATGGAAACGGAGCAGGGGGCCCTTCAGCTGCAACCTCTTTTCCTAGATCCCTAAGACACCAAGGAGAACAAGTGACTCCAATCTGCTCAGCTCCCGGGAGAGGGGACTGTGGGATATTTTACAAGGCCAAGCCCTGGAGGAACAGATCCATAAAGGAGAAGGGTCTCACGTAGTATTCCATGTGGGTGAAAATACTGACAGGGAGTAGAGCTGTGTGTATCACTGGAATTCATCCCAAGGGGGCAAAATCCTGAGAAATACCTTCACCTGCAGGATGAAGGTGCTTGGTATGTAATGGGCATCTCCATTTGTTTTGTGGCCTGGAAGAGAGGAAATGATGGATTGTGGTTAGAGAAAGAGAGAGAGAGAGCGAGAGAGAGAGAGAGGAGAGAGAGAGAGAGAGAGAGAGCGCTTGTGAAAGCAAGTAGTCCAAAAAAGGAAGTTGATGGTAAATAAATAACTAAATACATAAATAAATAAGAAAAATAATTTGTTTCATTCCTCTTGATTTTTTTGTCCTTTCTTTTCTATTTCTACTTTAGAAATTTCATAATAACATCAGGAAGAATCTGAGCCAGTAGAAGGCGAAGGGAACAGGGGAGCACGTTAGAGCATCTTGCAATGTCCAGCTCCGAAGAACCCTTCAACTCAAGGTCAAATAAGATCCACCTGGAAAGAGATGGATGTTGGGATCTGAGGTGGTTTGTGCATCATGAAGACAAAATGCTAGAAGCTGCCTGAGAATGACTTACGGTTCATTTAGCTCATGACAATATTGGATTCTGCCTCAGTGCAGGTTTCTAAGAATGCTTGTTATCAGCCTATGGTTAATTATTAGTTGAGCATTTACCCTGTCAAGCTAGGTCTCTCTCCATCAACAGTCACTCCTGGACCATGCTATGATCGTCCACAGTATAGATGCACAATTTTAAAAACAGAGACACTTCTTAACCACGGTATACAGTTCCTCTCTGTAGAAAAGCTGTGGAATGTAAAAATCATTTACCAAAAGAGAGATGCAGAGTTATAAATAACACCGTTAAACACAGATATTCCTACCATGCAAAGTTGTTACATAAATATACACAAATATACCCATTATGCCCTTATAATAAAAGACCAGTATAGCAAAGTTCTACTTCTTGTGCAAGCTATAAAAAGAATGTAATTGAAGCAAAGCTGTATTTCTCAGTGTAGTGTCCTGTCTTAAGCTAACTCAATAACCAGGCTTCATGGAAGAGTCCAGAAAGGTTTTCTTGTAGATTAGGTTCAGCATGCAGACATTTTTGCCAGAGCTTAGGCTGCAATGCAAGGTTTGATTTTAAGAACCCTTCACAGTCCTCCTCACACACTCCTGTTCACATCCCATTCCCACACAACACCAGATTGTGCCAGTCTGTTGGAATGACCTTGATTCCTATGCTGCAGCCAGGCCACTGCCCTTTACCGAAATATCAAGATGATCACAGCAATATGGCCACTGCACAGCTAAGTATGACTAGCATGGCAAAGGAGCCCAATTTGGTGGCCTTTTGACACTCAGGCAATATAGCAACCAGATCTGTACCTCAGGCTAGAGACAGATGTTCAGGCAAGGAAAAAATGTCCCTCTGTGCTCTGGTTGGGCCTTGAGATAAGGTTGTCACTGGGCATGGACATGGCTCTACAAACTTCAAAACCACATGTCCCAAACCCAGCTTTCTAATACCTAGTGTTAAGAAGAACGTGTGATATGTATTCCATATAAGACAGGAAATAAATACCTGATTAATACCCTGGTCAGAATAATTGGCCCAGTGCCCCTTGTCTGAACCAAGTAGACACCTGCTGTCCCTGGCCTGCCCTTTACAAGTGAGTTTGCTTACTCTAGATTGGCTGTATCAGGTATTGGCAGCTATAGACTTCCCCTTCTTCATTCTTTTTAATAAGGAGCAGCATATATCTCCCCATGATAATAAACATACAATGCTGTGTTACTCCAAAACATGGGTGACTCAGGGGTACACCTGCGATGCCAGTACTTCCACTTGACAATGGGGCATTAATTAGCTCAATTAGGAGGACTGCAAGAGGGGGGTAACTTAACAAGATCTTTCCACAAATTTTTATGGGGTCCTGCAGGAAAGAACCAGCCAGAGATTCCAAATAGGCTAAAATGTGTTTCACTGAAAATTCACTCATGCATGCAAAAAATTCAAACACTCACACACATGCACACAAGAGTTAGCTGAAGGACAAAGGGAGGAAAGTTGTAGATAGAGAAGTTTTAGGGTTTAGGTGATAATTTTTGATCTGGAGAGCAGTGAAGAAAGCAGTGATGTGGCTTAGATGAATGCCTACGGGCAGTCCTCATTCAGGAATCAAAGTGAAAGTACGGTGATCAGAAAGTGAAGTACTGTTTTTGACTACTCAAATCAGATGGCTTATATACCCAAAATCTACCCTAAAGGTATGGGTGCAAATGGCTCTCCCAGCTGAATGGACAATGCCAGTTGCAACACGGACAAAAGGGGTCTGGGCGGAGTTAATGGGCTTAATGTTAGGTGACAAAGAGTTAATGGCTGTCGTAATAGCTCTGTATTGTAGAGAGGTTTGGGAGATGATGCAGGGAAATGTCCAGCTGTGAGGAAATAGGGTTAAAACAATCAATGTTTTGCTGGGAACATCCCTTGACCATTGTCTGCTTGGAGATGGTCCTGCTTCAGCTTAAGCCTTTTATCGCTAGAGTTGCTTTGTAATCTGCCTGACAATGACTTTAGCTATGCCTAGAGGGAGTGTTGGCTGACCTGCCTTGCAATCACATGTGTTCAGTCAGTAATTTTCCAGTCACCTCAGATTCCATTTTATATCAATGACAATTAATGCATTTTGACAATTAATTCATATTTTGCCAATTTAAACATATCAAATCTGCAGGCTGTGCAGGGCCATAACAGCTGAGGATAGAAGAGACTGTCGAAGCTTGGTTGGTATTCCAGCATGAATGTCTCCTGGTTCAAGAAGGGGGTGCTTCCACCCCAAATTTTGGAGGGGGCAACTTCCTACTCCAGAGTATGGGGCTACCTATGGGCTCATGTTGCAGATATATGTAGAATTTGAAAAAGTCTCTTTCTGGAGTACAGCTCTCAGAGTTCCCAGCAGTTGTTTTGGAGTAAAACTCACAGAATTCCTGTCCTCCAACACCTGGTGGCAATATCCAAGCTGCATTCAAGCACAGTGAGTTCATATTGCCTTCTTCGTTAGATGCAGCCCAGCCCCCTGACTTCTTCTTTTGATGGAGAAAAAACCCTCTGCAGATTTGTATGAAGAGGAACTGAATACAAACCAGTTTCACTTCCCTTGCATTGGTGCCACTGTTAATGCTCCAAGGTCCAGCTCCCAACACATGGGCAAAGTGTCTTGATTTTGTTCAGAAATGGGGTGTGACATCCTTTAGTTGGAGTGGGGACTCTCGGGGCTAGATTGAACCTCTACAGGTGCTTTTGGGGTCTCTGAAGGAAGCTGGAGGCCAAACCTCACATTAGGATGCACACTGATGAAAACAATTGCTCATCTGTTCCTTTGCTTTCACAGCTCTGGTTCCTTCCTGCTACTCTTTTGGCTATTTTTAGTAGTGGGTTCCAAGGAAGGCCAAGAGAAGGAAGAGCAAAGGCAGATGTGGTTAGCTGCCCGGTACAGCTTGGAAGCTCTCCATTGGTTTCACCAAGCATGGTCTGGAACCTCTAGGCTGAACTGTGTGTTGGGCTGAGAGATGTGGTGGTGAGGTGCTGGTTTGTGAAAGGAAGAGATGATGCAGTTCCTGTCTTCCTCTTTGCTGTCAGAGGAGATTGCTGCTAAGCTGTTCAGCTCAGCTCTGTTGGGAGAGAAACCAAGGTGGAAGGAGATCAGGGGACCCGAGTGTTGGGGGCCTTGAGGCATCTTGGCTGAGGATGGAGTCCATGGCCTTGGTCACAGGTTTGGGCATATCTCGCTTTTCTCTCTTCACTTGAGACCAGCAAATCACTGTCCTTCTCTCTTTCTGCATCCCAGCATCTCACTGCTCCCTGTTTGTCTTTTATCTTGATTACGGGTAGGCTTTCTCTGGGCTTTGAGGACCCCTTTGGCCCCTTCAAGATTCTGGTGGTCTCCCCTGCATCATGACAACAACCACATTGAGGGAGCAGAAGTGATGCTTTGTCATTCTCAATTCCTTCTGCGGGCATTGTGTGCACTTGTTCCTTCTGTCACCTGGCAACCTATGATGACCTCATGAATTTCATAAGGTTTTCTTAGGCTAGGAACCCTCAGAGGTGGTTTTGCGAGTTCCTTCCTCTGAAATATAGCCTACAGCACCTGGTATTCTTTGGTGGTATCCCATGCAAGTCCTAACCAGATATGACCCTGCTTAGCTTCCAAGATCAGGCAGAATCTGGTGCCTGTAGGGCTTTCAGGCTGATCTGAGATTGTTGGCAGGCATTATGTTCTGTTTTGGAGTTAAGGGAGCCAAACAGCATTAAAATAAAAACCAAAACCCTGGCCTCAGAGTCTGATAGTATTTTGGCCCAAAGTGTAGCCGAAAGTTTCAGCTGAACTTTTGAGGTGTTTGGATCAAGGAGAGCCAAGGGTTGCCTCAGACTTCTCTAAGAGCTGCCTGAGGCCCCTGGACTGCACAGTTCCCACTCCACCTCGAGAGCTGGATTAGTTAATGTCAGTTCATTTGTCCTGAAGGAACTTTCCTTCCCCTGTAACTCTGGGAAAAATTAGAAGACCAGACCTAGTGAATGAAGTAACCAACTTTCTTTAGGAAAACAAAGGCATTTCTGTCTCCCACTCTGAGAGACCAGAATCTGGACAGAATGGAAGCCCTGAACGATGAGCTCTAATGTAGTTTGTCAAAGGCCCTTTTCGCACGTTACCCGCTTGGGCGGCTGGGAGGGGGACGTCTCGCGCAAAAAGCCTCCGCAGGAACGCTGCTGCTTCCCTGCTGCTTGAGTTCTGCAGCGCTTCCTGGTCACGCGACCGTCTTGCGAGTGCCCCACCCCTTCCTTCCGCAGCGCAGCCTGGGAGCTGTAGGCTGTGCTGGGGGAGGAAGCGCGACCAGCCCGGCTCGTCTGGTGCACTGCAGGGCAGGTAAGTGCGCGAGGGCCCTGCAAGTATTGCGCGACCGCGCAGTATTTTCCGCTCCCAGCCGAAAATAAAAAAAATGCACGCGTGGCCCGCTTTAGGCTCGTGAATGTCTCGTGAATGGGAGTGCGTCATACGGACTGCCGCTCCCATTTACGCGACGCTCAAGGGGCCCTCTCGCGACAGAAACTGTGCAAAAAGGGCCAAAGTTGCTAAGTCACTCTTCACCAGCGCAGGTGTGGAGCAAGTTCTATCCAGCTAACCAACTCAATAGAAGTTTTGACTAAAGCCCAGCTGCCAGTTAGCCACATACAGCCTCCTTTAAAGTAATCCTGAATCTTTGCTACCCAACCCATTCCTCACTCCCTTGGCCTCCTAGGGAATGACACATCTCAGGTAACCTTCACCGTGCCAGTTTGTTCTTCTGGATTAAGACCAAGGCAACACAAAAGCCTTTCGCTAGGTTAGCCCATGAGAAGTCATGTGAGTTTTGCCTTCAGTTCCTTCAGTGTTCTAAACTGAAGCCTCTCTTCTAGGTAGGTGTGGAAAAAACACGCAAAAGAGTAGTTCCTGCATAGAGAATCCTATTTTCTGCCCTGAAAATATGGTTTGTGTGCCAAAAGAGCCCCTTGTGTGGATTCATTCTTATTTATAAATATTATATTCCAGACAGAAATTTTTCTTCACGGATAGAAAATCCTGTTTTCTGTACACTGCCATGTGTGAATTTTGCACAGAGTAAATCCCAAATTGTGATGGTCTCAGAGCACAAAGAAAATGGCTACAATTACTCATGGCACCCTTTGAGAACACAAGTAATAAAGAATGACACCTGTCTTTAGTATCAGGAGGAAAAGGGGAGGTCACTTTTAAATGATCTTTTGGCCTTGCTCCTCTACATGTAGCACTAGAATTGCAAGCAGACATTCAACAGGTAAAGTCTGGCCATTGCGGGAAGATCAGAAGCTCCTTCCCTGTGGAATTCCTTCTTGTTTCTCAGCTGCTGGAGGCCATCCTGCTCAAATCCCAGCAGAGGAGAAACCTGGAAAACATACCAGATTCCTTTGTTACTCCTGTTGCTTCTTTGAAGGAACATCTCTTTATTTCTATTGTGTATGTCTGTCACGAAGTAAAAAAGAAGCAGGAAGTCAAGAGAGTGGTTCATGGAGTCTCCCTAAGTTGGCAGGCAACTGGAAGGCACAGACACTCACTAAGTCCTTTGGGAATAAGATATGGAAACATGACTGACCACAAGAGCCTTCTTTGACTCAGGGGAGGGACTGTTTCAAAGCCCCTCTGATAGGGTGCAATTTGCTGTTGAACTTGCTACTGAGAAGGCCAGAAGCTGCTTCAGATCCGATCTAGGCCACCTCAGAGACTTTCTGCCAATTATTGTGGGATGGAGAAACCACTGTCCCTGGGAATGAAGAAGAGAGAGCATCTACCTGTGTCCCCAGTTATCAAATTATAAGCTCTGGATCAGGGCTAGTTCCATGGTTAGGAAAGAAGATTTCTCTCCTTTAGTCTAGTTTTGAGAAACAACCTCCTTTCCACAGATGGAGTCTCCCAGCCATTTTCTCTTGTTCTAGTCTGGCTCTCCCTCTTTGTTTTTCACTTGATCTAGTCTTTCCTGCCATGGTTTTATTTGTCCATTCTCTTTTCCATGGTTTTTCTGTCAGTTTGTTCGTCCCCTGATCCCCTTTCGTTCCTCCTTCTGTCCCGTTTGTCTGCT
Organism: Iguana delicatissima; assembly: GCA_948472985.1. Lineage (NCBI taxonomy): Eukaryota > Metazoa > Chordata > Lepidosauria > Squamata > Iguanidae > Iguana > Iguana delicatissima. The sequence goes on from CAOKZL010001059.1 coordinate 348,263, forward strand.
CTAACCCCTCAGAATCTCAAAGGGAAGCTGACCAACCCCTTTCTGTCTTTGTTTTCTTTCAGCCACCTTCTCAGTTCTTGGCTGGATGGGGCCCTTTGCAGGTAAGAACCAGGAATTCATTCCTGTAGCTGCGGTTTGGCCCTGACCTCTCAACCCTAACCCCAGGGGCAGTGCAAGGTCATTCCCAAACGAGACCAAAGAGGGACAATGGCGCAATGGTCTGGCACTGAAAAGGGAAATCAAAAAGTCAAAGGACCAAAGCTCAAGGGAAAAAGGCTCTTGCAACCCTGAGTTTCTTGGGACTGCTCTCTCCCTTGTGGGAGATAAATGTGTTACTGTCAGAATACTGCCAGTTCTAGGATTAATTAAATAGAAGCACTTCAGGTAAGAAGCCCAAAGAGTACAGGTTTTTGCTGAGTCCAGGCTGTTTCCCAATGGCTGTGGTTTTTGACTGCTAGGTGGAAGTCTCTGTAATAATCCTGCATTAATCCACAAAAGAGGATGGAGGTGCCTGGATTTACTTTCCTCCCTCTTCCCTCCCCTTTCTGTTTTCCTCTTGTGCCATGCTCTTTAGGCTATAAGGCCAAAATAAGGACTGCCTTATTTTGATCAATCAAATGTAAGCTGCTTGAGAAGACATTTCCATGAAGAGTAGTGGTTGAAATAAAGGGAGGCAGCATTAAAAGTCTTTAATGAACCGGGGATAATTTTAGGGATATTCTAATGACGAAGGACCAAAGAGTGTAGTGCCTAGACAAAAACTGGTGTGGGAGTCATGCAGCCCTCTGATGTTGCTGGAGAACAACTCCTAGAAGTTCTAGCCAGAATTGCCAATGGTGAGGAATGCTGAGACGTGCAGTCAAACAGCCTTGGAAGGCCACATGATTCTGTGCCCTCCAATATTTCACTGATGAAAACGAGGACACATGAGGCTGAGCCACATCCGTGTCACCAAAAGGGAGTGACTGGAGAACATGCGGGCAAAGTTTCTTCACAAGGAAGAACATAACCAGCTACTGTTTTAAGCAGGAAGCCCCTGAAATTTATGCAATGAGTTCAGGAAAGCCTAACTGTCTTTCGCACTAGCCTGTTATAGTGCTGCTATTCCGCTTTCAACATCCTTTGGACCTGGGGTTTGCAGTTTGGGGAGGGGCCTCAAGACCTCTCCCTAAACTGCAAACCCCAGGGTTCCATAGGATGTTGAAAGTGGAATAATAGCACTATAACAGGCTAGTGTGGAAATGGCCTAAGAAAAGAAAAACCAGAAAACCTGCATCAGGAGACAGGATGCTCTCTGTGTATGCATGCATACAGAGCAAGATTAACACCCCTCCCCAAAGTTATTGTAAAATCTTAATGTCTTTATCCAGAACTTGCTCAAAATGACTTCTTTCTCTCAGATCCAGAATTTTTATACTCACCTGCTCTGCCCTAAGGATACTTTATATCAGGGCAAATCCTGGATTCCCCCTAACACTCATGTGAGTCAATCACCTCTTAGCCTGGCCCGCTTCACAGCGTTGTTAGGATAAAAAGAGAGCTGGGGGAGTGGGGGGAAATTGGAGACAGCAATCTCTCTTCTGGTCCGTGGTTGACCTCTACATGTTATAGTTTCTGCCCCATGGCACTGTGCAGCCCTGGTACACACAGAGGAACAACAGGTCAAAGGGAAGAGGGGCTGAGAGAAGAAAACTGGTGAAACTCAGCCTTCAAAGACAAGGTTTCCAAAAATCTCAAAAGCAAAGCAAAAGCAGAATTCCAGACCAAAAATGAAACGTGTAGGGAGAAGGAAAAAATGCAAATCAGAATCCTTCCCTGTAATATTGATCTTTTGTTAAAGAAATGAGAGGGGAGGGAGGAATCCATCTATCTCAGTGGTTCTCAACCTGTGGGTCCCCAGATGTTCATGGACTTCAGCTCCCAGAAGCCCCAGCCACTATGGTCAATGCTCAGAGCTTCTGGGAGCTGAAGTCCATGAACATCTGGGGACCCACAGGTTGAGAACCACTGATCTATCTTTATACAGCAAGAATCTGGTGCCCACTCCCAGGGATGTGTGAATTCAAAGGGGATCTCCGTAACGAAAGCCCTTCTTAAGCTGCAGAGCTCTCTCCTTCCCCTGCTTTTGACAATGTATGTTTATTCCTTTGGTTACTTCAAGAAGCATTTCGAGGTCACACAGCAGGGGATGTTCTGTTCCAAAGGGAGGAGAGACTTTAGACATTTGCTTTAGCCAGAGCCTCCTGGGAAGGGCAAGACTCTGGCACCTCTGTCCTCTCCTGGCTCATGAGGTTGTTGGGAACAAACTGCTTTTGCACTTTGAACTTCGTTTGTAGCAACTCAAGTAAGACTAGGGGGACGTGGTGGGGGCAGTAGAAGAAGGAAAGAGAAACTAGGATATTTTAAATGAAGCAGAAAAAGTGGGACAGCCAAAAGGTGAATTCGGGCTGTTCCTGCCAAATGGATTTCTTGTAGAGGATATGCCATTCCCATCTTGAACTAAAAAAAAAAGGAGAAAACTCAGTTGAGATCTGTGGAGAACTCAGGAAGGAGAGGGCTCTCTGGGACAGGCAGTCAGAATGGCTGTTTCTCACCTATGGTATCCGAGGCCATCTGTTTCTTATCACCAGTAACATCGTAGGAACCAAGACTGGCCAGTCTGTGAATAGGTCTGCAGGAGGAAATGAGGCCTTTGGTCTGATCTGGCCTTACGGCTTTTCTTCCTCTCCATCTGGAGTGTATCACCATCTGAGCCTTGGTCCTGTCTTGGTGGCCCCACTGGATCAAGAATGGCCGACCCCAGGAAGCCTGGCTACCTCCGTCCCTGGCTCTCACGTCCTCTCCTGGTCAGGCAAAGACCTCCAAAGATTTCTTTGGATGGGCTTTTGCTCCATAACCAGCTCTTGCGGGGGGAGGGGTCTTTTTAAGGGGACCTGTTGGACAAGTTAGGTTTTCAGTGTTTCTGAACAGTTTCTAATTGGTGTTTTAAGTGGGAATGTTTATTGAATGGTTTTCAAAATCAGGATTAGTTGATGTCTTTTGTTTAAACCTGAACCACTTTTGGTCCCATATTTGGAGAAAGGCAGGATATTAATGAATAAATTCGCTCCCTCCCAACCAGCCTGCCAGTGAAATATAGAGAAAGATTTGCTCCCAACTGTGGGAGTGGATCTTTGAATGCACCTCCATCTCTGGGGGCTGGTCACTTTCACGGGAGTTAAGAGTCTGTGTGATTCTGCTCCAGGTTGTAGTTCAAATTTTAAAGGAACTACTCAAGCCCTGGCACCCTCCCCATCTCGGCAAATACATTCATGATCTTAGATACTTCCTTTATACTCCAGATCAAATTCTTAAGTGGATTCACCGTATCTCTGACTTCAAGACCATCAGACCCCACTGCTTTTTCCTGATAAAAGATTAGCCAAGCCCTCTTTTGTTGTGAAGATGTTCTCTCACCTTTTCTAAAATGAAAGGATTCCAGATCTCCAAGAGTATTGATGCAACTGAAGGAGAAAGAGAGAACACAGGTAACAAGCCAGAGTCTTCAACTGGCTCTGTCAGATCCATTTAGGCCACAAACTGAACTTGATCAGTTCTGAAACACCAATCTCCCCTCCTTTCCATCTTTCGGCATTTCTCATGCTGGGTTTTGCCCAAGAACATTGTTGCTAAATCTCTGGGAATTGGTGAGACTGGAAATGAAAACTGAATTCTGCTCCTGAAGAGAAAAGACGTGTGCTGTGTAATTTATGGAGAAAAAGAGAAATAGTTTGGTTAACCTTTGTTGTTAAGTGGAGATCAGAAGGAAAGGGCTAAAGGCATCTTTTTTCCTTTCTCAGCTTCACAGGGAGTTACAGTTCTCCCAGCCCCTGAACTCTCCTCGTCCTCTTTATTCAGCACCGTCCTCAGAGGAGAATGGGTCTGGTTGGAATGCAAAGTCCCAACAGGACAGAAGGGATTCTGGTTCTACTTATATCGACTGGAAAAAGAAAATCAATGGACTAGATATAAGGAACAGACAACAAATATTTTTTTTATCTACATAATACAGCTGAAGTCAAAGGAATTTTTTGCTTGCTCTTACCAAGGAGAAGACAACACAGGAAGACGTTCTGAGTCTCAAAGGAGTACATGGGTTGTCTTCTCTGTCATAGGTAAGTCTTTGTTGTTGTAATGAGTGAATTCAACTATTTTCAAGGCTAACCTTTTGTGGAGGTTACACATTTTTAGAATAGTGTGCTGTTTAGTCACCGAGGGCAGGTGGTGGTGGAGGAAGGGAAGCTGAGGGAGAGGATTTTCAGTTTCCACACCTAGTTCTGCCGGAGAAAAAGGTCTCAACAATGGTTCTCAACCTGTGGGTCCCCAGATGTTTTTGGACGTCAGCTCCCAGAAGCCCTGAGTATTGACCATAGTGGCTGGGGCTTCTGGGAGCTGAAGTCCACAAACATCTGGGGACCCACAGGTTGAGAACCACTGCGTACAACACATCTGCAGTTGAAATGTACACACAAAGCCCTTTGATGCTCATGACTTCTCAAGGAATTTTGTTCCTATTGGATTTTAAGGAAATCTGTTCAATGTTTGCTAATTTTATTCCCTAACTAACTGGATTGTTTTCTCTCCTTCTTTTTTGGGGGGACCTCCAAAGTGCCTTCCAGCTCCCACTCTTTGTTGGTGTTGCTGCTTTGATGGGTGCTTTTGCATACCAGGAGGTTGGATTCGATAGCCCCTGTGGTGTAGTCCAACTCTATGATTCTATGACTCCCTGGTTCCTCAGCCCCCCTTTTTTTTATCCTGGGAGAAGAAGTTACCCTAAACTGCTCAGGTCTTGAGGGGCAAAATGTGGGAAGATACAGATTCTACAAGAGAGAACAACCATTTGGTTAAGGGAAAGGTCCCCATGAAGCTCTCCATGTGGATGGATATGCAGCTGGGCAGTACAGATGCTCATACTGGATTCAGTCCAGGAAGGGCGGGAGATCCAGTCCCTGCAAAGTGACACCCACCCCATAGCTGTGAGAGGCGAATGAGTCTCTGTTTGTGATGGGATGAGGTTACAATGCTATTGATGATTTCACGCAAAAACAGAAAGCAACCAGTGGACTGAATAGGATAGAAAATAGGCATTTATTTATTTAGTAATTTGATCAAAACAGGAAAAGAACTCAAGATGGCTCATAATTAGGGGTGTAGAGATATTCACTCCGCTAATTTTATTCTCCGAGTGGCCGGATTTTTTTTCTCTCCTCTTTTTTGGGGGGTGGGACCTCTAGAGCACCCTTCTGCTCCAACTCTTTCCCTGGATCCTCAGCACCCTTTTTACACCCTGGGAGAAGAAGTCATCCTGATCTGCTCTGCACCTGAGGGGAAAGATGTGGCAGGATACAGATTCTACAAGGGAGAACAACTGTTTGCTGAAGGGAGAGGTCCCCATGAAGCTCTCCATATGAGTGAGTATGCAGCTGGCCAGTACAGATGCTCCTACTGGATTCAGTCACAGGAAGGGCGGAAGATCCAGTCACCAAGAAGTGACAGCGTCTCCATAGCCGTTAGAGGTGAGTGAATCCCTATCTGTGAGAGGAGGAGGCTACAATGTTCTTGCTGACTTTAGAGAAAGCAAAAACAGATGGCAACCTGAGAATCATATGGGATAGAAAAGAGGCTTCTATTTATCTTGATGATTTATGTCCCAGTTTTCTCAGAATAGGAAAGAACTCAAGGTGGCTCATAATTAGGGGTGTAAAGATCTTCACTGAGTTGGGGCAGGATTTCATTCACCTTGGCTTCTTTAGTCTTCCTCTCCCCCGTTTTATAATCTTTTCTGCTTTTAGGGATTGCCACTGGGGAAGAACTCAGAAGCTGCCCCCAGAAAAGCCTCTCTCCTTATGACAGGAGCAAAGGCCAAGGGAAAAAGGATCTTGCAGCCTTGAGGTTCACACATGCAGCTGAGCCATATCAGAATGGTCAAAAGGGAGTGACTAGACAACTTGAGGGCAGAAGTTCTTCACAAGAGAGAACATAGGGAATGAGCTGGCTTATTTTTACTGATCAATTGTAATCTGCTTTCGAAGACATGTCCTTCAAGAGCAGGGGTTGAAATTAAGGAAGGCAGCATTGAAAGACTTTAACTTGGGGAAGTTAGCACCTGGGATAATTTTAGGGAAATTCTAATGATAAAGGACCAAAGAATATGTTGCCTAGATGAAAACGGGTGTGAGAGTCATGCAGTCCCCCAGATGTTGAGGGAGAACAACTCCTAGCAGCTCTAGCTGGGGAATCTGGTGTCCAGTGCTAGGAAATCCAGTTCCAGTTCCAGTACATTTCCCTGTTAAGGAAATCAGAGGTGGGGGAAGAATCCACCTATCTTTGAGAAAGGGAGATATAGAGAGAACATGGTGCCCAGTTCCAGGAATGGGTTAATTCAAAGGGGATCTCTGTGATGAAAGCCCTTCTTAAGTTGCAGAGCTTTCCCCTCCCACTGCTTTTGACATGATACATTTATTTCATCTGCTTCCTTCAAGAAGCATTTTAAAGTCACAGAGAAGGGGATGTTCTGTTCCAAAGGGATGAGAGCCTGAAGCCATTTGCTTTTTCCTGAGCCTAGCACGATTCTACCCCTTCTGCCCATTCCTGCCTTGTGAGCTTGTTGGGCAAAAGCTACTTTTGTTGTTTTAAGTGGGATTGTTTATTGAATGGTTTTTCAAAATCATGATTCATTCACTGATGTCTTTTGTTTAAACCTGAGCTACTTTCGGTCCCATATTGGGAGAAAGGCAAGAAATCAATCAATTAATTAATTCCTTCTCTCTCTCTCTCTCTCTCTCCCTCCCTCCCTCCCACCCAGCCTGCCAGTGAAATAAGTATAGAGGGAGATTTGCTCCCAACTGTGGGAGAGGATCTTTGAATGCACCTCCATCCGTGGAGGCTCATTACTTTCACAGGAGTTAAGTGTCTGTGTCAATCTCCTCCAGGTCACAGTTCAACTCTCCCTGCTGTCCCCGCCACAAATACCGTTCATAAGCTTAGATACTTCCTTTATAGCCCAGATCAAATCCTTGAGTGGATCCATCACACTCCCAGCCTAGAGACCACCAGACACCTCTCTTTCCCTTCCCCAAAAATATTAGCCAAGTCCTCTTTTGTTCTCAGGATATTCTTTCCCCTTTTCTAAAATGGAAGGATACTGGATCTGCAGGAGCATTGATGCCATCGAGGGAGAAACAGAGAACATGTGCAATGAGCCAGAGTTTTCAACTGAGTCTTTCAGATCTAATTAGGTCACAAACTGAGCTTGACCAATTCTGAAACACCAATCTCCCCTCCTTTCCATCTTTCAGTGTTTTTCATGCTGAGTTTTGCCCAAGAGGATCGTTGCTAAATTTCTGGCCATTGCTGAGACTGGAAATGAAAACTGAGTTCTGCTCCTGAAGGGAACAGACTTGTGCTGTGTAATTTGTGGAGAAAAGGGGAAATAGTTTGGTCAATCTTAGTCTTTAAGTAGAGAACAGAAGGAAAGGGCTAAAGGGCATCTTTTCCCCTCAGTTTCACAGGGAGTTGCAGTTCTACCAGCCCCTGAACTCTCCTTGTCCTCTGGATTCAGCATTTTTTCCAGAGGAGAGCAGGTCTGGTTGGAATGCACAGTCCCAGCAGGACAGAGAGGATTCCGCTTCTACTTGTATCGACTGGATGGAGAAAATCAATGGACTAAATATGAGGAACAGATAAGAAATCGTTTTGAGATCTCCACAAAAGACCTGAAGTCAAAGGAATCTTTTGTTTGCTCTTACCAAGGAAAAGACAACACAGTCAGAAGTTCTGAGTCTCCAAAGAGTACACAGGTAGACTTCTCTGTCATAGGTAAGTCTTTGCTTTTGTGGTGAATGAATTCTTCTGTTCATAAGAGTAGCCTGGTCTGGAGGTTCCAGATTTTAAGAATGGGAATATCTCAGAATTGTGTCCCTTTCTAGCAACTTGTTATTACCGTGAACTGGCCTGGCCTTTGGTAACCTTTAGATATCATTTTGATATCATAATTCGGCCCTGCTCTGCCACCAGCCAAGTGTTTGTGAGGCCACCGAACAAGCACGACGCTAGGCATGGCTATTAAATGCTGAATCATTTTGTTTACACCTAAGCAAGCCAGAAACTGCCAGATCTGCTTTAGGAGGCCTCCCGAAACAAACACCTTCATTACAAAGGCGTGTTGAAACCAAGAGACCTCTGACCTGAGAGGGCACCCTGGCCAGCTGAGTGCTTAACTGCCAAGCTAGCTGTATCTACTACCATACTATTGTCAATTCGGACCTTAACTCAATCATGTAAATCCTGACCTTTTGGAGACATTGTCTCCAGCCCAAAACCCATTGTTTTCACCCAAGACCAGACAAGCCCACGGTCATACCTTCCCTAATAAAAACCCCAAGCTCTGAGAGCTTCCTCGGACCGCTGCGGAGTGCTATCCAGCCTTGCCGTCGCTTCGTTTTGCGAGCTCCCCTTGGCCACCACGCCGGGTTTCCTTCTCTTCAATTGGACTTCTTCAGGACTACGAGAAGGGTGGCATATCACCCATTTTCCCCAAAACTCTTATTCTTATTTCTAGTTAGCTGAGTGGTTGTGTTTTCTTAATAATTGCTATCTAATAAATATTATTGCTAATTTAAACTGTCTGACTGCTCACTGACCTGAACCTGTATACATAGGGTAAAAGATTCCTGCTAAGTTACCCTGCCTCTCGTAAGCTTAAGAGAGTGCTCGAGTTAATTTCCTCATCTTGCTTGTGTTTGTTTTGGTTGTTTGGGTGCCCCTCACGGGACCCCCAATTCTCAGGGTAACAAACTGAAGGCATGTGATAGAGGAGGGGAAGATGAGGGAAAGGATTCCCAGCTTTCCTGCTTGATTCTGCAGGAAAAAGGTGTCTTTCTACAACGTGTCTACAGTCTAAATGTACACCCAAAGCAGTTTGGTTCTCATGGTTTCTCAAGGAATTTTGATAGTGTGTTCCTATGGGAGTTTGAGGAAATCTGCTCAGTGTTTGTAATTTTATTCCCTAACTAACTGGATTGTTTTCTCTCCTTTTCTTGCGGGGGGGACCTCCAGAGCGCCCTCCAGCTCCCACTCTTTCCCTGGATCCTCAGCAACCTTTTTTCATCCTGGGAGAAGAAATCACCCTGAAATGCTCAGTTCCAGAGGGGCAAAATGTGGCAAGATACAGATTCTACAAGAACGAACAAGGCCAGAGCTATTGGCAACTATTCCACGAAGGGGACAAGGCCCGTGAAGCTTTCCATGCGGCTAAAAATATGGCTGGGCACTACAACTGCATATACTGGATTCTGTCCCAGGAAGGGCGAGAGATCCAGTCCCCAAGAAGTAACAACATCCTCCTAAATGTGAGAGGTGAGTGAGTGCCTGTTTTTGATGGGATGAGGTTACAATGCTCTCAATGACCTCACACAATAACAGAACACAACCTGTGGATTGAATGGGATAGAAAACAAGAATTTATTTATTGCAGCTTTCTCAGAACAGGGAAAGAGCTCAAGATGGCTCATAATTAGGGGTGTAAGGATATTTACTTTGCTAATTTCATTCCCTAAATGACTGGATTGGTTTCTGTCCTTTTGGGGGACCTCCAGAACCCCCTCCAGCACCAACTCTTTCCCTGGATCCTCAGCATCCATTTTACATTCTGGAAGAAGAAGTCACCCTGACCTGCTCAGCTCCTGAGGGGCAAGACGTGGGAGGATACAGATTCTACAAGGAAGAACAAAGCCAGAACTTCAGGCCACAATTCTCTGAAGGGAAAGGGTCCCGTGAAACTTTCCGTGTGGGTGAAAATGCTGCTGGTCGGTACAGCTGCAGTTATTGGATTCTGTCCGAGGAACAGCTGGAGTTCCAGTCCCCGAGAAGTGACACCCTCTGCATAGCTGTGAGAGGTGAGTGAGTCTCTCTTTGTGATGGGATGAAGTTACAATTTCTTCATTGACTTCAAGGAAGGTGAAACAGAAGGTTGTCTCAGGATTGTATGAGATAGAAAAGAGACTTGTTTATTTTTATGATTTTTATGCCAGCTTTCTTAGAAGAGGGGAAAAAACTCAAGGTAAAGATCTTCACTGAGTAGGGGTCTGATTTCATTCACCTTGGCTTCTTCTGTCCCTCCTCCTCCATTTTGTAATCTTTACGTCTTTTCTGATTTTAGGGATTGCAGCTGGGGGAGCAGTCAGAAATTGTCCCCAGAAAAACCTCTTCTTCTGATAGCTTCACTGGCTGTTTCTGATGATGGCTGTAGGCTGGGCTGGGAAGTACAGGGCCATCCATTGTTGTTGGACTGCAGCTCCCATCAGTCCCAACTAGCATAGTCTATGGAAAGGAATTCTGGGCGATGCAGTCCAGTGTCATCTGGAGGGCCACATGATTTCCCCCTTTAGGATGGGCTTTTGCTACTGTTCTCTTCCAACTCTTTCTTTGCATTATCTAAGGCAAAATAACATCATTTCAGGTAAGACATGCAAAATGGAAAAAAAGGAAAAGAAAGTGGTAATTAAAATCCTCCTTTCCTAGAAGAGAACAATGGTCAGAGGCAACCGAGGCAGTATTTACCATTTTCTCCTCATGTGTATTTCAACAGTTCTGAACCAGGAATCTATTAATTAAAGACACAAGTTGTTTTTACTTCTTACCTAGTGCTTTGCCTGATACAAGCCAACAGATTTAGGCTGCCACTCTATAGTGGTTTTTTTACTGACTAAGGAAACTAGAGTTATCATGTATTATGTTTGCAAAATATCTGGGGATACATGCTGCTTTGGGAATCTGGACTTTTTTTGGAAAAATGAATATGAAAACATGAGAGAAGAAAGGATAGAAATTCAGAGGAAAGAGCTATCTTAGAATGCCCTGCTTACCACTGGTGGGTGTTTGTTCTCCAGATCTTTCTCCTGCTCCATTGTTGAAAGTGGATCCTCCATCTGGAGTGATAGAAGAAGGGGAGACTCTGCTTCTCACTTGTTCCTCCAGTGGGAACCACACAGAGAAAAGTTTCCACTTCTACAAGGATGGCGTCGAGATTAACTCCCCCAGCCATAGATCTCTGGATAGCTCCAGAAGAGCTAGAGACGCCTCTTCCAATGTGTCTCTGAGCATCTGCCTGCAGGCTCATCCCAACCACACGGGGGAATTTGCTTGTAGGTATGAAGAAAGGATGAAGAGCAGGTGGATCATGTCATTGTGGAGCCAGAAGGTGAACATCACAGGTGAGTCTTTTTTGGGAAGGTTGGCAGGCTTATTTTGAACCAGGATGATCTGTTTTTGTGTTTTGTTTGAAATCCCAAAGAAGCTGGTTGAGATGAGGAAAGGAGAAATGCTTATTGCATTGTGGTATTACGGAGGAAGGGACAAGGGCTGGAGTGAGGACTCCATCAATTCAGATGAGGCCATTGTTCTGTGGGATCCCCAGTTCTAGCTTTAAGTCTTGCTTCTCTCTTTTTATATTCACCCTTCTTTGGTCCCTTGTCTCTCACATCTAAGTGTGCTCTTCATGTGAGCAGCGAGGACTGCTGACTCCACCAGGAATGACATGGTGAGCCCACTCCTGGTTTTAGTCCAAACTTTAAAAGAGCTTTCCAGGCTGCTGGATTCTATTCTCCATAAGTTCTACATGTCTTTTAAAGTTTAAAACAGATTCACTGCTCCATTGATAGGGAGCCATCAGCTGCCACTAGATCGTCTCACAGGTGGACAGAAGATGACTGAAGGAAGTACATAATTTTATTTATCTCATTCCATTTATTTCATAAAAGAATGAATGATTTCAAGAATTTTCTTTCACTGGATGAGATTACAGCTTTTTAAAATGATCTTTCTCATTATTTATTACTGGAAACAGGAAAAAGCCCTCTCTCTGCAAGGGCCTGGATGCTAGCATTCAAACAATGGCTTAAAGTGTTTGTCTTTAAGTGTGACAAAAGTCTAGTAGGCCACCTTCCATCGGATAACTATGTCAGCAGGTGGCCTAAGTACATAGCCCAAAGAGTGGTCGCTATCGGCCTCTCTCCATCCTTGCTCCTTAACTTGAGTCATGAAACAGCACTAAAATCTATTAAGCAAAGACTATGAGATATTGCTTTCTGCAATATTTGGGCAAATTCCATCTCATCCTGCTCAACCAGTGCTTTAAGTATTCAGTATGTGGGATCCTTCCATCAGGCTATTTATTTAAACAACTTGATTGTGCCAAACTATCGCATATTATTCACTAAGGCCAGATGCAATGCTTTCCCCTCAGAATTACTTTTTGGAAGATTTGCTGGGTTGCCCTCTTCCTCAAGGCTTTGTCCTTCTGGGTCACAAGATGTTGAATCAATGTCACATATTTTCCTATCTTGTATTTTCTATAGTCAGAGTTGCCATCATTTCATCTGTCCCTTATTGAGCTGTATGCTGACCGTTCGGAAAAATTCTATGTAAAAGTCCTGTTGGAGGACATACGTCTAAACATAACCCTATCAGTTGCTAAATTTCTGTCGTCAGCTATCAAAATCAAGAGAGAGAGAGAAGTATGAAAACTATGTTGGGATACTGGCCATGCACTTTAAGATTTAACCCAATTCTATTGTTTTGATGAGATGGAATTAATGAGCGCCTTTTTATATTTTATTTATTGTATGGATAGAATGAAGACACAGACTGGCATGGTTCTTTCCAGTCTTTGGACTTCCACTGTCTGCAATCTCTTGCTAAAAATTTGATCCAAGTTACCTTCTGGAAGTGATACAGGATGATCCTTTTTATTGGCCAAGGGGCTGGAGACATGACTTTTTGATGGGTATTTGAACAGCTAACCTGAAGGTTTTTTTAAATAATGCATTACGGTATTGAAAATATTATTACTCATCCATCTTGAATCTTCAAGAAAAGGGTAGACTTTCAGAAAAAACAGCTCCTGGTAAACAGCAAACATTCTGCTTACTCTTTTCTTTTACCAGTTTCCAGTTCAATACAAAGTTCATCCACAGCATGGTTGGCTCTTCTATTGGCGATCCCCTTGGTGATTGCTTTCACTTTCTGCTTGACGAGAAAAAACTGTGGTAGGTGATGGAGCTTGTGGGTATCTCTTTTCATAGTCTTAATAAAGTTCTCAGGGATTCCAGTGTTCCTTAAATCGGTCCTCTGGCCTGGATTTCAAGTGAATTGGCCAATAATGATTACAGCACAGATAACATTTCCACCTGCTTGTCTTCTCTTTCTCTTTGAAAGCATCAAAATCTCAGCAGGAATCTGAGCCAGGAGAAACCCAGGAGAATAGAGAGAAGCTTCAAATGTTGGAATTCAAAGCGCCAACAGATGGAGACTTACAGGTAGTGATGGGCAGACCTGTTGGTTAGACATTCTGTAAAAGAGTAGCCTTCCAGCTGGCCCCTTGTGTTTTTTGGAGGGCAACCAAAATAGTGAGGGGCCTGGAAGCCATGCCCTATGAGGATAGACTTAGAGAGCTGGGTCTGTTTAGTCTGCAGAAGAGAAGGTTAAGAGGGGACATGATAGCCATGTTTAAATATTTGAAGGGATGCCATGTAGAGGAGTGGGCTTGTTTTCTGCTGCTCCAGAGACCAAGACAAGGAGCAATGGATTCAAGCTGTGGGAAAGGAGATTCCACCTGAACCTCAGGAAGAACTTCCTGACGGTCAGGGCTGTCCGGCAGTGGAAGATGCTGCCTCGGAGTGTAGTGGAGTCTCCTTCCTTGGAAGTTTTCAAGCAGAGGCTGGATGGCCATCTGTCGGGAGTGCTTTGAGGGTGTTCCTGCATGGCTGGGGGCTGGACTGGATGGCCCCTGGGGTCTCTCCCAACTCTACATTTCTATGATTCTATGATTTTATAGAGCCATGCTGTTATTGCAATGCATTCCTTACATCAAATGTTATGAAGAATAAACACACATGCACTCATACACAGTATATAAATCTGTGAAAGAGAATTCTATCTTCAGGACCTAGTGATAAGTGCTAGCTGACCTTCCATGTTTCATGGCAGACTATCGTTGAATATTTAATGCTGGAGATAAATAAGAGGAAGCCATTGTCCTCATATCGTATGGTATATTTAGAAACTTCTAAGGGGCATCCCTTGTCTCTCTGCTGAATTAAAATTTAAAAACCAGGACTAGATCAGCACCCACTCTGTTCCCAGATTTCTGTGTTTTCTTTCCTTCTATTGCTAATGATGCTTTTGTCCATTAATGCAAATGAACAAAATTCCCAAAGTCCCCTGATGTTATACTATGAGAAATATACTCTTCCATTTTGTAAATATGCTGTAAAATGTTGGAGACAGAACTCGTTCCTTCAGGGCCACCTCATGATTTTGTGTTTGGCAGTCAGAGGCTTCCATGGCAGGGTTGCAAATCACTCTGTTGGAGGACTTTAAATCAGCTGTCCAAAGTGTCAGACATTATGAATGAGATTCATCATCTTCTCATAAGGTCCAGCACTTTGGTTACATGCTCAAACTCCTAGTCCTAAGGATCAGCACTTTGGACAACTAACAAAAGTCTATTCTAACGCTCCTTGGATAGCTCCAACTTCACCCTCAACTTGTCTTTGCCTCTGTAGGGTTCTGAGGTGACCTACACCCAGCTCGCCTTTGCTTCTGCTCCTACTTATTCTGGACCAGAGATGGAGAGTGGAGTCCCTTTGGTGGAAGAGGAGGAAATAACGTACAGTGAGATTCTGTTTCGACCCATCAACAGAGCAGAAAAATAAAGAGAGAATGTAATGGAAAGAAGCTACTGCACGGGATGTCTTGATGTTGCTAACCCACGAGAAGCTCTTGCTTCTGGGCAAATGAATTTCATTGGTGACTAAAAGAGAAGAGAAGATCATGACAAGCAAGAGTCCATCCATGTTGTGTAGCACATTTATTAGAAGATCTGTGTAGCTCTTTTCCAACCCTAGTAAGGAAAAACCCTCCTGTAGCATCTCCCCCTCCCCGCAATATTTGCACCAGTGGAAGTCAGAAACGTAATTCCAGCCTGGGTTTTGCTTTCTCCCACATACTATGGTTTTTAAAATTTCAAGTTTTCTCTCATCCCATTTATAACAATTGTGCCATTTTTAAAAAGTTTTCATGAAGAGAAATGAAAATGAAAAGTAGTTGTGTGTGGTTTAAAACTTGCTGCCACATTTTAAAACCTGTTAAATTGGCTTCTCTGATGATTTTAGTCTATTTAAATTATTTTCATGGTCTCATATGAAAGACAGAAGGTATATATGGATATCTGAAGACCCCTCCTATATGAGCCTGCCTGAAATTTGATATCTTTAGAGAAGGCCCTGTTCTGTGTCCCGACACCTAAATTAGCTTGGTGGGCATCTGGAACAGGGCTTTCTTTGTAGCCGTGCCTTGAGCGTGGAACTCTCTACCGAGGGAAACCAGGATGGCCCCATCTCTTTTGCGCTTCTGACAGCCAGCCAAAACAGTGCTGTTCCCACATGGCATTCAGTGTTTGAAACTGCAGTTTTAACTGTTTCAAAACTGGATTCTAGGGTTGTTTTTTAGACTGCTTTTAGGAATTTTTAAAGAGTATTTTAATGTATTTTAAAAATGCTTTTATCATTGAATTGTTTTAGTTAGTTTTTATTTGTTTGTGGCCCCAGGAACCCTTACAGGTTGAGAGGCAATACAGAAATACTCTAAAACAAACAAACCAAGCAAACAAACATTTAACTGTTTTAAACTGCTTCCATTGATTTTACTTGGATACGAAGATCTGAAGATGAGGTGTCCTAAGCATGTTTAATTTCCCTTTTGCATATGCAAGTACTCTTTTTGGAGATTGCCTAACTGAGGTGTGCCTCTACATTGATTTTCCTCCTTTGTTAGACTTGGAGGTTTGTTTGCTTGCTTGCTTGTGTTTTTGAATGACACCTGAGGAGTGGCTAGGTCCAATTTTGGGTGGTGAAGGGAGAGGTCGGCTCTTCCTGTCATTGGGTGCTGCATCAATACATCACCCTCTGGGACATCCGAAGGACCCGTGAGAGATTATGGAGGATGCCCGTTGCTGTGCATCCAGCAATGGGAATGGAGCGGGGGGCTTCTCCTCCCCCTCCTGGGGAGTCATGGTGGATGAGGCTACATCAGGTAAAAGATGTGTTTGTGGGCAGGGGGGAGAGGGGATAAGTAACGTTGTTCCTCTTGATAGCAAACCTTCCTGATTTAGGACTGGCCAAATATGAAAGCAATGGGAGCTCTGTCCCCGAGTCAACCTGAGAGCGCCTCCCCTGGGGACGCTGCCTTCCCTGGACCGGAAGAACATCCGGTGTGCAACTGTGTGGGAGGAACATGATGCTCCACCCAGGTGGATGCAGGAGATCAGCCTGTATTCTTACTAGGGGTAGAAATGCTCATATTTCCCAATTCCCAACAGCCATCAAGTAAAAGGCATCAGCATTTCTTCACTAGATTTACTTTTCTCACAAATACTCACTGCCAACATTTAAGATCTCCATTTAATTATGTTTAACCATATGTTTCAAATTGTCTTAATATTGTGAAAAGTTTGATTTTTATTTTACTGTTGATCTTTTGTACGTTTTTAGCTCTGTTGCACTTGTTTTTAGTTGGAAGCTATCTTGAATCCCAGTTTCTGGAAAAAGGCTGGATAGAAATAAAGAAGAAGAGGAGGAGGAGGGGACCATGAGGCCCCCAAATTAGGCAGCTGTTTTTCCTAAAAAACAATAGAACTGAAAAATTAATGCCAGTGGAAGAGGCCTTGCCTGAAACTGTTCCAGCTCTGGCATTTCCTCTGGGTGAGGAATGATGATTTCAATGGACAAATCTGGGGGTCAGGGGAGGAGACTGCATTGTTTTAAACTCAAATATTTTTAACAGATTTTTTAAAAAAAGCCCTTTTTAATTGCAATTTATTAAGCATAGTTTTGAACTGTTGTGAAAAATGGATAGGGGATATATAGTAAGGGAAATGAAGAAGTGGTGATACTGCACATATCCTGAAGTCTTTGGTCCGGAAAAGCGGCGAGAAGAGCGGAGCTCAAGATGTGAGGCATCTGCCTGGAGTTGTGAACGAAGAGCCCTCCAATGGCTGCCATTATCTTGTACCTCCTGTTGCAAATATTGTTAAGGAGATTCCTATGATCTCAGGCAAGGAGATCCACAGTACCAGAACATGTTCTCTTTTCATTGTATGCAGTTTGAAAGTAAATTTGATCCAATGTGTAGCTGATTAACAGATGGGTATTTTTCTTAGTCTCCTCCATGGCAAATTGAACTACCAGGAACTGGTGGAGGAATTGTGGCAGAATCCTGCAAGGAGATGTTCATGTGTTTTCTGCCTTATACTATCTCGCTATTCTGTGTGGCGCTTGCATAATGTTAGCATGGTGTAACTCTGCCAGCAGACATTTACACTACATTGAGATGGGGTAGTATCTTCGCCATTGTATCTTCCAAGTGCTTTTCCTTCTACTTCTACTGTGCACTGAAAGTTGAGTTTCCAACAACTGAGTAACATGCAATAAAATTAAAAATCTTGCCTATTTTTAATTTTTTTTCATTTTGTGAGCCTCCACCTCACAGAAGAATTTTGATAGAGACCAGAAATAGTAAACTTCACTTCCAGAAAAATAACATGATCAAGAATTTAAGGCATGTACTACATAACTCAAACCTACTTTGGGTTTTTCCTCAATCAAATAAGAAGAATTCAGTGTCATGATGTAATTACCCTCTAGATGTTGATGAACCTGTTGCCCTCCAGATGATACTGAACTACAGTTCCCATCATCCCTGACCTGATGGTATGTTCGTAATGACTAAATTAATTCCCTTTGGTTTCAAAGTATCTGTTCTAAATATCTGGATCCAACCCAGTAATGGCTGACTGGGATGCTGGGAACATCATTGCGGTTTATTGCTTGCAACCAAATCATACATAATAACAATACAAAAACATGATCAGATTACAGGTACATTAGATAACTAATGGATGGATAGGAAGATAGAAAGATGGACAGGCACATGATAGATAGACAGATAGAAAAATAGGCAGGCAGGCACGGAGGCAGACAGACATATCTCCAGACAGATAGATCCTCAGGCAGACAGATCTCCAGATAGATCTGCAGGTAGATAGCTATCCAAACAGATAGATGGATCTCCACACAGTATGGAATTATTTAGAAACATTGGCTTTCATAGCCCTAAAAATGCCAGTCCTTTGAGGGACTTTGGAACAACCTGATACAAAGCAGTCCAGTGAAATAAAATAGTTTCCAATGTGCAGAACAGTTCTCACAAAGTTCTCCCTGTACTTTCCCCACCACTCATCTAGAGATTCAGTTCATTCTAAAGCAAATGGGTTATCTGTTTGTGGTTTAATATTATGGGACTTTTCCCATTTCTACAACCCCAATGCCAAAGTTTACTTGGAGGTTATTTCCTTTTCCTCTTCTGTCCATGGGCCCGATTTCCTCATATAACACAGTTTCCTCTTCCAGGTCATGTACTTTCCCCATTATTGGTTCCAGGGGAATCCCAAAGAGGAGCCAAGGACAGGCCCATTGCTGCTGCCTGAGCCCTAGGGAAAAACAAAGAGATGTCGAGTGAGACTGCTTAGCTTTTAAACTAAGAATTTCCTGCTCAGAAGTCCAGGGAGAAAAGGCCTTGCTCACTCTCAAGAGCAGGTTTCAGACATCCCAGTTCAATTCCCATGATGTCCCCTGTAGAAGACTTTCAACCAATGGCACCTTGTGACTCCTCCTAGGTCAGTGGTTAATGAATCCACTCTAGATTTTAGCCTGGACTTTACAGGGCCTGTCCAAGCTATGAACCTATTCGAGGGAAAGGATTCAGCATCATCAACAGCTCCTTTGAAGTTCAGACTAAACCCCAGAGTGGATCCAAAGCTCCACTGGCCACCTCACTGCCATAGAAGCTAAGCCTCCAGCATCTCCAAGCTAGTCTGGGAACAATTCTGTCTGAAGCCCTGGAGGATCAACGTGAATTGCCATGCAGACTAGAAATGAAGGAAAGGGGACCCATATCTACACCACACACACTTCCCCAGCATGTATTTTACATGATGGAAAGTGATATGACATCACTTCTGAGTTCACCTTGGCTGATTTTCAACCTTGGGGAAGGTGGTCATTTTTTTAAGGTATCTGGATGGTTTTTGAAAGCAAAAACCACCACGTATTATAACAGTTCTGAGCTGTTTCAGACAAGAAAATTACCTTTGGGATTTTTTCATGTGGGTCTGGAGGCTCTCCTGGGTGTCTCCAGGGGCCACAAAATGTGGCTCCAAGGGCCACACACTGCCTCTGTGCCAAACAAGCCCTACCTCTGCTGTAGACAATCAAGAAATAGATGATCAGTGATCTGAATCTTAGTATAAGTTAATATGCTGTGTTCTGAATTTGCAGCGCACAAACTGTTCCACATTCAAAGTGTGTCTTCTTACACAGTAATCTTTCAGGTTACCTTGCATTGAAAGGTGCTTCCAGGCTGAACACTCCTAGGTGGGCTAAATTGGAGTCCATCTTTTTTTGCTTTTTCCTGCTTTACACTTTTGCTAATATTACTTGTTGCTTCCAAAGTGGAATCAGAAAGAAAAAGAGTAAAGGAACAAGAGTTAAATTGTGTTAAGCTGGGAAGTCTAGGCTATATCAACATCAGTGAAACTTCTAGTACTGCTGTCTTCTGCTTTGGTCAGATCTTACTTGGAATACTGTGTCCAGTTCTGGCCACCACTGTTCCAGAAGGATATTGACAAGCTGAGATTTGTCCAAAGGAGAGCAACCAAGGCAATCAAAGATCTAGAAGTCAAACCCTACGAAGAACAGCCTAGGAAGCTGGAAATGTTTAGATTTTGGCTTAGAGAAGAGAAGACAGAGATGTGATGTGCTAGCTGTCTTCAGCCATCTAAAGTGAGGTCATGGAGAAGATGGAGCCAGCTTGGTTTCTGCTGCTCCAGAGAACAGGACACACACAAAATGGATTCAAATTCAATGGAAAAAAGATTCCACCTGGACATTAGGAAGAAATTCTTGACTGTATTAGCTGTTTGACAGTGGAATAGATTGCCTTGGAGGGACTTCTCAGTAGTGTTTTAGTTGTATATTCCTGCATGCAAGGCTATGGACTAGACAGCTCTTCCAGCTGTAACATTGTATGACTCTACAGTTGTTTCCTACCTGTTGTTAGCTGCCATGAAGTCAACTTCAACTTACGGCAACCCTATGAATGAGACACCTTGAATTCACTTTATCATCAACAGCCCTGTTTAGATCCTGTAGATTTCATCCATCTGTAATGAGGTCTTCCTCTTTTCCTTCTGCCTTCTATCTTACCAAGCATGATTGCTTTTTCTAGCAAGTCATGTCCTGTCATAATATGTCTAAAGTATGGCAGTCTCAGTTTAGTCATCTTGATTTGCTTGATTTGCTTCAGGACCCATTGATTTATCTTTTCAGCAGTGTATGATATCTGTAGAACACTTTTCCAGCACCATACTGTTGTCAAACTTAATTAAAAATACACTAGAGAGAGTTTTTTCCAGGTTGAAGAGAGCTGCCTACAAGTGTCCAACCAGAGCTTTAACAAATTCCTTCTCTTTACTTACTTACTTACTTACGTACTTAATTATTGGCTACTTGCCTTTTTGGACTACTTGCTTTCCAAGCCCCATGTCTGACCACAACCCATCAGCTATTTGCTTCCCAGGCACAAAAGAAATAGAGATGCCCATTACATACCACATATCATCATCTGGCAATAGAAAGTGACCAGCACCATCAGGATCAGGAATGGAAGCGCCCAGTGGAAATAGCACAGCAAGGCTGCAGAGGAATCTGGTGGGAGGACTACAAAGAGAAAAAGAAGGTGTGGAATCTCTGTGAAACTTTACAGAGTTAACTTTAACTTTACTGCATCCCAGCAGTTGGATGTGGGTGGAAGAAGAACCTAAAAATTGTTTTTATACCAGTCTTCTCTGTCACTGCCTTTCTACAGTCCTCTGCTAAAAGAATCAAAATGTTGGTTCCATTTGTCACTTAATCTAAATCAATTTCCTCCATACTGATGCTGAAAGCAAACAATCTGGAAATCAACTTGCACAGCTTTGACTATAATTCACTTGAGCCCCTCACAGAACTCAACATGCTAAGATTAGAACACGTGAACATTTGAAGTTGAACTAGCCAGCCTAGGAGCCTCCTCTGACTTTGAGGTCCTCTGCCTTGGTCTCACCACTGCCAGAGGTTGGTTTGCTGTGTTGACAAAACAGAGCTTTCTCTGTAGTGGCCCCTCAATTGTGGAATTCCCTCCCAAGGAATGTGAGGTTGGATCCTCCCCTTCTGAGCTTTGAGTAGGCAGACCAAACAGGACTGTTTTGTACAGCTTTGGCTTCATAAAACCAGAGACTGGTGTATGCATGTATATAAAAGCAGTAATGATATAGTGATTTTAGCACTGGAATAGGACTTCTTGAGTCTGGGGCTGAAATCTCTGCTTGGCCATGGAGACCCATTGGGTAAGCCTCAGCAAGTTATTCTCTCAGCCTCAGAGGAAGGCAATGGCAACCTTAGAGATTTGCCATAAATCAGAGTTGACTTGAGAGCACATAATAACAGTGAGTGTGTGTAAAACTGGGTTTGCTGGAAAGCTCCATTAAAATTTGGACTAAAACCGGGTGTAGATTCACTGTCCCATTCATGGGGGGAGCCTGTGAGTAGTGAAAACTACACTCAGAGGTGAGAGCCAAGTGACCATTACAAAGTGAATACGAAGAGAGAGAGAGGAGGCAGTATTTAAGGCCGGAAATGAGATCAAGGGCCAAATCCAGACTGATGGAGTCCAAATTCCAGTCCTCAGAGGCTCCACAGCTATTGTCCCTTCTTTTCCAAGACCCCAGGTATAGCAGTCAGTGGCTCCTGCATGCAACCAGCTTTTCTCCTCTCTTCATCTCCACCAGCATCTTTGTGATTTCAAACAAAACACAACAACAGATCATCCCTTTTCAGAATAAGCTCTTATCCACTAGGGAGGAATGCTGCCATTCTCCCCCAAAAGACTCACCTGTGATGTTTGCCTTCTGGCTCCACAAAGACATGATCCACCTGCTGTTTATTCTTTCTTCAAACCTACAAGTAAATTCCCCCATGTGGTTGGACTGAGCCTGTACAGAGATGCTCAGAGACACACTGGAAGAGGCATCTCTGGGTCCTCCGGAGCTCTTCAGAGACCCTTGGTTGGGGGAGTTAATCGCAGCTCCATCTTTATAGAAATGGAAGTTTTTCTCCATGAGGTTCCTTCTGGAGGAACAAGTGAGAACCAGGGTCTCCCCTTCCTGTACTACCCCAGATGGAGGATCCACTTTCAGCACTGGAGCAGGAGAAGAAACATCCACCAAAGGTTAGCAGGGAATTCTAAGGGGGCTCTGCAGTTATGAATCTGTTTGAACAGGAAGCCATGCCTCCCTTAGACAACTTCCTGGAGAACTACAGGTCTGGCATCAGTATCCTGTTTCACCAGGGGCTAGTTAGTGTGATCAGTTACGGAGTGTTATGATTATAAGGATCTGGGCTTTGTACAGTTGACATTCTCACTCCATACAATAAAATCCAGAACCTGAAATCTTACAATATTTAGCGGTGCTTGTACCATCCCAGCTAGTTCTCTGAATTTCTATCCTTTCTTCACCTAGGTTTTCATATTCAGTTTTACAGAAAATCCAATCTTCCAAAATAGCCTGTCACCCATGATATTTCACAGATGTGATTTATAATAACTCTTTTTTGTTTAGCTGAGAAAAAGCCACTCTAGAGTTGTAGCCTAAGCCTATTAGCTTTTATCAGGTAAAGCACTATGTAGGGCTTAAAAGCAGTTTTGTGTCTTTAATTAATAGATTCCTGGTTCAGTACTTTAGCTTCTTCAGCTGAAACACAGATGGGGAGATAATGGTAAATTGTCTCTTCATTGCCCCTGACTTGTTCTTTTCTGGCAAAGTAGGGTTTTAATCCTTGCTTCATTTCCCCACTTTATGTATCCTGCCTTTCTTTGTCTAAGTCAGTGGTTCTCAACCTGTGGGTCCCCAGATGTTTGTGGACTTCAGCTCCCAGAAGCCCCAGCCACTATGATCAATGCTCAGGGCTTCTGGGAGCTGAAGTCCAAAAACATCTGGGGACCCACAGGTTGAGAACCACTGGTCTAAGTGAATGCTATTTTGCCTGCTAAAAAGCAAAAAATAGACAAGCCACAGAAAGGAGGACTGAGATATCACTTCCTTCCACTCCTCTGTGCTGGAATGGCTGATAGAGCAGCTGAAGGATGAGTGCGAGAGGACGCAGAACACTTGAGGAGTTGATTTGGGCACTGTTATTACCGTGAGCAGAAAAGGGTGGAACCTGAAGAGGGCTGGACTTATCTCTGGCCATTTCTGCACTAGGCTGTTATAGTGCTATTATTCCACTTTCAACATTCTATGGAATCCTGGGGTTTTCAGTTTAGGGAGGGGCCCTTGAAGGATGCCAATGGGGGATGCCGATGTCTGTAAATCCTCCGAGTACAGCAGTGAAATTCAGACTGTAAACAATGACTCTGGACATAGGACAACATCATATAATCATCTAAATGATCATTGTTTTCTGACTAGCCATCTGGCTGAGAAAATCTTTGAAAAGATTAATCATTTGGAACCACAAATTTCTGGATTGCAGGCTGCACTGACTACAATATGGTCCCTGGTAGAATTTGGAATACTGACTCTTGCTGCTCCTCCTATAGTTCAGGAGAGCATTACCAATGACAATGCCAGAGTCTTCAAAGCCAAATCAGGATACTACTTCTAATGGCTCATTTTCAGGAGATAAGGAACAAATTCCTGACATTCGCCTAGAACATAAAGGTAGTCCAGTAGAGGTTTGACAATTTTTACCTCTCTAAAATGAAAAACCTGTATGAGTATAAATATCATACTGAGACTTCTAAAGCTTGTCCTTAAAATTACAGCAGATACTACAATAATCTCAAATGTAGTGAACATATACATTCCTCCAAGATACTCCAAGTATTTTGAGACCTCCCTTTGGGCCTCCCTCTTCACTTTGGTAGAAACTCTGAAAAAGTCTTACCTATATGTTGTAACAATTATAGCTGAGGACTTTAATGCAAGAGTAGGTAACAGCATTCAGCACTTGTCGATTGTGTTTGGATAGAAGCAGGTGATGACAACAAGTGCGGTTCTTAAGTTTTCAGAGGAAGGCAGGCGTCCCCAATTTTACATTTAATTACAGAGAAACTCTAGCCACAGGTGGTGTACGGATCTGAGATCTGGGGCTTTTAAAATACTGCTGGCTTGGACAGCATCCAGAACAGAATTGTAAGAACTGTCTTGGGAAATAAAACTGTCCAAAATGCATCCTAGTGAGGTACTTTATTTTAAAAAGAAGCTAACCTTAGCTAGGTTTCAGCTGATGTCTTCCACAATTCTGGACAGTTGATTAGCTAAGATGCCTCATCATGTAAGCTACTGTCTGGGTGAACTTGAGGACCTCCCCTACTATTTGTTTAGTTGTCCTTTGTCATAGGGAACTGGAGAAAAATAACTTGTGGGGTTGTTATCTATTAAAAACAATTGGTCCATCTGCCAAAGAATAGAATTTTAATAGAAGATTCTAGTATCACTAAAAGGGCTGCAACTTCCTCAACGGCATTAGCTAAGTCTGTGCAAGTTATCCCAAGGCATTTCCAAAAGTCTGAAGTCTTACTACTCCATGGCTTTATTTTGTGTGTTTTTTTTATTCTTACTGGGAAGCTTATTCTTTTATTTTTTAATTTTCCTGTCTGATATTTGTACAACCTCTGTTTTCACAGTATGATAACCTATGGTGATAAGCAATTAAAATTTGAACTGAAGAAGGAATAATCAGAACAGTAACAAAAGTCCATACTAAGGTGGGAATCATGTGGCCCTCCAGATTACAAAGCACTGTATCACCTAGAATTCCTTCCCATTGACCTTGCTAGCTGGGACTGATGGGAGTTGCAGTCCAGCATCATTGGGGGGCCCCAGAATTCCCACTCCAGTCGATAGAAGCAGACTCTGAGGTTGTCTCAAGGGGAGGCTTTTCCGGGGGCAATTTCTCCCTACTCCTTTGGCTGCAACTCATAAAACCAGAAAAGAGGCCAAGATTACAAAACAGCAGAAGCAAAGCAGAAGGAAATCCCACTCCACCTCAGTGACTATCTTTATATCCATCATTATGAGCCATCTTGAGTCCTTTCCCTGTTCTGAGAAAGTTGAGATATAAGTTGCATAAATAAATAAAGGTCGCTTTTCTATCTTATTTGATCCTCAGGTTGCCTTCTTTTTGACTTCCCCAAAAGACTCGCTCACCTTTCACAGCTATGTGGAGGGGGTTACTTCTGAAGGACTGGAATTCCTGCCCTTCTTGTGACAGAATCCAGTATGCGCAGCTGTACCGCCCAGCAGCGTTTTCACCAATCTGGAAAGCTTCCTGGGGCCCTTTTCCTTTACGGACCGGTTGCCAAAAGCTCTGCCTTTGTTCTTCCTTGTAGAATTTATATCCTGCCACATCCTGCCCCTCAGGAGCCGAGCAGTTCAAGATGACTTCTTCTCCCAGGATGAAAAAAGGGTGCTGAGGGTCCAGGGAAAGAGTTGGAGCTGGAAGACGCCCTGGCGCTCCTTTCAAAAAGAAGTGAAAACAATCCAGTCATTGGGAGCAGTGGTTCTGAACCCTTTCTTTACTGAGGACTCTCTGTCAATAGACTTTCAACTTAACTAAAGATTTAAATTTAGATTTAGATTGAAATATTCAAATAGATTTATTTATTAATTACAGGCTTTGGGACACTAGGATTCAAATCCCTGCTCAAGCACTAGGTGACCTTGGGCAAGTCACTTTCAGTCTCAGAGGAAGGCAAAGGCGAAGCCCCTCCGAGCAAGTCTTGCCAAAAAACAAAACAAAAAAACCCAACTGTGATAAGCTCGCTTTAGGGCTGCCATAAATTAGAAGCGACGTGAAGGCACATAACAACAAAGTGCTGCTGACAGGGGAAGGTTCGTTCTCAACATCATCTCTTTCCCCTTTGAAAACTGACTTATGGAGTGGAGGGTTCTTGGCAAAATTTGTTGCCTTTGGCTTTCTCTGAGGATGAGAGAATGTGATTTGCCTGAGGTTGTTGATAGGCCATACGCCCCCACGCTTTGATATAGTTTAGCTGGCAAATATTAATTGGCATAAATATAAATTATACTTTGCTATGGCTGCATGGCCATGCTGGCTAAGAGGAAAAGCTGACCAAACATGTGCACTGCAAAACTAAGTCAGGAAGAAATCTCAGGGCATGGCTAGGTCACAACCAGGGATATTCCCCAACGATGGACTTGCAGATGTCATTCAATGACTCAAACATTAGAGACAATAGCACCTGAGATGTTCTCACAGGATGGCTGATTCTCTTAGTCCCTCTTCCTCAGACCTTCCTTTTGTCCCCACACCTGTCCAACAATCAAGGAGCTATCAAGATTCCTATTAGTCCCTTTGTCTCCTAATGCTAAAACCATAAGCTCATTCTGGACCTCATTGTCCACTCCCTGGACTTCATTGTTTACTCTGCCAGAGAACCATTAACATCTTTGCCCTCCAGGTAGAAATAGAGTATTTTAACACGAGTTTTTGGCTAGCCAACTCAGTGCTTGCCACTCTGCTGCTCCAATTCCCATATTTATACTGTTCTTAGACTCTGCATCTAAGCCACATCGCTTCTTCACTGCTCTCTGGATTGGTAAAGATCACCCACTTCGCCCTAAAAAAATTCTCTCTATCTAAACTTTCCTCTTCTTTCTTTCAGTTGTCTTTGTATGATTTCATGATTGCTTGGATGTTGTATGTGTGATTGTTAATTCTCTCGATAAAACAAACCAGTTTATTTGGGATCTCCAGCTGGTTCTTCCCTGCACTAGTACCAGTAGACATGTGTGCAAAAGATCTTGTAAGGTTACCCCCTCTCACTGGCCTCCTCTTTGAGCTAATATGCCCCACCATTTCACAGAGGCACTGGCATTGTGGGTGGGCCCCTGCATCACCCATGTTTTGGGGTAACAAGGTCACCCCATGGGTTTCCGTGGCTGAGTGAGAATTCAAAGCTTCGTCTCCAGTGTCACAGTTTGTGCATGTGCATACAGCTGCTGCTGTGTTCCTTTCGTCAAGGACATGGCAGCAGCGGGTGTGGGTGCCAATGGACACAGTGGCAGGCATGTGCACATGCCCAAACTGCTCCCTCATTTGCAAACAAGGGAGCAATTTCTGCACCCACATGCCCCCTGCTGCTTCATCCGTCCTCTTGCTGCCGCTTCTGTTGGTGTTCAACAGCAGAGCTCTGTGGACCCCCTGTGAGGGCTGCTGGACCCCCAGGGATCCATGGACCCCAGGTTAAGAACCACTGATTTAGAGAATAAATGATCAAACTCTAGGTAGATTTCCACAAACTCTCATAAAAACACACTAACCAAATTCCTTGAGAAGCCATGAGAACCAAACTGCTTTGCGTGTACATTTAGACTGGAGCATATTCTGGGATGACACCTTTTTCTCCTGCAGAACCATGCATGGAAGCTTGGGATCCTGTCCCTCAGCTTTCCCTCCTCCGCCATATTCCCTCAGCTGTCAGAAAGACTCTGAGACATTCTGCTTCTAAAAATGTGTAACTTCAAGATCAGGCTAGCCTTGTGAACAGGAGAATTCCTTCACCAAAAGCAAAGACTTACCTATGACACTGAAGACAACCCAGGTACTCATCAGGGACTTAGAACTCTTTCCGGTGTTGTCTTCTCCTTTGTAAGAGCAAGCAAAAAATTCCTTAGACTTCAGGTCTTTTGTGAAGATCTCCAATGGATTTGTTTTCTGTTTCTTATATATACTCCACTGATTTTCTCCTTCCAGTTGATAGAAGTAGCGCCACAATCCCTTCTGTCCTGGTGGGACTCTGCATCCATCGAGATCACATCCTCTGTGGAAAAGTTCCTGGATGGAGGGGATAAGAAGAGTTCCGGGGCTGGGAGAAGCACAGTTTCCTGTGAACCTGAGAAAGGAAAAAATATGCCCTTAGCCCTTTCCTTCTGATCTCTTCTTGAAGACAAAGATTGACCAAACTATTTCTCTTTTTCTCCATAAATTACACAGCGCAAGTCTGTTCTCTCCAGGAGCAGAACTAGGTTTTCATTTCCAGTATCAGCAAGTTTCAGAGATTGAGCAACCATCTCCTCCTCCTTCTCATATTGTTATTGTGAGTAACATAAAACATACATACATACACGACACATATAAAAAGAAAAGAAACATACTACAAATCTTCAAAAGCTTCTCTATCATCCTCTGCATCATTGCCCAGAACTTCTTAGTTCTCTCACAAGTTCATCAAATAAGGTAAAGTGTCCCTTTAACCAGTTTGCATTTCCAATCTTTCAATGTAGAATCTTTGTACATTTAGAAATATTTGTAGTATAAGGTACCATCTATACATTATCTCATAACATTTTTCTTTCAAATCATAACTTAATGTAAATATCAAACATTTAACTCATATCTTCTCCCAATGGTCAAGTGGAATTACGTAACTTACATTTTGAGCCTATTTAATCAATTTGCCATCATTCATCTCAAATATTACTTGTCCCCTTTCTTTCTCCAGTCTGTAAGGTAAACATCTTCCTAGTTTATTTGCAAACTCAAAGTGTTTCTCCTTAATGTATTTAATTTTCCATTCTATCTCATCAACCAAAATCACTGAAAGTTGTTTCTGTAATTTTTAATGCCTCTTAGCAAGACAGGATCTATTGTTTTTTTTTCTTCAGAAGCTCTTCTTTTTTCTCAATTTCATCCATAATATCCTGTTGTTGCTTTTGTCATTTCTTCTTCAATTCTATATTTTATTGTATAAAAAATCCTTGCATAACCACTTTGCTTGCATCCCAGATGACATCTGTCTCAGTTCCTTTATGCAGTCTAAGTTGAAAGTAATCTTTTAAAGTCTCTTTTGCCTTTTTCAGTATCTTTTCATCTTTTAGGATATCTTCAGGTAATCTCCAGCTAAACTGGGTCCTCATTTTCTTCAAACTGCGGAACACTGGATTGTCATAGAGTCACAGAGTTGGAAGAGACCCCAGGGGCCATCTAGTCTAACCCCATCCTGCCATGCAGGAACCCAAATCAAAGCACCCCTGGCAGATGGCCACTCAGCCTCTGCTTAAAAACCTCCAAAGAAGGGGGAGACTCCACCACACTCTGAGGCAGCAGATTCCACTGCTGGGCAGCTCTGACTGTCGGAAAGTTCTTCCTGGGGTTCAGTGGAATCTCTTTTCCTGTAGTTTGAAACCATTGCTCCTAGTCCTAGTTTCTGGATCAGTGGAAAACAAGCCCGCTCCCTCCTCGACATGACATCTGTTCAAATATTTAAACATGGCTATGATGTCCCCTCTTAACCTTCTCTTCTGCAGACTAAACATCCCCAGCTCCCTAAGCTGCTCCTCATAGGGCATGGCTTCTAGACCCTTCACCGTTTTGGTTGCCCTCCTCTTGGACACGCTTCGGTTTGTCAATATCTTTCTTGAAATGAGGTGTCAAGAACGGAACACAATATTCCAGATGATGTCTGACCAAAACATAATAGAGTGGTACTACTACTTTCCTCGATCTAGACACCATACTCCTGTTGATGCAACCCAGAATTGCGTTGGGCTCAGATGGTGACCCACTCCAGACTGAGGGGAAGAAAAGCCCTGAGGCTGGGTCAGACCACAGGCCTCTTTTCTCCTGCAGACCTTTTCACACGCTGGCCTGTCTGGGGGCCATTGCACCCCCCGATTCAGGATCCCAGCAAACTACAAGTGTTGAGGAGCCGGCTGTCTCTAATAGACCAGGTAAGCAACAGCCCTTCTGACCAACAAGCCCTGAGACCCCTCTCCTTTTTAAGTTCTCGGAATCTCAACTCAGTTTTCTGTCTCTTTTGCAGTTCTGGGATGGAAATTGTATGCCACTTAAGGGAAATAAACCAGTTTGGCAGGCACGGCCCCAGTTTATCCTTGTCCATCCCACTTTCTCAGCTTCTTTTAAAGTGTCCCAGTTTCTTTTTCCTTCTTCTGGTTCCTTTGATTCTTCTCAATAACTTCAGTTGCTGAAAACGGAGTTCAAAGTGCAAAAATAGTTTGTTCCCAATAACCTGAGCAGGAGGGAGAAGACAGGAGGGGGCAATATTACAACAAAAGATTCTGGCTGACTTTTTTTCCTTCTCCTTTCTGGTCTGATTTTTTGTTTGGACTTTGGATTTTATTTTATTTTTTTTTGAGATTTTCATCTTACATTTGAAGGCTTAGTTTTACTGGCTTTCTTCTCTCACTGCCTTTAATTTATCCTCAGTGTGTGCCAGGGCAGCACAATGCCACAGGAAAGAAACTGTACCAGGCAGAGGTACAACATGGGGAGAGAGAGTGCCATCTCCTTACTTTGAGAAACGGTTCCCCCACAAACAAGGCAATGTCCAATATTCCCCACTTCCACCCTACAATTTTTATCTGATCAACTCAGTGAACTAGGCTAGAGGCTATGAGTCTTATGGGGAAGTGTGAATGTGACCTGATATAAAGTGTACTTTGTGCAGAGAGGTTAAATGTAAAGATTCTAGGGAAAGTGGAAATTTTGAGCAGGTTCTGTTGGGGTGTGAGGTATGCACCTCAGAGCATATACAGAGTGCAGAAAGTAGGAAGCAGTGCCAAACTACTGACAGCTGCTTCAGATGGGAACAAATAACCACGCAGGCTCATTGCATTAAGGCTCAGTGCTGTTTATTCAAACAAAGCACAAGATAAGCAATAGGGCTTCAGGCAGCAAGCCTAGAAGCAAAACAACAGGCACAAAACAGCATGGAAGACAGACAAACAGTATGGCCAGGGGCAGGTCCAAAATGTGGTCAGTGTGACCTAAGGCAGTTCACAGTGCACAACCTAAGCCTTTT
This sequence comes from Iguana delicatissima, assembly GCA_948472985.1. Taxonomy (NCBI): domain Eukaryota; kingdom Metazoa; phylum Chordata; class Lepidosauria; order Squamata; family Iguanidae; genus Iguana; species Iguana delicatissima. The sequence continues at coordinate 379,304 of CAOKZL010001059.1, forward strand.
AAGGGCTTAACCGCACCCAGGGATACATCGAAGGATCCAGTGCATCCACAGCATACATTCTCCCCATGCTGGATGCTTTGTCAAGAGGCAGGACCTTGCAAGCAAGCCAGCCAGCCACAACAAACCTTGCAGCTAAGCTGCCAAGATCATATTACCAAATCTTTCCTTCCACCAGAAAAACCTTCTTGGACACACCACTGTTACTCCACTGGACAAACCCTATCCTGGGGTCTACAATTTTGATAGTAAATATGAGTCCGTGTGCCTGAGAGGCTGCCTGGATGAGCACATAGGCAGCAATGGTCGGACGCTCGAAAACCGGATCAGGCCAGTAAAATCCCCAGGCACGTAGCCCCAGGAGACCTCAAGAAGTGTAAACCCACAATAAACTAAGGGTCCTCGGTCCCGAGAAGCTGACTTGAGGGGATTAGCGTGTTTGTCCCAAATTGAGCAAACGTCCTATCAAGCAGGGACCATTTACCCAAAGTCACACCACAACCAAATGCAGCTGAGGATCCTGAGACTTTGACAACACCTTGTAATCCCATCACGCAAAGGAAGTTACCACTGTGGAGCTTCTTTCTCGTTGCAACACCCATTGTTCTCCTCGGGAAAGGATTAGTCCTCCAGGTACTTTCCCCCCTACAAATAGTCCCAGTTTTTGAGCGGTTCTTTGGATCACTCCTAGCAGACTGTTTCTCCGTCCGTTGAGTAATCCCCTCAGCCCGCTCCGTGCTGAGCCCCACTTCTCCACTGCGTTTCCAGGACCACAGACTTCAGGAAAAGGTGCAGTATTACCCCAGCTACAACCCCTTCAATATTCCCCTATCTAGTTTCCTCTCTTTTGCTTCTTAATAGGTCTTGAGTGCGTGTGTGAGTGACTGCATTGGTGTGTGAGACTTTCATTCAATAAAATCATTTTATTGGACATCTTCTGTTTGGTTTTTGGCTTGGCCTGACCCCGTAAAAACTGGGTAGAAAGACCTTGCTACATTACCCTGCCTCTCACATTGCCACTGCTTGTGCTCTGGCTAGTTTCCATTCCCCATCACATGGAGCACATTGAGGTGTCCCCCAAGGGACCCCAGAACTTGAGGCAACACCACACTCACATTCTGAATGTCCTGACAGGTTCTGAAGAGGGCATTAAGATTTTACAATAATTAGGGGGGAGTATTAATCATGATGAGCATACATTTCTTTACTTCAGTGACTACTTTTCAGTGAAAAGTCCTCCAAAGCATCTTCCATTTGATTGATAAAAATAAAGGACATGGCACAAAAGGGGAGGGAAGGGTCAAACAGCAAATCTAGGCATGTCCCCCTTGTTTTGCAATAACACAGTATTACTGTAGAGAGCTACACCTATGGCTCATCCGCTGTGGCACAAAATATGGCATTCCAAGAAAAAAAATCAAGCCTTAATCATGAGGAAAACAGACATTTGCACACTTTTCAAGACAGTGGTCTTACACAGGGACTTCTCCCTTCACCCAGAGGCCCAAAGAAGGGCTCCGTGCCCTAAGACTTGAGGCCAGGCTCTCCTGAGTTGTTGCAACCCTATGTTGGGGTGCTGGCTACAGGAAGGAATTTCTGGTTCTTACCTGCAAAGGGCCCCATCCAGCCACGAATGGAGAAGGCAGCTGAAAGAGGACAAAGAACGAAAGGAGTTGGTCAGTTATCTCTTCCAGACTCCGATGAGTTGGTGCAGTAAAAGGAAACAGAAGGAGGGAGGGATCAAGGAAGAGAGGCAAACTAAAAAACCATGGAAAGGAGAATGGAGAAGTGGAAAGCATGGAGGGAGAGCTGGATGAGAGAGGAACAGAGAGAGAGAAATGCCTGGGAGACTCAGGCGGTAGACAGGAACCTGTTTCTCAAGACTGAACCAAAGGAGATAAATCTTCTTTCCTAAGTGTGGAGCTAGCCTGGATCCAGAGCTGATAATCTGGTAACCGGAGGCACAGATAAATGTAGGCAAAGGAACCTCCCTTGGCTCTGCTTCCTCCTTTCCCACAGGCAGCGGTTCCCCCATCCCACAGGCGTGGAAGGAAGAGTGTGAGATGGACTCAACCAGATCAGAGGCAGCTTCTGGCCTGCTCAGTGGCAAAATTGACAGCACATTGTCCCTTATGACCAGCGCACTTTGAAACAGGCAGTCTTGTGAGTCAAAGAACAGGAAAAGAAGGGTCCTCCAGTCAGTCATGTTTCTGCAATCTTATTCATAAAGGAGGCTGTGTGTGTGCGTATGTGCACCTTCACACAAACCACTCCTTTGACTTCCTGCCTTTCCTTTGCTTCTTGATATAAATACTGATTATAAATAAAGAGGTGTTTCTTGAAAGAAGCAACAGAAGTAACAAAGGAATCCGGTATTCCTTCAGCTTTCTCTTTTGCTGGGAACTTGAGCGGATGGCCTCCAGCAGCTGAGAAGCAAGGAGGAATTCTGCACGGAAAGATCTTCTGACCCCCTCTAGGGCCAGGCTTCACCTGTTGAATGTCTGACTGCAATTCTAGGGCTCTATGCAGAGGAGCTGTGTGAATTTAAAAGTGACTTCCTATTTTCCATATTATACTAAAAAGAAAGAGAGGTGTAATTCTTCACTAGTTTTGTTCTCAAAGAAAACAATGAGGAATTGTAGCAGTTTTCTTTCTCCTGTGAGAAAGACTTTAAAAAACTGCACAGTTTTTGAAGAGTATTCACAAGTTGGGACTTACTTCTGCTCAGGCAGAAAACATTAATCATATTTATTTATTTATGTATTTACAATAATAAATCATAAACAAGGTAGTTAAACAATAAATTAATAAATATTAAAATTTATGAACATAGGGCTTCCTTTTTGCGCAGAAACCCTATTTTGGGGATAGAAGAGAACCTTTTCTCTGCAGGAATTACAGTTGGCCCTCCCTATTCACTGAGGTTAGGGGCACAGGACCACTGAAATATAGATTTTTCCCTCCCTAAATAAAATTGGATCCTTCATTCATCAGGCCTGGACTTCTAGTTTTTCCTAGAATTAGGGGTGGGAAAGAAAGTCCCTTCAGAACAACCAGGCTGACATTTACTAAGATGAACCTCAAAATGGCATGGGAACCTTGCAGGCCATGGGCCATAGGCAGCTCTTAGAGATGTCTGAGGCAGCCCTTGGTTCTCCTTAATCCCTCTGTGACCTCTCCAAAAGTTCAGCTGGAAAAAAAAGTGCTCTGGAGAAAAAACTCCAAAAACCAAACAAAAAAAACCCACACCCCATAACCAGGGGCCAGTTCTCTTTTTGGGAAATGTTGTTTTGCCCCCACCAGTCTAAAACAGAAAATAATATCTCCCCAAGGTACCAAATCCTGTCTGATCTTGGAAACTAAGAAAGGCCACCCCTCCTATCCCCTACTTGGATAGGAGACTGCCAATGAATATCGGGTAGCGTAGGCTATATTTCAGAGGAAGAAACTGGCCAAACTACCTCTGAGGATTCGTTGCCTATGAAAACCTGAAATTTGTGGGGTTGCCATGAATCAACAGGTGATTTGAAGGCACATGCACACACTATTCCATCAAAAGCAACCAAGAATGACAAAGCATCACTTCTGGTTCCTCAAAATGGCTCCCAACATGTTGCAGTAGGGACCACCATAGTTTTGAAAAAGCCCCAGATGGTCCTCCAGGCAGTAGAGAGGGGCTATCCTGATGTAGATAAAGAAGGGGAGAAAAAGACATGGCAGGAGTAGTAAGATATTGGGATGCAAGAAAAAGAGGGACAAGAGTTCCTGTTCTGAAGTGAAGAGAGAAGAGAGAGAGAGATGCCCAAACCTGCCACCAATGCCATGAAGTCCATCCTCAAGCAGGACACCTTGAGACCCCCAAGGCTGGGTCCTCTGATCTCCCTCCACCTTGCTATCTCTCCAAACAGAGCTGGCACTACATAGTTCATCAGCAATCTTCTCTGACAGAAAAGATGAGGACAGGAACTGCATCGTCCCCAACCAGCACTGTACACTCACTCCTCTAACCAAGTAAACATATCAGCCTATAGGCTCCCGGTTCTGCTTGGCCACATTAAAACTGTGGTTTCAAGGTAATATTACCACTTCTGGCTTTGCTCTGCCTTCTTCTCACCTTTCGTGGAAACAAGTACTTAAAAATAGCCAAAGAGTAGCAGTGTGGGGCCCGAGGTGAGAAAGCAAGGAAACAAATGAGCAATTGTTTTCATCAGTGTACATACATATATCGTCCTTCAGAGACCCAAACAGCACCTGCAGAGGTTCAATCTGGCTCTAAGAGTCCCCACTGCAACCAGGGGATATCACACCCCATTCCCACACAAAGTCAACGATGTGTTGGGAGCTGAATCCCGGGCCATTACTGTTGACAGCAATAAAAAGCTTACCAAGGAGGTTTCTATCCAGTTCCTCTTCCTACTAGGCTGTAGAGAGTTTTTTTCTGAACTGGAGGAAGAAGGCAGGGGGCTGGGAGGAGGAGCCCTGGTGGCGCAGTAGTTAAACGCTGGTGCTGCAGCCACAAGGTTGTGAGTTCGATCTTGCCGAGCTCCAGGTTGACTCAGCCTTCCATCCTTCTGCAGGTTGGTAAAATGAGTACCCAGCTTGTTGGGGGCAATTAGCTAAACACATTGTAAACCGCTTAGAGAGCACTTAGCTGATAAGCGGTATAGAAATACACATGCTATTGCTATTGCAGGGCCACACACAAGGGAACAGGGCACCATAGACTCACTGGGGCTGAATGCAACTTGGATGTTGCCATCAGATATCAGGGATCCTGGGAGTTGTATTCCAAAAGAACTGCTGGGGATTCTGATAGCTGTTCTCCAAAAAGTACCCTTTTCAAGTTGTACCTGCATCTGCAACATGGAACTATAGGTTGCTCGTGTTCTAGAGACTGGAGTTACCTGCAAAGCTTGGGGTTGAAGCATCCCCTTCCTAAGCTGCTCAGTAGCCAGGATTTTCTGGTTGGTCTAGAAAGAAATTAAGAACATCAGATACAGTCACAGCACATCATAAAACCAAGACAAATGAATGAGGAAGGAAGGAAGACAGTGCGGCACACACAGAAAATGAAAGTAAACCTCAGTACAACTGCACAGAGACTGAAAAAGCGTAGAGAGAAAACAATTGTTAAATGAAAAGCTCTTTGTAAGAGAGGTTTTTCAGTGCCTGGGAGACTGAAAAATCTTTTTCCTGGCACCAAAAAGAACATATGGAAAACACCACGTGGGCGGGTGAGTTTCTTCAGGAAGGGCATTCCAGGGACGTACTGTGCACATGGCAAAATCTTTCTTTTGACTTTTCTATTCAGATAAGGGATAAAACTGTTGACAGAGGCTTTTTTTTTTTTTTTTTTTTTTACAAACCATCTATTTGATGTTTCCCTTCTGATAGATCATCCAGAAGCTAAACTCAGGACAAACAAAATATTTTATTTATACCTTAGAATAAGTTCCTTTAACTCTAGCATAAATTGCAGGATTAAAAAAAGCCATGTTTTTAAAGAAAGTCAGTTGCTTAATTTCCAGTAAAGGACTTCCAAACTCGTCTCTGCTGGACGGGAACAAGAGCACACATCCTTGCCACTGGAACATGCATACTTTTAGAGCAGGGGACCTTTATAAAGGAGGCATATCCATCCAGCTCTCCAGAGCCAACAGTGAACCAAGACTCAAAAGAGATCTCTGATCTCAATTGTCTATAGCAGTGGTTCTCAACCTGTGGGTCCCCAGATGTTTGTGGACTTCAGCTCCCAGAAGCCCTGAGCATTGACCGTAGTGGCTGGGGCTTCTGGGAGCTGAAGTCCACAAACATCTGGGGACCCGCAGGTTGAGAACCACTGGTCTATAGCATTATGAAACCTGAATGTTTATTGGCCCAATAGCCCAACTCAGCTTCCTTCATCCTACCTTCCAGCTTTACTGGCTGGACTGAGGTCCATGTGGGTTGAAAACCTTCTGGGAAGCCCCAACCGGTAATCAATGAGAAGAAATTGTTATCACTCCCCCCAGGCTCTTTTAAGCACAGGAGAGACTCCTTTCCAAGTTTGTTCTGTTTCTTCCTCCTCCTCCTTCTTGTCTAAAACAAGCAGGGCAACACAGGTCATTTTAAACAACTTCTTCTACTTCTTCTTACCACCACCACTACCACCACCATACTTTTATATGTGATAAAATGTAATTTATTCCTGAAATAATTTTAATTTTACTTTAATTTATATAGTCAATATGTATCTAAATTAAATATGACATAAGTAATATTACTGTTAAATAAACTTGGCAACAGGTTTCAAAATTAACAAAGGACCCCTATTAAAAGAGCTTTTCTTGTAAAAATGGTTTTTACTCCATGCTTTTTCCACCTCTGTGTCATTTCATTGTGTTTTACTTTCATTTTCTGTCCTGCGCTGTCTTGATCCCTTCCTGTTGTTCTATTTGATGATTTCGATTTCCTTGTAGACCAAGAAGAAAGGCCTGGCTATTGAGTGCCCTAGAGCTGTAAGAGATAAAATAAAAAGAGATGCAATAAAATGAACTGAAATACTGATGCACTGGAAGGCAGGAAGAGACATAGCTGGCTATACACCGACAATGCTGAGAAAAGGAACTTCTCCCAACAGAGGCTGGAGGGGGAATGAAAATGGCTTCGCATGTGACAACCCCCAAATGCTTCCGTCTTTGCTATTTGCGTATCCTGGCCCTGGGGAAATTCTTCCAAAAGAACAAGCTCACACTGTGAAGATTATGCAGTGTATTCTGTTCTCTACGATGCCGAAAAACTGAGGAATGGGTGATGTGGCAAGGACTGGAGGAGGACTGTTTACCTTGCAAGTGACAACAGATGCGTGAAGGTTTGACTTTTGCAGAATTCATTAGCTTCACGGTATTTTCCACCACATGCACTTTTCAATAAGGATATGGCAACCCTGAAAAAGTATATTAGAAGGAATGAACTCTTGGCTTGGGGCTCTCAAGCTTCTGGTTTGTCAGCATGAGAGACAGAAATGCCTTTCTTTCCCTCAATAAAGTTCAATCCTTGGTTCACCAGGCCTGGTCTTCAGATTTCTCCTAGCCTAACAAGAGAAAAAAGGTCCCCTTCAGAAAGAAAGTTCCCCTGCCCTTCTCCTGCTCCACGTCCAAGGGATCTCCCCGCTCTCAAGGTGTGCACTTGGTCTTTCCGAGGGAAGCACAAAACAACCCATCCCTCCTCCCCAGCTTCATGCCAATTGGCAGGTGTCTCCAGCTACAGGGACCATGGGAAGGCCATCTTAATCTGGAGGAAGAACCAGTTTACCATGGAATTAATCGTGCTCTGAGGAGACTGGGCTGTTTCCCTTGTGCCCTGGCATACCTGTGCTATGCTGCCTTTTGGACTTCTCTCTCTATGATAATAAGCATACAATGCTGAGAATGGAAGATATCCCTCCAGGAATGTCTCCTGTCTCAAGAAGGTGTGCTTCAACCCCAAATTTTGGAGAAAGGCAAATCCCTCCTTCAGAGCACGAGCTACCTATGTGCCTACATTATAGATAAAAGTAGAAATAAAACAGTCATTTTTTGGAGTAGAGCTCTCAGAATCCCCAGTGTTTGTTTTGGAGTACAGCTCCTAGAATCCCACCCCCTAATCTGATGGCAACATCCACATTTCATTCAAGGACAGGGAGTATATTGTGCCCGGCTCCCATCCGTTACAGCCCAGCCCCCGGTCTTCTTCCTTCAATGTAGAAAAAAACCTCACAGGTTTTTATGAAGAGGACGTGGATATATCCCTGTTTCATATCACTTTTATTGCTATCACCACTAATGGCCCAGGATTCAGCTCCCAACGCATGAGCAAAGTGTCTTGAATTTGTGCAGGAATAGGGGGCGACAGACTCTTGGGGCACAATTTAATCTCTACAGGTGCTTTTGGGGTCTCTGAAGGGAGCGGAGGGCCAAAACCCAAACTATGGTGCCCACTGATGGAAACAATTGCTCATTTGTTCCTTCAGTTTCTCACCTCAGGCCACACACTGCTACTCTTTGGCTATGTTTAAGAGCTGGTTTCTAAGAAAGGCCAGGAGAAGGCAGAACAAAGCCGGATGCGGTGAGTTGCCCTGTGCAGCTTGAAAGCACGCCTTTGGTGTGGCCAAGCGGGGCGAGGAGCCTCTAGGCTGAGCTGTGTGCTGGGCTGGAGGTGTTGTTGTGAGATGCTGGCTGGTGGAGCGAGGGGATGATGCAGTTCCTGTTTGCATCTTTGCTGTCAGAGAAGATTGCTGCTGAGCAGTGCAGCCCCGGCTCCGTTGGGAAATAAAGCAAGGCAGAGGGAGATTCAAGGAGCCAGCCTTTGGGGCCTCAAGGCTTCCTGGCTGAGGATGGAGTCCATGGCCTTGGTGGCAGGTTTGGGCCTCTCTCTCTTTTCTCTCTTTGCTTAAGACCAGGAATTCACTGTTCTTCTCCCTTCCTGCATTCAAATTCTCAGTGCTTCCTCCCCATGTCTTTTTCGTCTCTTGTTTACCTAGATTGGTGTAGGCCATCTCTGGGGTTTGGAGACCATCTTGGGCTCTTTCAAGACTCTGGTGGTCCCTACTCTTCAATAACATTAGCCATTTTGAGCAACCAGAAGTGATGCTTTGTCATTTCTCAGTTGCTTCTGAGGGCATTGTGTGTGTATGTGCCTTCACATCACCTGTTGACTTATGCTGACCCAATGAGTTTTGTAGGGTATCCAGAAATGGTTTTGCCAATTCCTTCCTCTGAAATATAGACTATAGCACTTGGTATTTTTTGGTGGTCTCCTATCCAAGTCCTAACCCTGCTTAGCTTTCAAGATCTGACTGGATCTGTTGTCTGTAGGGCCTTCACACTGATCTGAGAGCATTGTGAAGGAATTATATTCTGTTTTGGAGTGGCAGAGGCAAAACGGCAAATTCCAAGAAAGAATACGTTCCCACAGTGTGTATGTTTTTGGCTGAAATGGTGTCTTTTTTTCAGTTGAACTTTTGTGGAGGTTGGGAGGGGGAGATTGAGGAGAACCAAGGGTTGCCTGGGACTTCTCAAAGAGCTGCCTGGGGCCCACGGACTGCATGGTTCCCATGCTGCCTCAAGATTTATCTTAATTAATGCCAATTCAGTTGTTCGAAAGAAACCTTCCTTCCTCTGTAACTCTAGGAAAATTAGAAGACCAGGCTTGGTGAATGAAGGATTCAACTTTCTGTAGGAAAAGAAATGCATTTCTGTGTCCCACCCCGACAGACCAGAATCTGGAGAGAAAGGCAGCCCTGAACGATGAGCTCAACCACTCTAACATAGTTTGTCAAGGTTGCCAAGTCACTTTTGAAAAGTGGACGTGCTGAGAAAATTCCATCTAGCAATGTAACTCAGTAGAAGATTTGACTATATCCTGGGCATCATCTGACCCTGTACAGCCTTCTTTAAGTAAGCTGCCATTTCCCAATGCTTGCCATGTAACCCATTACCCAGTCCCTTGTGCTCCTAAGAAACAACACACCCCATGTAACCTTTACAGTATCAGCTTGTTCTTCTGCAGGAGGACCAAAGCAAAAACAGAGCATTTTGCTAGCTTAGCCCATGCAAAGCCAAGTCAGTTTTCCCTTTGATTCCTTCAGTGTTCTAAACTGAACCCTGTGTATGAATTTTGCACAGTTTATGTCCTGGTTTGTGGATACTCTTCAAGAACTGTGCAGTTTTTTAAAGACTTTCTCACAGCAGAAAGGAAATTGCTACTATTACTCACTGCTTCAAGAAGAAAACTAGTGTGGTAAAAAGTTACATCTCTATTTCTTTGAAACATAATGTGGAAAAGGAGCAGTCACTTTTAAATTGTTTTCACCCAGCTCCTCTATGTACAGCCCTAGAATTGCAGTCAGACATTCAACAGGTGAAGTCTGGCCCTAGAAGGGGTCAGAAGATCTTTCCATGATGTATTCCTCCTTGTTTCTCAGCTGCTGGAGGCCATCCTGCTCAAATCCCCAGCAAAGGAGAAACCTGGAAAAAGATCAGGTTCTTTTGTTGCTCCTCTTGCTTCTTTGAAGGGACATCTCTTTATTTCTAATTGGTACTTATATCATGAAGAAAAGGAAAGGCAGGAAGTCAAAAGAATGGTTTAGAGACCATGCTTTGGAAAGAAGCTTTTTCTCTTGTGGGTCAGTCTTGAGAAACAGTCTTCTGTCCACAGTCTGGGGCTCCCAGGCATTTTCTCTCTGTAGCATGACTGTTCCTCTTCTTGCTTGCTTGCTTGCTTGCTTGCTTCCTTATTCTCTTTTTGATCCCACCTCTCCCTCCATGGGTTTTACTTCTCCATTCTCCTTTCCATGGTCTTTCTGTCTGTTTGTTTGTCTTCTTTGGTCCTTCCCTCCTTTCATCCCTCTTTTTTTCTTCACTGGCCCATCAGGGTCTAGAAGGGGAAGCTGACTGTCTCCTTTCTTTCTTTGTCTTCTTTCAGCTGCCTTCTCAGTTCTTGGCTGGATGGGGCCCTTTTCAGGTAAGAACCAGAAATTCCTTCCTGTAGCCAGTTCCTCGGTGCAGGGCTGTGAGATCTGGAGAAGGCCTGACCCTGAAACTTAGGGTGTGGCTCCTTTCTCTGGGCCTCTGGGTGAGGGGAAGGAGTCCCCGAGGGAGACCACAGCTTGAAACGGTCTCATGTCTAAGGTTTGGTGTCTTTCTTGGAATGACGTTTTCCGTGCCACTGTCATGTATCTCGCTTCATGACATCACCAGAGGCTGCTTCTTGTAACATCATGCATATAACTTCTTCAGGGTCCTCCTGTCGTCCTTTTGTGACACCACAAGGGGTTGCCCTTAGACTTCTGGTTTCAGACCGGACCTGTCATCCCTAACCCCATGTGCAGTGAAATAGCACTCCCAATGGAGACCGAAGAGGAACAATCCTGTATATGGTCTAGCACTGAAAAGGGAAACCAGAAAGCCACAAAACTAAAGGTCAAAGGAAAAAGACTCTTGCAACCTTGATTTGGGCAGGACTACTGCGTCCTTTGAAGGTTATAAATTAGGGATGGGCCAACCGAATCCTCAAATCCTGGGTAAGGATTCAAGATTCCCAAATCCAAATCCCTGTGCCAAAATAGGCAAACCAACTCTTTCAAATCCGCCAACTAAATATATTGTTGGAGACTGGGACGTCTGAAAACCTGGGAGACCAAGATGCCTGAAAACTAGGGAGACCGGAATGCCTGAAAACCTGGGAGATCATACATACAAAGGAAGATAGTAAGTAGGTGAGGTTTTCCCTTGGAGTAATAATGGCCTTTCCTAACAATTTCAGAACTTACATCTGGGGTTGTATTCTAAGATATTTAAATTGAACATTTCATATTTAAGTTCAGCACTTGACTGGACGGCTTGGGATTTCAAGGACAGCTGAAACATTCCTTTGCATAGCTCACCTGCAAAGCTCTTTCAGACACAATTCTGGGGTTTCTAGTTTTACAAGGGATCACAGCCTTCTCTGCCAAAATATGCTGATGAATCATCAAACTACAAACCCCAGGATGCCAGAAGGAGCCATGCAAAGTTTTGGCCTGGATTATCTCTGCACTGTAGTATGTGGCCCTGTTTACACAGGCAGGAAAATGTGGGATTAATCCACATTTTCTTTCCTATGTAGAAAGGGCCTTCATGTCATCTTCAATCTGGGGAGATCCTGAGGCAAAACTAGGACAATTGTCTTGGCCAGATTTCTTCAGAGGGAGGTTTGCCCTTGCCTAGGCTTTCGCTAAGGCTGAGAGAGTGTGTCTTGCCCAAGATTATCCTTCTTTCCCTTGCTTTTTAAACTCTTTTTTAAAAATGGATTCGAAAGATTCGAGATTCATGAGTTTCATGGATTCCCAGAACCTTCCAGGGACTTCGATCCGGATTCGGAAAATTCTGGATTCGTCTCATCCCTATTATAAATGTATTATTGTCAGAATACTGCCATTTCTAGGGTTAATTAAATGAAAGCAGTTCATAATAACAAACACAAAGGACACATATGTCTGCCGAGTCTAAGCTGGCTCCCAATGGCTGCTGTTAAAAAAACCCTCGGTGTAGGTCTGTACAGTAATACTATGCTAATCCAAAACACAAGACGGATGTGCCTGGATTCACTTTTTCCCCTCTTCCCTCCTCTTTCTGTTTTCCTCTTGTGCCATGTCATTTAGGCTTCAAGGCCATGTGCACAGATTGCCTTATTTTGATCAATCAAATGTAAGCTGCTTTGGAAGACTTTTCAGGGAAAAGTCCCTGAAGAGCAGAGGTTGACATTCAGAAAAGCAGCATTAAAAAACAAACAAAAACAAAACCTTTTGCTGGGACAGGTCAGAACTGGGATATTTTTAGGCAAATTCTAACGATAAAGAACCCTAGACTAAAACCAGTGTGTGAGTCATGCAGCCCCCCAGATGTTGATGCAGTACAACTCCCAGTAGTCCTATCCAGCATACCCAATGGTGAGAAATGCTGGGATTGAAAAAGCCACATGATTCCATATCTTCCTATATTTCCCCGATGAAAGTGAGGACGCACGTGACTGAGCGGCATCAGAGATGCCAAAAAGGAGTGACAAGAGTTCTGCATAAGGAAGAGCATATCAAGCTACTAGGCTAAGCAGAAAGCCCCTGAAATTTATTAAATTAATTCAGATAAGCCTAAAAAAAAAAAACCTCACATAGGTAAATAGAGTATTCTCTGTGTGTGCGTGTGCACTCATGCATATGCCTGCATAACACGATTGACACCCTCAACCCAATTATTGTAACATCTTAATGCCTTTATCAGAATCTGCTCAGAATTACTGCTTCCTCTATGATCCAGAACCTTTCTACTCACCCTCTCTCTGCAATGTAGACTTTATATCAGGTTGAATCCCACCTTCCCTGTAACACTTTGTCATACTGGAATGGGAATTCCAGCGTCATACTGGGGTTCTTGCCAGCCTGCCAAGGTTGACTCTCATCCTTGAAAAAGGCTGGTAATTTCCCCAGCATTATTAATTCTTGCTCCACCACCCGCTGAATTCTGAGCACACGCTGAACAGAAGTACTGTGTCAGTGGATTACCGATCCCTGTGTTTAAGGACCCTTCCTTCCCTCTCACCTCCCCGCTTCTGAGTGAGAGAAGTCCTATCTAGTGTGTGCCAAAGACTGGCGTGGGAATGGAGAGAAACAGAGGTTTTACAGAAAGTATTTATTCAAGGCATGCAAATAAACAAGACAATAATACACACGAGAGGCTCCCCCCTCCCAGGTACGCTTAGTTACAAGTAGTTACAAAAACAGATATAAAAACACAGATACATTCTTTAGATCAACCAACTTCCAAAATAATAAAAAGCCTAACGCGACTAACTACTTTAGTCTAGTACTCACAGATGTCATAGGCTTAGATGGTCGACGAGAGGGATGTGGCTAGGAGGCGAGGCCTGGAGCCTGCAGCCTGCTACTAGCACAGATCTCATCTCTTGGAGGTATCCCTTTGTTCTTCTTTGTTCTTCTCTCTGGCCACATGGCCTCCCAGAAGTTTTATAAGTTCTCCATCGAAGCATCTCGAAGCATCTCCAAGATGCCCACCTCTTCCCTTGTGGTTGGTCAGTTCCCACCCTGTGACCTGTGATGTTGACCCACACTAAAATGTAATCTAATCCCAACACCTCATTAACCCTTGGTTTACCTGGAGAGGGAAGTATCCCCCTTTTTGCTAAGCTTAGATAATGGGAAGCCCCATTATCACACACTTACATCGGTCAATCACAGCCTCTCAGACTAATCTACTTCATAGAGTTGTTAGGATAAAAATGGACGTGGAGGAGTTGGGAAAACTGGACCTTTCTGAAAGTAAGTAGGCAGCAGTCTCTCTTCTGGTCCATGTTTGACCTCTATAGGCTACAGGTTTTTTTTTTCCTGTGGCACTTGTGCAGCCCTGCCACGTACAGAATATAAATAAATTCAATGGAAGAGGGGGTGAGAAAAAAAAACACAGTAAAACTAAATCTTCAAAGATAAGGTTTATGAAATTTCAAAACCAAAATCAGAACTAAGGAGAGAAATTTTTTTTCAAATATTCAGAATGCTCTTCAGCAATACTGATCTTTTGTTAAAGAAATTGGAGGTGAGGGCGGAATCTATCTTTCTTTGAGAGAGAGAGATATAGAGAAAATGTGATGCCCAGTTCCAGCAACGTGGTGTTTCAAAGGGGAAGTCCTTATTGAAAGCTTCTAAGTTGAACATCTCTCCCCTTACACTGCTTTTGCAAGGTATGTTTATTCCTTTTGCTTACATCAAGAAGCAAACTGAAGTCCCATAGCAGGGGATGTTCAGTTCCGAAGTGAGGAGAGCCTGCAGCAGTTGGCTTTAACCTGAGCCTCCTTAGGAAGAGCCAGAGTTATTTGAGGTATGACCATACCCCCAAATCGGTTCAGAACCTTAAGATACTTCCTTTAAATCCAGACCAAACCCTGGACTGGGTTCACCAGATCCCTGACTGGGAGACCTCCAGACCCCACTGCCTCCCCCATAAAAGATTAGCCAAGCGATCTTGTTCTAAGGATGTTCTCTCATCTTTTCTAAAACGGGCGTATTCTGCATCTCCAAGAATATCTATTCCATCAAGGGAGGAAGAGAGAACATATGCGCGACAGGCTCTTTATTCTCCTTCAGATTGGTGTGGCAGTTCCAGCTCAAAAAGGCTCTCTGTCAATATCACTTTGCCTTGCTCCACCCTCTTATCACAACATTTGTGTGACTGGGCTAGAGTTTTAATTGTTCCTCAGAACCAAACTATTTAAACTAGTATCTCCTACAGTGACTTAAGTAACTCAGACTGACTCTGCAGTTAAAAAAAAAGTGTAGCATTTATTATAGTAACCCACTGTTAATATAATAAAATATCTTGTTAGAGTTCGGTTGTATGACAGTGCAATACATTAACAATTTAAATTTCTGATAGACTTGGGTCATTTAATTCCTGCTTGTGACACTGTAGGTTTATTTCCAGTCTCTTAAGTTGACTTCCAGCCTTGCAAGACTGGAAATTCCCTCCCAGCGTTTTACTAGGGTTCTTGCCAGCCTCCCAAAGCTGATTCCCACGCTTGGAACGACTGGCAATCTCCCCAACTCTATCAGGTATGCTGCCACCCCCCCCGAATTATGAATCATTTGGACAGGACAGGAGGGACCCTGCCCAATCTCTAAGCATAAGGATCTTCCACCTCCCCCTTCCCCGAGTGAGAGGTCCTATGTAGCGTGTGCCAACCCTGGCGTGGAAATGGAGAGAAACGGAGGTTTATAGAAGTGTTTTAATCAAGGCATGCAAATAAACAATATACACTTGGGAGACTCCCCTCTCCCAGGTACACTTAGTTACAAGAATTTACAAAACAGATATAACAGCACAGATACATTCTTAAGATCAGCCAATTCCCAAAATAACAACATCCCTAACGCGACTAACTACTTATTTCTAGTTACTCACAATTAGGTTATAGGCGTAGATGGTCTACAGGAGAAGAGAGGGTGGGTCCAGGAGACACGGCATGCTGCCAGCTCGACTGGCCCAGCTCTCCTCTCTTTCTCTCTCTCTCTGTCTCTCTCTCTGGCCACGTGGCCTCTCAGAAGTTTTATATATTCCTCCTTGGAAGGATCTGGAAACATCTCAAAGATGCCCACCTCTTTTCCTTTTGGTTGGTCAATTCTCACCTTGTGACCTGTGATGCTGACCCTTTCCTTTTGGTTGGTCAACTCTCACCCTGTGACCCTTGATGTAATCCCAACATCTCATTAACCCTTGGTTTACCTGAAGACGGAAGTATCTCCCTTTGATAAGCCTAGATAATGGAAAGCCCCATTATCACACTGCTTCAGACACCAATTCCCCATGTCTTCACCTCTGCTGCTTAGTCACGAAACAATCCATCCTCTCTCTGGCTAGTTCTCACTGAAGGCTCAAAACACACACAGAAACTTTGCCTCATATAGAATTCCTTTCATCCTTAAGCCCCCCCCAAACACACCACTGGCTGGGTTTCGTTCTCGAGATGCTTTCCCTGTTGACCAGCAACCAGCCATCAAGTTGCACTGGCATTACAAATAGCTAATCCCCGAAACAACTTTGTCACAACATGGAACAAGCGAGAGTCTCCCACTGGGTTCGTCAGATCCAATTAGGCCACAAACTGAGGTTTACCAGTCCAGGAACCCTCAACCCCCAGCTTTCTAGGATAACCTCAATAGTCTCTTATCTTAGAATATTCCTGGTGCTGGATTTCGCCTGACAAGATTGTTGCTGCATCTCTGGAATTTGCTGACACTGGAAATGAAAACCTAGTTCTGCCACTGAAGGGAGGAGATTTGTGCTGTGAAATTAATGGAGAAAAAGAGAAATAATTTTGTTCATCAGAACAAAATCAGATCAGAAGGAATGGGCTAAAGGGCATCGTTCTTCCTTTCTCAGGTTCGCAGAGTGTTGAACTTCTTCCAGCCCCTGAAATCTCCATATCCACTTCATTCTGCACCTTTTACAAAGGAGAGTGGGTTTGGTTGGAATGCAAAGTCCCACCAGGACAGATGGGTGTGCGGTTCCACTTACATCAACAGAAAGGAAACAATCAATGGAACAAATATGAAGAAAAGATAATAAATCGTTTTGAGATCTCCACAAAAAATCTTAAGTCAAAGGAAGTTTTTGCTTGCTCTTACCAAGTAGAAGACAATTCAGGAAGAAGTTCTGAATCTCCAAAGAGTGCACAGGTTGTCTTCTTTGTCATAGGTAAGCCTTTGCTTTTGAGGTGAATGAATTCCCCTGTTCTCAAGGCTGACATGATCTGGAGGTTATATATTTTCAGGAGGGGAGTGTCTGTGGATTGTATGCCTTTCTGGCAGATGGGGGCATATGGTAGAAGGGAGGCTGAGTGACAAGATTCCCAGCTTTCCTGCTTGGTTCTTTAGCAGAAAAAGGCGTCATTCTATAACAAGCCTGCAGTCCAAATGTACACACAAAACACTTTGGTTCTCATGGCTTCTCAAGAAATTTTGTTAGTGTGTTCCTGTAGGAGTTTGAGGAAATCTGCCCAACATTTGCTCATTTTATTCCCTGACTGGAATTTTTGCTCTCCTTTTTGGGGGGACCTCCAGAGCCACCTCCAGCTCCAACTCTTTCCGTGGATCCTCAGAGCCCTTTTTTCACCCTGGGAGAAGAGGTCACTCTGAACTGCTCAGCTCCTGAAGGGCAAGACGTGGCAGTATATAGATTCTACAAGGAAGAACAAGGCTGGGACATTCAGCAATTATTCCATGAAGGGAAAGGTCCCCATGAAGTTTTTCATGTGGGTGAAAAGGCTGGTGGGAACTACAGCTGCCTGTACTTGATTCTGTCACATGAAGGGAGGGAGTTCGAGTCCCTAAGAAGTGACACCATCCCCATAGATGTGAGAGGTGAGTGAGTCCGTGGTTGTGATGGGATGAGGTTACAGTGCTCTCCTTGATTTTATAGGAAGCCAAAAAGGAGGCAGCTTGAGGATTGTACAGGATAGTAAAGAGGCTTTTATTTGCTTGTGTGTCAGAACAGGGGAAGACCTCAAGGTGGCTCATAATTAGGGGTGTGAAGATCTTCACTGGGGTGGAGTGGAATTTCCTTTTTCTTTGCTTCTTTGTCTCTCCCCGTCAGTTTTGTAATCTTGGCCTCTTTCCTGACTTTATGGATTGCAGCTGTGGGCGTAGTAAGAGTAGTAAGAAAAAGACTCTCCATGAGATAGTTTCACTCTCTGTTTCAGGTGGTGGATATAGCATGGGGAGGAAATTTTGGGGCCCTCCAAATATTGTTGAACTGTAACTACCGTCAGTCCTAAAGTGCCTAATCAATACTAACGAATTCTGGATGATGCAGTCCAATGTCATCTGGAGGGTGAGGTGATTCCCACTTTACTATGGGCTTTTATTAGTGCTCTCTTCTGATTGTGTTTATGTATGTTTACATATATGTGGCATTTTCTTGCACAAAATAACAAGGTTTCATGTAGACAAAGACAGATAGCACATGCAAAATAGGAAAAGAACGCAGTAATTAAAATCCTCCTTTCCCAGAAAAGAACAACAGACAGAGGCAACTAAGGGACAGTTTCTCATTATCTCACCATCGATGTTTCAATTGAAGAAGTGAAAGTGGTGAGCCAGGAATCTATCAATTAAAGACACGAGACTGCTTTTAAGTCCTACTTAGTGCTTTAGCTGATGAGAACTGATAGGCTTAGGGTGCAAGTCTAGAGTATTTTTCCCCCTAAACAAAAAAGAGTTACTATAAATCACAGCTGCAAAGTATCTGGGGGAATAGTTTGCTTTGGGAATCTGGATTTTCTGTAAAACTGTATGTGAAAACCCAAGTGAAGAAAGGATAGAAATTCAGAGAAAAGAACTAATGTAGCGGAAGCACCCCTAGCTATTGTAAAGTCCCAGTTTCTGGATTTTATTGGATAGCTGGGATGAGTGAGAATGTCAACTCTACAAAGCCAGGATCCCTAAAATCACAACATTCCATAACTGGTCACCTCAACTAGCTACTGGAGAAACAGGATACCGGTGCAAGATCCACACTTCTCTATGAAGTTGTTTGATGGAGGCATGGCTTCTTGTTCAGGACTCCACATTCATAACCACAGAACTATCTTAGAATTCCCTCCTTACCTTTTGTGTGTGATTGTTCTCCAGGTCCTCCTCCGGCTCCAGTGCTGAAAGTGGATCCTCTGTCTGGAGTCCTACAGGAAGGGGAGACCCTGATTCTCAATTGTTCCTCCACTGGGAAACACCTGGAGAAAATTTTCTGTTTCTACAAAGATGGAGCTGAGATGAACTCCCCCAACCAAGGGTCCCTGAAGAGCTCCAGAGGAGCTGGAGATGCCTCTTCTGTTGTGTCTCTGAGGATCTCCCTACAGGCTCAGCCCAACCACATGGGGGAATTTGCTTGCAGGTATGAGGAGAGAATGGACAGCAGGTGGATCATGTCTTTGTGGAGCAACAAGGTGAATGTCACAGGTGAGTCCTTTCGAAGAGGGTGTCAGCAGTACTACCTGGTGGATGAGGGTTTATTTTGAACTGGGATGATATGTTGTTGTGTTTTGTTTGAAATCACAAGGAACTTGGTGTAAACAAAGGGAGGAGGAAAACTGGGCTCCCTCCGGTGCCACTGACTGCTACACTGGGGTATTTGAAGAGAAGGGACAAAGGCTGCCCTGTGGATTCCATCAGTCTGGATGATCCCTTGTTCTGTGGGATCCTAGTTCCAGCCTTAAATGCTGCTTCTTCTCTTTTCATATTCACCCTGTGATGGTCACTTGACTCTCAGTTCTGAGTGGGCTTTTCATGTGAATAGTGATGACTAGTGACTCCCACATGAATGAGACAGTGAACCTACTCCTGGTTTTAGTCCAGACTTTAAAGGAGCTTGCCAAGGTGCTGAATTCTATTCTCCAGAAGCTGAATATCTTTAAAGGTTAAAGTAGATTCACTGTTCCATTGATATGGTAGCCATCAGCTGCTGCTAGATCATATCGTAAGTGGGGGGAAAGCTGATTAAGTATGTAAAATTTTGCTTATTTAATTCCATATATTGCATACGAGAATGAATAACTGCAAAGGTTTTCAAAGGATCACAGCCATTTTCAATGAGCTTTCAATTCTTGTATGTATAAAATGTGCAAAATGAGGGGAGATTTTTGTACAAAACCCCAACTTTTCACCTCAAGTACAAGGTGCATTTTTTTTTTTTTGCACAAATGAATTTTCCATTAGGGGGAAAAAAAGAACAAAAGCAAAACACCCTTAAAGTGTGAAAAATTCACATCTTTGGCTCTGTTGAGACACCAAGAGTATGGAAGTGAACAAGTATTCATTACATCTATAGAATGGAGATAGAGAGAAGGGACTGGAGGCATGACCTCTTGGTGGCTGTTCAAGAGCTTAATGGTTTTCGAAGAATGCTTTACTTAATTGAAAGTATTGTTACTCATCCCTCCCAGATCTTCAAGAAAAGGGTAAACTTTAAGAAAAGCAACTCCTGGGAAACAGTAAACATTTTGCCTACTCTTTTCTTTACCAGTTTTCAGTTCCACACAAAACTCATCCACAGCATGGTTGGCTCTTCTGTTTCTGATCCCATTGATGTTTCTCTTCATCTGCTGCTACAGGAGAAAGAACTGTGGTATGTGAGGGAGCTTGGGGGGGTCCCTCTTTTCATTGTTTTAACCAAGATCCCAAGGGTTAATCCTCTGCCCTGGATTTCCGGTGAATTTGTCACCTAATAAACAATGAGGATGACAACACAGATGACATTTCCACCCACTTGTTTTCTTTTTCTCTTTGAAAGCATCAAAATCTCAGCAAGAATGTAGGCCAGGAGGAAACTGGGAGAATAGAGAGAGACTTCAAATGCAAGAATCCAGAGCGCCAACAGACGGAGACTTACAGGTAGCCACAAACAGGGCTGTTGGTTTGTCTTTCTGTAAGACTGTAGCCTCCCAATTACAAACCAATTTTAATTAGTTTTCAGTCCAACTCTTCCATATGAAAATTTATATAATTTTTGTGTATGCTTTTGGCACTCATAATTGCAAGCATTCAGGGATGTGTTTCTCCCTAACTGGGACATTTTTGTGAGCAGTTTCCCTCCTTAAGCCATTTCTTTATGGAGGCATAAAGCCTTGTGTCCATGTTATGGAGACATGATGTTGGTGCAATGCATTCACTAGGTCAGATGTCATGAAGAACAAGCAGACATCCACCCTCATACACTGATTACCTAAATTTGCAAGAGAATTCTCTTTGCAGATACTAGTGATGAGTGCAAATAGACCTTCCATGTTTAGGGCAGTCTATCTTCGAATATTTAGTATTGGAAAGAAACAACAGGAGGTCATTATCCTCATATCATATGTCATATCTGGATAGCTCACAAATGTCCTAGTTATAGTGTTCAGCACTTTGGATAACACCTTAAAACCCAAGTGTTCACATGCCGCACTTTGGATGGCTCCTTAAAGTTCTATTTTATAAGGTTCAGCACTCCAGTTAACTCCATTAAAGTCCTATTGATAAGATTCAGCAGTTTGGACAACTCCATTAAAGTCCTATTGATAAGATTCAGCAGTTTGGACAACTCCATTAAAGTCCTATTGATAAGATTCAGCAGTTTGGATAGCTCCTCAAAGTACTATTCATAACATTCAGCACTGACTGGGACCTTCCAGCCCCCTGAGTCTCAACAACTTCACCTCCACGTTCTCTTTGCCTCTGCAGGGCTCTGAGGTGGCTTACGCCCATCTCACCTTCCGTTCTGCTTCTACTTATTCTGGACCAGTGATGGAGAGTGGAGTCCCTTTGGTGAAAGAACAGGGACTAACGTACAGCGAGATTCTGTTTCAGCCCGTCAACAGAACAGCAAAATAGAGATTGTGGTTAAAGAAGCTGCTGCCTGGGATGTCTTGATGTTGCTAACCCAACCCAAGCCATTGCTTCAGGGCAGATGAATTCCATTGGTGTTTATCCTTTTTGTACATAGTCAGGAAACTACCAGGAAACTCCAGTGATAATGGACTTGCTGCTAGCCTCCGATGACTCAACTTTTAAGAAACAATAGGATCTGGGAGATTTGTACAAGATGGCTGATTGTCTAAACTCCTCTCCCTCTGCCCAAGCAAGTTTCCCTTTTGCCTCCACACCTGTCTCATTATCCAAAACTTTCCTCCCTTTTCCTTAAGTTAGCCTTATGTGATTATATGACTGCTTAGATCTTGTGTGTGTAATTGCAATTCACCCAATAAAACACAATCAAGCTTACTTTTGGATCTCTGGCTGGTTCTTTCCTGCACTAGTACTGGTAAACATAGGTGTAAATGATTTCATAAAGTTACCCCCCTCTCACAAGCCTCCTCTTTGAGCTAATATCCTCCACTGTTTCATGGAGGTACTGGCATCATGGATGGACCTCTGAGTCACTCACATTTTGAGGTAACATCACCATCAGGAAGTTCTTCCTAATGTTTAGCTGGAATCTCTTTATCTGTAGTTCAAATCCATTGCTTCATGTCTTTGTCTCTTGAGCAGCAGAAAGAAGCTTTCCCCACCTTGCATATGACATCCTTTAAAATATTTAAGCATGGCTACCATCTTACCTCTTAATCGTCTCTTCTCCAGGCTCAACATACCCAACTCTCTAAGCTGCTCTTCACAGGGGAGGGTTTCGAGGCCCGTAATGAGGAATCCCCTTGGCTAAAGGCCCAGGATGAGAACATTGTCAATGAGTGGCTTCCAGGCCACAGAGACTGTGAATCCAGGATTATGAACCTTCTTCTCTGAGTAGGTTCAGCACCTTGGACAGCTTCTTTAAGGTCTAGATCAGTGGTTCTCAACCTGTGGGTCCCCAGATGTTTTTGGACTTCAGCTTCCAGAAGCCCTGAGCATTGACCATAGTGGCTGGGGCTTCTGGGAGCTGAAGTCCACGAACATCTGGGGACCCACAGGTTGAGAACCACTGGTCTAGATTAAACCCGAAGCAGATTTATCAACCTCACTAGCATTGGGAAATCTTATCTCCAGATCCCATTATTCACCTCCTGGATTTCTGGTTTTCATCTGCTGTTGTATGCAGAGAAGAAGAATTCTAGACATTATTCACACGCATGCACATACACTAGTAGCTGTACAGTTCAAGAAATCATAAAGCTTTAGGAAAGAAAAGACTCTCCTGTCCTGAGAAGGATGTACATAAATAAGGAAAGAAAAGAAGACAGGATGAAAGCAGTCCAGGACCTGTTAAGAAATGCAGGGGGATATTAAGTGTCAGATCAGAGGCGGGCAGAGTGAGGAGACAGATCCCAAACCTGTCACCAACGGCCTCCGTTCTCAATCAGGATCTTTTGGAGATCCCTCAGGTGGTTGTGCAGGTACACCACAGCCTGGCTTTCTATCCCTACATAGACAGATAGTGAATTTTCCTCCCCAATCTCTCTCTCTTCTCACAGCAAAGACCAAGAGAGGAACTGGGTTTTAGAGGAAACGCCTCCAGACCCACTTCCTCTAAAGACATATATCCCAAGGCCCCAGAGAAATACACAGCTCAGTATAGTGTGTAGACCTTGGTCCTCACCACAGGATTAATTTAAAGTCATGAAGCATGGCTAACCACATCCAAACTTTCTGTTCCTTCCTTTGTCCTCTCTCATGCAAGTGCTTTTGAGGACAAATTTTTGGCCCTGTGGAGCCAGAGGCAAGAAAGGAAATAATAAATCTGTTGTGCTCATCCTTGTGTGGAGTCTTAACTGGAACCGCAACATGAGTTCCTAGCTCTCTGCAAAATCAGCCATCTAAGCCATGAGTGAAATCTACCATATTCTTGTTGATAGCACTAAAAGGCTTATTCAACAGGGTTATATCTTTCTTCCTGGGAGGGCTCTTAATACAGGCCTGCAGCAGGGTTTCTCTATTCCCAAACATAGAGGGGAGGGTTCTAGGAACTGGGCTATACTGAAAGGTACAAAGTGCAATTCTGTTTCTGTGTCTGTATGCAACTCAGGTGCCTCAGATGATCCCAGAAAGTTAGACATCTGACTTGAGAGGAAGATAGAAAGGCCCATCCAGAAAGAAACATTCCTTCATCCATTCCCAGAGTTCATTGCATTCAGAAAGCCAAGCAAGAAACTTGATCTAGGAAGGGAACAGAGTCTACAAGCCAGACTACACATGGAACAATGTCACTTCCCCTTTGTTTTGCAATAAGAATTCAGTTTCTGAGGTTAATCAGCTAAGTCAGCTAACAGCTGGTTAGACCTCATTTGGCATACTGTGTCCAGTTCTGGGCACCTCAGTTCAAGAAGGATATTGACAAGCTGGAACGTGTCCAGAGGAGGACGACCAAAACAGTGACGGGTCTGGAAGCCATGAAGCCCTATGAGGAACGGCTTAGGGAGCTGGAGATGTTTAGTCTGCAGAAGAGAACGTTAAGAGGGAACATGATAGCCATGTTTAAATATTTGAAGGGATGTCATGTCGAGGAGGGAGCGGGCTTGTTTTCTGTTGCTCCAGAGACTAGGACAGGGAGGAATGGATTCAAACTACTGGAAAAGAGATTCTACTTAAACCTCAGGAAGAACTTCCTGGTGGTCAGAGCTGTCTGGCAGTGGAATATGCTGGCTCGGAATGTGGTGGAGTCTCCTTCTTTGGAGGTTTTTAAGCAGAGGCTGGATGGCCATCTGTTGAGAGTGCTTTGATGTGTGTTCCTGCATACCAGGGGGTTGGACTGGATGGCCCCTGGGGTCTCTTCCAACTCTAGGATTCTATGATTCTAAGTCCAGAATAAATTGAGAACAATTCTTATGTACATGAACGAAGAAGGGAGGAGAATGATCCTGCTGATCCAGATGGAGGTGTGAGACTTGAGCTGGATGGCATTGCCTTCCCCCTCCAGTTAGGGATCCAACTTGCCTTTCCTGTCCTGTTGAGGGGCCACAACTGAAGAAAGGCACACCTGGAAACTGATGTTGTCTACACTGAATTTCTTTCTGCCCTGCCACCAAGCTGTGCACTCAGCCTTCACAGAAGAGGTGAATTCTTTTGGATACCAGAGTATCTGTGGGTTTCAATGGCCTGTAGTTAGTTTGGAAGCTTCTGCTAGTGATGAACTAGCAACATGCAAGACTACTGAAATATACTCTACACGGGGCTGCCTTTGAAGATGGTGTGAAAACATCTTGTATGGCAGGCGTCTCATCCGTATTTTCTGTGTGAATCACTGCAATATAGGCATTTTTCGAAGAATCTGGCATCTACCTTGGTTCTAATATCTCATCATGCACCATTTTTAGTGGTTGAAGTAGCTCATCTGCAAAATTCTTATAATATGCTGCTGATAGTACATCTAGGCCTAGCACTTTTCCAGATTTAATCTTTCTATTTGCTTCAGTAAGTTCCATAGTTGTCGTGGACCCATTCAAACTTTGCTTTTGTTCTAAACATAGTTTATCCAATTGGAATTTATTCTAGTAGCCTCCCATATCTAAGATTTTCTCATTGCCCATCACATATACGTATCTAATATTCCTCAAAGGCTTTTAATATTATCAAATTATCCATTACAAACTGATCTCCCTTCTGATCTTTATGACATTTTTCTTTATTCTTTCCTGTCTCATAGGAAGGTCACTTCCCAGGTTTATTGGCAAATTCAAAGTTCCTCTGCTTTAGTAGTTTGCAGAAAGGCCCCACCCTTGCTATCATTCCATTGGCAAGCTAAAACCTTTTATTCTGATAGGCTTTTAAAACAGAATTTATAGTCGTATTTACTTGTCTCCTGCTTTTTCCCCCAAAATGGAGATTCACAATGTCTCACAATTTAAAAGAACAGTACAATTAAAAAGGTACAAAAAGTGAACCTTAAAATAAATTATTCACAGCATTAAAAACAATTCAAAACTCAAATTAAAATAATAAAATGCAATTTGAAAAGACAAAAAAATCATTAAAAAACAGTTTGGTTACAACCATACAGCACCCCCTAACCTGTTCCTTAAAAACTTTATTTCTCTCCTGCACTTAACTATGGAAACCCAGGCTACAAGTAAAATCAGTGGAAGTAATTTAAGACAATTTAACATTTATTTATTTATTTATTTATTTATTTATTTATTTATTTATTCATTCATTCATTCATTCATTCATAGTATCTCTTTATCCTTACCCAACCCACAAGGGTTCCTAACGCCATGAACAAATAAAAAGCAATTAAAACAATACAAAGATAAAGCCCTATTATATGTACCCATCAATCTAACCCCATGAGATGTTGAAACACACAACAAGGCCTCCTCTGAAGATATCAAATTTCAGACATGCTCGTATGGGACAAAGTAGTATTTCAGATATACCTTTTATCTTTCAGATAAAACTATACAAATAGTTTAAATAGACTAAAGTCATTATAGGAACCAATTAACAGGTTTAAAAATATGGAAAACAGTTTTAAACCATGCCCATCTACTTTTTGTTTTGATTTTTTTAATGAAACATTTTTCTAAAAAAAAATGGCACAATTCTTCATAAATAAAATGAGAGAAACTTGAGATTTTTAAAGCCTGCACGTGTGGGAGAATGTGAAACCCAGGCTAGAATGATGTTGATGACCTACACTGGTGCAAATATTTTTAAGGGATATTACCCAAGGGATATTACCCATCCTGCCTATGGTTATAAGACAACTCTACAGATCTTCTAATAATTGGGCAATATGGGCAGATCCACATAACATGGATGAGGATACATTCTTTTCTTCTCTTGGAGGCACCAATGGACTTCATTTGCTCTGAAGCAATGGCCTGGGTTGGGTTAGCAACATCATGACATCCCATGCGGCAGTTTCTTTCTACTAAAATCTCATTTTATTTTGCTGCTCTGTTGATGGGTCGAAACAGAATTTCACTGTATGTTACTTCCTTCTCTTTCACCAACAGGACTCCACTCTCCATCTCTGGTCCTGGATGAGAAGGAGCAGAAGTGAAGGTAAGATGGGCATAAGTCACCTCAGAACCCTGCAGAGGCAAAGAGAAGTTGAGGGTGAAGTTGCTGAGACCAGGGGTGGCTGGAAGCTTCTAGGTCAGTGGTTCTCAACCTGTGGGTCCCCAGGTGTTTGTGGACTTCAGCTCCCAGAAGCCCTGAGCATTGACCATAGTGGCTGGGACTTCTGGGAGCTGAAGTCCACAAACATCTGGGGACCCACAGGTTGAGAACCACTGTTCTAGGTCACTGCCAAATCTTACAAATAGGACTTTAATAGAGCTGTCCAAAGTGCTGAACTTTATCACTAGGATTTCTAAATATTTTTTATTCACGTGCATATATGTATATATATATATATATATATATATATATATATATATATATAAAAACTACATATGAGGAAAAATACTAACCTAAACTAATTAACTACTAATACACACACACACATATACACAAAACTAAACTACACAACTACTCTTAATTTCACCTATAAGAAAGACATATCAAAGGCGGGGTAGTGGGGGAATGAACATAAAAACAGGACACAATTACATGTTTGACTTTCCACTTGTCAAAGAACAGAATATGCAACCCTTATATATACTTCCTCTGTTGTCATTAAATATACTTTGTAGACATCAGCAGTTAATCCTTTGGTCATTAATACTGAATAATTCCCAGTGAATATAAATTTTTGTAATATAAAATTATAAAGTTCTACTCTAGGTTATTCTAAACCAGTGGTTCTCAACCTGTGGGTCCCCAGATGTTCACGGACTTCAGCTCCCAGAAGCCCCAGCCACTATGGTCAATGCTCAGGGCTTCTGGGAGCTGAAGTCCATGAACATCTGGGGACCCACAGGTTGAGAACCATTGTTCTAAACATACAATTCATCAAACCTCTTAATAGTTATACACCACTAAATGATCTCTAAAACATTATAACCCTTTCCCAATGTCTTTTGTGTTCCATAAGAGATTCATCTCTTAAATGTGTTGACAGTTTCTCCATCTCCACCAGGTCTAGTATTCATCACCCAATCTTCCTGAGGTGGGATCGTGGGATCTTTCCACTTCTTTCCATACAATATTCTTGCCACCACAATCAAGTATTCCATATTTTTCACCTAGTTCTTGTCAGTAGGACTTTAAGGAGCTATCTAAAATGCTGAACATTATGATTAGGATTTTTCTGAGCTATCCAAAGTGTGGATCTTAAGAACAGGACTTTAATGAGCTATGCAAGGTGATGAATCTTATGAGTAGAACTTTGATGTGCTAAACAAAGTGCTGAGCCTTATAAATAGGACTTTGAGGAGCTGGCAAAAGTGCTGAACTTTATCAGTAGGCCTTTAAGGATTTTTCCAAAGTGTTGAACGTTATGATTAGAACATTTGTGAGCAGAATGCTAAACTTTATCAAGAAGCTATCCAAAATATATCATAATTAAAAGTACAATTACAGTTAAAAGTACAATTAAAAATATAATTAAAAATAGACTTGGCTAGGTCTGCCGGAAGAGAGAGGTCTTCAGTACTTTTTTTGAATTTGGGCAGCATATTTTGCTGTTGAATCTCTTCTGGCAGGTCATTCCACAGTCTAGGGCAGTGGTTCTCAACCTGTGGGTCCCCAGATGTTTGTGGACTTCAGCTCCCAGAAGCCCCAGCCACTATGGTCAATGCTCAGGGCTTCTGGGAGCTGAAGTCTAAAAACATCTGGGGACCCACAGGTTGAGAACCACTGGTCTAGGGACAGGCGACTAGAAGGTCCTCTGGTTGACCATTACCAGTCTACCCTTGGCTGGCTTAAGTGAATGGCCCCCAGAGGACCTGAGTGTATGGGGCAGATTGTATGGGAGGAGGTGGACTTGCAGGTAACTTGGACCCAAACCATTTAAAGGTACTAGCCAACACTTTGTACTTTGCCTGGAAACTAACTGGCGGCCAGTGGAGTGATTTTAGTATTGGTGTGATATATTCACTCCTTGCTGTACCTGTAATCAATTGGCTGTCATATTTTGGACCAGTTGGAGTTTCCAAACTTGGTACAAAGGTAGTCCAATGTACAGCGCATTGCAGAAGTCCAACCTTGAGGTTACCAGCATGTGCACTACCAACTTTAGTTCATGCAATTCTAGGAAGAGGTGCAGTTGGCATATCAGCCAAAGCTGATAATAAGCACTCCTGGCTGTTGCATCTATCTGAGTTGACATTTGGAGGGACAGATCTGGGAGCATTCCCAAGCTTTGAACATAGTCTTTTAGGGGAAGTGTGACCCATCCAGGACTGGCTGACACACCTCCAACCTCAGATTAGGACCCTTGATAGTAAGCACCTCTGTCTTGTCTGGATTCAGCTTCAATTTGTTTTTCTTCACCCAGCCCATTACCTCCTTCAAGCATTCATTCAGAGGAGAACCACTATCCTTAGCAGAAGCTGTTTTTGAAAGCATGGAGAAGTATATTTGCCCAAGCATACTGATAGCACCCCACCCCATGCCTCCAGATAATCTCTCCCAACAGTTTCATGTTAAAAAGCATTGGGGATAGAATGGTACCTTGTGGCATGCCATATAACAGCTCCTTTTTTTGAGGAGCAGGTATCCTCAAGCACCACCATTAGGAACCTAGCAGAGAGGTAAAATTGGAATCATTGCAACACAGGGCCTCTGATTCCCAACCCTGCCAGGCATTCCAGAAGGATACTATGGTTGATGGTATCCAACACTGCTGAGAGGCCTAAAAGCACCAACAGGGAGACATTCCCCCTGTCGATACTAAGACAGAGATCATCCACTAAGGTGACCATAGCAGTCTTAACTCCATATCCTGCTCTGAAGCCAGTTTGAAATGGGTCAAGGAAGCGTGTGTCATCCAAGACTACCTGGAGCTGGAAGGCAACTGCCTTCTCGATCACCTTGCCCAAAAAGGGAAGGTTAGAAACTGGTCGGTAATTTTTAAGGTCCAGGAGATCTAGGGAGGTCTTTTGCAGGGGTGGTCTAACCACTGCCTCTTTTAAACAAGATGGAAAGTTCCTCTCCCTGAGCGATGCATTAGTAATATATTGTATTTGAAATCTAATTGCATCTCCTCCGTAGATGACCAGCCAAGATGGACAGGGATTGAGAAAGCAAGTCGTCTTCCTTACTTGACCCAGCAGCTTGTCCACATCAGCTGTACTCACCAACTTATCCAGCATAATCCCACTGACAGAGTCGCTGGATACCTCACTATCAACTTCTGCTCCAACAATGGCATCTAAGTTGGCTCTTACGTGAGAGATTTTTATCTGCAAAAGGTTCATCATTAGAAGCATCATAGAGAGCTACTACAGGCTCTAAAACTGACTTCAGGGGAGAGGGTGCCTGGGTTAGACCTCTCACCACCCTGAATAGCTCAGCTGGACATGAATTTGCAGATGCAATACGTGCAGAGAAGAAAGTTTTCTTAGCTGCACATATCGCCACTCTATAGGAACAAAGATGTTCTTTATAGGTTTCTTGTCACATAAAAATTGAGTTTTCCACCAGTTGCATTCTAGTCGTCCTTCCTGTTTGAGTTTCCTGAGGGTCTCTGTATACCAGGGAGCTTGTTTACTAACGGGTTGGAGAGGACCTTACTGAATCCTATGACTAGAACTTCAAGAAGCTATCCATAGTGCTGAATCTTATGAATAGGAGATGAATCTATGCATAACGCTAAGCGTTTTGGATAGCTCATTTAAAGTCCTGCAGCAGAATAACGTGCACCCCTGCCATGGAAGCCACTACCTGCCAGAGATAAAACCACAAGGTGGCTCTGGAGGAACCCAAGGTGAACAAGTTCGGTCAAGTTATACCATTTTAGAGCATATTTACAAACTTGAAGGGTGTATTTCTCATTGTATAAAGTCAGGGGGCTCTGAGAATTTTATTTGCGTATATAGACAAAAGCTCCATCAACAATATGGGTAAAGTAAACACAGAGCTCCACTAATAGCTGGGTGCTGTTCTAGTCCAGTTTTTTAAAAAAATGTTTAACTCATCAGAAAGAAAAGGGAGGCCCCTTAGAACTTCACAGATATACCATAACAACTCCCTTTTATTTGTCTCCAGTATTAAAATATACAAAGATAGACTTCCATTAAACATGGAAGGTTTGTTAGCACTCATCACCAGGCCCTGCAGACAGAATCCTTTTTCACAAAGTTATGTAATCAGAGTGTGAGATTGCATGTGTGTTTGTTCTTCATTACGTCCAATCTGCACCAACACCACATCTCCATAAAATGGACAGAAGGGGTCAGTTTTACGTCTCCATAAAGACATGGGTTGAGAAGGGAAATTGCTCACAAAAATGTCCCAGTTGGGGAGAAACACATCCCTGAAGATCTGCACTATTGAATGCCAAAAATCCACATAAAAATTATATGAAATTTCATATGGAGGTCTGGACTGAAAAATAATTACAAATTGGTGCAGGAACGGGAGGCTACAATCTTACAGAAAGTCAAGCTAACCACTTTGCCCATGGCTACCTGTACGTCTCCATCTGTTAGCACTTTGGATTCCAGCATTTGAGGTTCCTCCCCATTCTCCCGGCTTCTCCTGGCTGACGTTCTTGATGATATTTTGATACTTTCAAAGAGAAAGAGAAGACAAGTAGGTGGAAACGGAAACTGTGATGTCATCCCCATTGTCTACTGTTTGACCAATTCATCCAAAATCCAGGCCAGAGGACTAAATTGAGTAACTTTGCAATCCCTGGGAATTTTATTAAGAACAGGAAGAGAGGTATTCACAGGCTCTATCACCTACCACAGCTCTTTTTCCTGAAGCAGAAAGTGAAGAAAATCATCAACGGGATCACCAATAGAAGAGCCAACCATGCTGTGGATGAATTTTGTATTGAACTGGCAACTGGTAAAATAAAAGAGTTGGCAGAATGTTTACTGTTCCCCAGGGGTTGTTTTTCCTTAAAGTCTACCCTCTTCTTGAAGATTCAGGATAGATAAGTAATAATACTTTCAGTATATTAATTTATTCTTTCAAAATACTTAATTTAGCTCTTAAAATACCCCACCAAGTCATAGCTCCACTCCCTTGTCCAGCAAAAAGGATCTTCCTGTATCACTTCCAGAAGGTAACTTGGATAAGATTTTTATAGAGAGGTTCTAAAGCTGGGGAGAACTGTATTAGTCTCTGTCTCCCTTCTATAGATGGAATAACAGAACTACACTTTCACACCCTCGTGTCTCAACAGAGTGAGATAGCCCATGGAGAAAATGAGGAACTGTCTTCAGACTTTTCACACTTCGTGGAGTTGAGGGTGCAGTAAAATTCATTTGTGCAAAAAGAGAACTTGAATCTGAAGTGAAAAAATGGGGTTTTGTACAATAAAATCCTTTGTTTTGCACACTTTGTACATATAATAATGTAAAAAAAATGGAAAACATCTGAATCTCACTTAATGAGAGAAAACATTTGCAATGACTAATTCTAGCATGCATTTAAAAGAATGAAATAAGAAAAAAAATACATATTTCCTTAAGTTGCCTTCCTGTCATCTGTGAGATGATCTAGTAGCAGCTGATGGATACCATATCAGTGGAGAAGTGAGCCTAATTTAAACTTTAAAGGAACTGTGGGACCTACAGAGGATAGAATCCAGCAGCTTGGAAAGCTCCTTTAAAATCTGAACTAAAACCAGGAGTGGGTTCATTGTCCCATTCATGGGGGAGTCAAAAAACTTCACTGCTCACAGATATAGGCAGAGGAGAGAGCCAGGTGACCATCACAGTGTGAATATGAAAACAGAAAAAGCCATATTTAAGGCTGGAACTGGGATCCCTCACAATAAGGGCAGAATTCAACTGATGGAGTCCACAATCCAACCAGTGGAGATTCTTCAGCCATTTCCCCTTCCTTTGTAAAATCCCATGCACAGCAGTCAGAGGCCCCTGAGGCCCCCCAGCTTTTCTCTTCTCTTCATCTCTACCACCTTCGTTGTGCTTTCAAACAAAACAGATCATCCCACTTGAGACTAAATCCCTATCCACTAAGAAGTACTGCTGCCACCCTCCCCCAAAAGACTCACCTGTGACATTCACCTTCTGGCTCCACAGAGACATGATCCACCTGCTGTCCATTCTTTCTTCATACCTGCAAGCAAATTCCCCCGTGCGGTTGAGCTGGGCCTGCAGGGAGATGCTCAGAGACACGTTGGAAGAGGCGTCTCTAGCTCTTCTGGAGTTCTTCAGAGACCCTGGGTTGGGGGAGTTCATCTCAGCTCCATCCTTGTAGAAATGGAAAATTTTCTCCATGTGGTTCCCATTGGATGAACAAGTGAGAAGCAGGGTCTCCCCCTCCTGTACAATTCTAGATGGAGGATCCACTTTCAGCACAGGAGCAAGAGGAGGAGCTGGAGAATAATCATCCACCAAAGTAAGTAGGAATTTCTAAGATGGGTCTGTGGTTTTGAATTTCAAGGTTTCAAGAGAAAGCGAGGCCTCCCTCAGACAGCTTCCTGGAGAACTATAGGAGAACTATACGTCTGACATTGGTCTCCTGTTTCATCTATGGAATGACCAGTTACAGAGTATCATGATTTTAAGTATCTGGGCTTCGTGCTGTTAACGTTCCTCTGCCATCCCAGCCATCGAAGAACATCCAGATCCTCAGACCTTAAAATACCACCACATTAGTTCTTGTCT
Source organism: Iguana delicatissima (assembly GCA_948472985.1). Lineage (NCBI taxonomy): Eukaryota > Metazoa > Chordata > Lepidosauria > Squamata > Iguanidae > Iguana > Iguana delicatissima. The sequence continues at coordinate 412,517 of CAOKZL010001059.1, forward strand.
CTGAATTTATATCATTTCCTCACTCAGGTTTTGATATTCAGTTTTAAAGAAAATCCAGATACCCTAAGGGGACTATTCCCCCAGATATTTTGCAGGCATGATTTGTGATTGCTATTTTTTGTTTAGAGGGAAAAACAAGCTAGAGCACCAGTCCAAGTCTGTCAGCTTTTACTAGGTAAAGCACTAGTAAGGGGTCAAAAACAGTCTTGTCTCTTTAATTAGTAGATTCCTGGTACATCACTTTTGCTTTTTTTAATTGAAATACAGATGGGGAGATAATAGTAAATGGTTTGTAAGTTGCCTCTGCCCATTGTTTTTTCTGATAAAGGAGAGCTTTTATTATTGTTTTCTTTTTCTCCCTTTTTTTCCATTTTGCATGTCCTACCTGTCTTTGTCTGAGTGAAACAGTGTTATTTGTCTGATAAAATGCAAAGAAGAAATGATCATAAATAAACATTAACAAACACACATACTAACGGGGGAAATCATGTGACCCTCTAGATGACACTGAACTGCATCACTCAGAATTCCTTACCCTTGACTATGCTAGCTGGGACTGATGGGAGCTGCAGTCCAACAACATTGGGAGGACCCCATAATTCCCACACCAGTCTATACCAACCGTTTCTGACTGCTCCCCTAGCTGTAATTCCTAAAATTGGAAAAGAAGCCAAGATTACAAAAAGGGAGAGGGGGAAACAAAAGGAGCAAAGCAGAAGGAAATCGCACCTCACCACAGTCAAGATCTCGACACCCCAAATTATGAGTCATCTTGAGATCTTTCCCTCTTCTGATATAACTGGGATATAAAGCATCAAAATAAATAAAAGTCTCCTTTCTATCCCATATGATCTCCAGGTTGCCTTCTGTTTTTGCTTTTTCCTGAAGTTAGCAAGAGCATTGCAATGTCATCCCACCACAAACAGGGCCTCACTCACCTCTCAAAGCTATGGAGATGTTGTTACTTCTCAAAGACTGGAACTCCTGCCTTTCCTGGGACAGAATCCAGTAGGCGCAGCCGTACCGCCCAGCTGCTTTTTTGCTCACAGGGAATGTTTTGTGGGGTCTTCTTCCTTCATGGAATGGCTGCCAATGGCTCCAGCCTTGTTCTTCCTTGTAGAATCTGTATCCAGCCATGTCTTGCCCCTCAGGAGCTGAGCAGATCAGGGTGACCTCCTCTCCCAGGATGAAAAAAGGTTGCTGAGGATCCAGGGAAAGAGTTGGAGCTGGAGGGCGCTCTGGAGGTTCCCCCCAAAAAGAGGAGAGAGAACAATGCAGTCAGAGAATAAAATGATCAAAAATTGGGGAGATTTCCTCATGCTCTGATAGAGACACACTAACAAATTTCTTTGAGAAGCCATGAGACCCAAATAGCTTTCTGTGTACATTTGGACTGCAGACGTGTTACCGAACGATACCTTTTTCACCTTCAGAACCAAGCAGGGAAGCTGAGAATCCTGTCTCACAGCTTCCCCTCCATCACCACATGTCCTCAGCTGCCAGAAAGTCACACAAGTCTGAGACGTTCTCCTTTTAAAAATTTGTAACTTCCAGACCAGTCTAGCCTAATGAACAGGAGAATTCATTCACTACGAAAGCAGATACTTACCTATGACAAAGAAGACAACCTGTTTACTCTGTGGAGACTCAGAACTTCTTCCTGTGTTGTCTTTTCCTTTGTAAGAGCAAACAAAAAGTTCCTTTGACTTTAGGTCTTTTGTGGAGATCTGCAAATAATTTGTTTTCTGTTCCTTATATATAGGCCATTGATTTTCTTTTTCCTGACGACAGAAGTAGAACTGCAATCCTGTCTCTCCTGCTGGAACTATGCATTCCAACCAGATCCGTTCTCCTCTGGGAAAGGTACTGAATGCAGGGGATAAAGAGAGTTCAGGAGCTGGGAGAAGTACAACTGCCTGTGAACCTAAGAAATGAAAAAAAGATGCCCCTTAGCCCTTTCCTGCTGATCTCCCCCTTGAAGACAAAGGTTAACCAAGCTATTTCTCTTTTTCTCCATAAATTACACAGCAGAAGTCTGTTCTATTTAGGAGCACAACTAGGGCCATTTCTGCACTAGACTGTTATAGCGCTATCATTCCACTTTCAACATCCTATGGAATCCTGGGGTTTGCAGTTCAGAGAGGGGCCTCACAGGGGTCCATAAAGCCCTGCTGCTGGACACCAACAAAATAAGGGAGCGGTTTTGTGCCTTCACCCCCCTGATGCCACATCCCTAACAAAAGGGACACGGCAGCAGACATGTGCGTGCACACCCAAACTGCCATCTCAGTTAGAATCATAGAATCACAGAGTTGGAAGAGACCCCAGGGCCCATCCAGTCCGACCCCCTGCTATGCAGGAACACCCATCAAAGCATTCTCAACAGATGGCCAGCTATCTATCTATCTATCTATCTATCTATCTATCTATCTATCTATCTATCTATCTATCTATCTATGGCACTAAGAATGACAAAGAATCACTTCTGGTTCCTCGGAATGGCTTCCCTTCCTGCAGTAGGGACCACCAGAATCTTGAAAGAGCCCAAGATGGTTCCCCAAGCCCCAGAGAGAGCCTATCCCTAATCTAGATAAGAAATGGGAGAAAAAGATATGAGTGGGGGGAGAATGGTGAGATGTCAGGATGCAGGAAGAGAGGAGGACAGGGAGTTTCAGGTCTGAAGTGAAGAGAGAAAAGAGAGAGATGCTCAGACCTTCCACCAATGCCATGGTCCCCATCCTCAGCCAGGATACCTTCAGGCCCCCAAGGCTGGGTCCTTGGCTCTCCCTCTGCCTTGCCTTCTCTGCCAACAGAGCTGGGGCTGCACAGCTCAGCAGCAACCTTCTCTGACAGCAACGATGAAGACAGGAACTGCGTCATCCCCTCCTTCGACCAACCAACAGTTTACACTCACACCTCTAGCCAAGGACACAGATCAGCTTACAGGCTCTGGGCTCCTCTTCGTCACACCAAAGCCATAGTTTCAAGCTCCACAGGGCAGGTGTCTAGCTTTCTTTTGTCTTCTCCTGGCCTTTCTTGGAAACAGGTGCTTAAAAACAGTTGAAGTGTAGCAGCACAGGGCCAGACAGAGACGTATTAAGTTCTTCATAGGCTCTAGGCACTCTTGTGTTTGACTCCCTGTCTTGTAGGCCCTAATTTTTTTTTGTTAATCCTGTTTTTGTAGACCCTAAAATTTTTGTAGGCCCAAGGGGCTGTGTCTAAAGTGTCTAATGGGTAAGATGGCCTGGGGCCAAAGGTACGAAAGCAAAGGAACAAACGAGCAGTTGTTTTCATCAGTGTGCATCATAATTTGAGTGTCAGTCCCCAGCTTCCTTCAGAAACCCCAAAAGCACCTATAGAGCTTAAATCTGACCCCAGAAGTCCCCATTCCAACTAGGGGATCTCTTACCCCATTCCTGCACAAAGCCGAGACATTTCGCCCACGCATTGTGAGCTGAATTCTGGGCCATTAGTTTTCAATAAATTGCCAACTCATATGCAATAAAAGGGATATCAAATAGGTTTATCTTCAGTTCCTCTTAATTCAAACCTGCAGAGGGCAGTTTCTACATGGCAGGAAGAAGGCAGGGGACTGGACCGCAACATGAGGGAACAGGGCACCATAGGCTCCCTGGGCTTCAATGCAACTTGCGTCTTGCCATCAGACTGAGGGGCAGGGCCAGGGATTCAGGGAGTTATACTCCAAAACAACTGCTGAGAACTCTGAGAGCTGGACACCAAAAAGTGAATTTTTCAAATTCTACCTAGGCTTGGAAAGTTTCTTCCATCCTCAGCATTGGATGCTTATTATCATGGAGAGGGAGAGAAGGCTGAAAGGCAACACAGCCTGGTAAGCCAGAGCAGGAGGGTCCAGTTTCTCTAGTGCAATATTAATTCCATGATCAACTGGTTCTTCTTCCAGATAAAGATGAACTTGCCACAGTCCCTGTAGCTGGAGAAACCTTCTAATTGGCATGAAGCTGGGAGAGCAGGGTTGGATGGTTTCGTGCTCCCCCGAAAGACCAAGCACACAGCTCGGGAGTGGGGAGGTAGTGCCTCTGACAAGAACTCACTCACCTCTCACATCTATGGAGATGACATTGCTTCTCAGGGACTGGCTTCCACCCCCTTGGTATGAATTCCAGTGATACACACAGCTGTACTCCCCCTCAGTATTTTCATCCACATGTAATACTACACGAGGCTCATTTATTTTATGGATCTGCTCCTCAGGGGCTTTGCGTTGTGATTTCTTGTAGAAGATGTATCCTGCCACTTCCCTCCCCTCAGGAGCTGAGCATATCAGGGCCACCTCTTTTCCTTGGGTGTAAACAGTGTGTTGAGAATCCTGGGAAAGTGTTGGAGCTAGAGGTTGCTCTGGAGGGCCAAAAATAGAGAGAAAACAATCCTGTCAGTTAGGGAATAAACTGATCAACAGTAGGTAGATTTTCTCTTATTCTCACAGAAACACACTAGCAAAATTTCTTCAGAAGCCGTGAGAACCAAACTGTAAATTTGGATCATAGAAGTGTTCTAGAATGACTCCCTTTTCTCCTGCAGAACCAAGCAAGGAAGCTGGGAATCTTCTCAGTCAGCTTCCTTTCCTCCACCACATTCCCTCCGCTCCCAGAAAGGCACACAACTCTGAGACGACAAGGCTAGCCTTGTGAACAGGTGAATTCATCCATCACAAAAGCAAACACTTACCTGTGATAGAGAAGACAACCTGTGTACTCCTTAGAGACTCAGATCTTCTTCCTGTGTTGCCTTCTGCTTTGTAAGAGCAAGCAAAAACTTCCTTTGACCTCAAGTGTGTTGTGGAGATCGCCAAAGAACTTTTTCTCTCTTCCTTATACAAAATCCATTGATCTCCTTTCAGTTGATAGAAGTAGAACAACAAGTCCTTCTGTCCTGCAGGGGCTTTGCAAACCAACCAGATCCACTCTCCCCTGGAAAAGATGTTGAAAGGAGGGGACAAGGAGAGTTCAGGAGCTCCCTGTGAACCTGAGAAAGGAAAAAATACAGTATGTTCTTTAGCCCTTTCCTGCTGATCTCCACTTGAAGACAAAGATTAATCAAACCATTATTTTTTTTTTCTCCATAAATTACACAGCACAAATCTGTTCCCTTCAGGAGCACAACTAAGTGTTCAATTCCATTGTCAGATTTGTAGCCCACTAAGGAAAGAGCAGTCCTAAGCAACTCAAGGTTGCAAGAGCCTTTTCCCCTTGGCCTTTGGTCCTGCAGCTTTTGGGTTTCATTTTCAGTGCTAGACCATATACACCATTGTCCCTCTCTGATCGCCATTGGGAATGACATTCTATCATACTGCACTTGGGGTTAGTCTTGACTGGGCAGGGCCAAAATCTGAAGTCTAAGGACAACTCCTTGTGATGTCACAAAAGGGGGACCAGGAAACCCTAGTCCTGTTACACGTACGATGCTAGTAGCCACAACCCCTGGCGATGTCATTAAGCAGGATACATGAAGCATCAACCACTGGGGCACATTATGCCATTCCAGTATAAAACATCCAGTCTCAGTCATGAAATCTCAGTCTCACTCAGAAAATAGACATACCCTTTGAAGGCAGTGCTCTCACTCAGAGACTCCTTTCCTTCACCCAGAAAGGGATTCACCTCCAGTGGTGTAGCGAGGGGGGCAGTCGAGACAGTCCGCCCTGGGAAGCACTTTTCTCATGGTGCTGCCCTGGTGTCCCCAAATCAAACGGAACCTACCTCCATAGTCTACCAACATTACCACCACCCCCGCCTTTCCCTTTTGGTACATGCCAGCCAGCAGCTTCCATAAGAGGTGCGTGGCTCCTGGGATGAGCCAAGCCAGAACACCCGGAGGGGGCACACGGGGGAGACAGATGGAGGACCTGCCAACCATTTCCTCCCTTACTGTTGGCAGCATAGCTGCTGAGGCAAGCTGAGAGGGCTCCCGTTCCCATCACGGCCACCATCCATGGGCAAAGTACAAAGTGTCCAGCCGCTGGTTCACTTTCCCCCACCTCCTCATTAGTATTAATGAGCTGGCTTCTTTCTCTGCGCCATTAGTGCCACGTGCCGTCATTTCATTTTTAAAGCCACCTCAATTGTATTGAGAGGGGTGGCAAACTCAGGGCCCCCCTTGTGGCAAAAACTCTAGCTACACCACTGTCCACCCCCTAAGAGTCAAAGCCAGGCCCTCCTGAGATCTTGCAGTCCTGTGTTGAGGTCCTGGCTACAGAAATGAACTTCTAATTCTTACCTGCAAAGGGCCCCATCCAGCCAAGAACTGAGAAGGCAGCTGAAAGATGGAGAAAAAAAAAGAGAGAGAGAGGAGTTAGTCAACTTCCCCTTCCAGACTCCAAGGGGTTAGTGCAGAGAAAGGGAACAGAATGAGGGATGAAAGGCAGGGAAGGATCAAGGGGGACAAGCAAACTGACAGAAAGACCATGGAAAGGAGAATGGAGAAGTAAAACCCACGGAGGGACAGGCTGGATCAAAGGGAGAAAAAAGAAGAAGAAAGGAAAGAGGGAGAACCAGACTAGAAAGAGAGGAGATGGCTGGGAGGCTCAGGCTGCTGATAGGAGGCTGTTTCTCAAAACTGAACCAGAAGAGAAAAATCTTCTTTCCTAACCATGGAACTAGCACTGATCCACAGCTGGTAACTGGAAAAAGAGAGACACAGATAAATGTAACGGAAGGAACCCCCCTGTGCTCGGTTTTCTTCATTCCCAATGGCAGCTGCTCCCCCATCCCACAGTCATCAAAGGAAGTCTATGAGACTAGATCTGATGCAGCCTCTGGCCTACGCAATGGCAACTTCTAAAGCAAATTGCGCCTTATCACAGGCCCTTTGAAACAGGCAGACTGAGTCAAGACTGAGTCAAAGAACCAGGCAAGGAAGAAGGCTGTTGCTTTCAGTCACGTTTCTGCAATCTTATTCACAAAGGGCTCTGTGCATGTACGTGTTTGTGCATGCACACCTTCCAGATGCATGTTGACTTATGGGGACCCCATCGATTTCACAGGGTTTCCTTAGGCAAGGAATCCTCAGAGGTATTTTTGCCAGGTCCTCCGTAAGAAACTGAAAATCTACAAATCCACTCCAAGAAATAATCACAGGGGAATTTTTCAGTGGGAACTCACATCTCCTGAATGGTCTCTAAATCACTTTCTTGACTTCCTGCCTCTTTCCTACTTCATGATATAAAGACTAATAACAAATAATGAGATAACTCTTGAAAGAAGCAACAGGAGTAACAAAGGAACGTGGTATTTTTCAGGTTTCCTCCTCACTGGGAATTTGAGCATGATGGCCTCCAACAGCTGAGCGACAAAGAAAGAATTCCGCATGGAAGGATCTTTTGACCCCCTATGGCCAGGCTTCACCTGTTGAATGTCTGCTTGTAATTCTAGTGCTATATGCAGAGGAACTTGGCTATGAATGTAACCTCCCTTTTCCCCCCACATTGCATGACATAGAAGTACAAATGCAATTCTTTACTACTTTTGTTCTCAGAGAAAGCAATGAGGAATTGTATAAATTTTCTTTCTGCTATAACAAAGACTTTTTTTAAAAAATGTGCAGCTTTTTAAGAGTATGCACACCTCAGATCTTTGTGCAAAATTTACAAATGGGAATGTTCAGGAAACAGCATTTCCTGTTCAGGGAACAAAAGTTTCTGCCCAGAAAATAGTATTAATAATAATAATAATAATAATAAACAATAAACAATAAAAACAAACAATAAATGTAATACTTAATATAAATAAATAGTATATAGTAATATCAAAGATCAGGTCAGCCTGAACGCCCTAAAAGAACTTTGATCATAAGCAGGATCAGCTCTGCTTAGTACTTGGGTGGGAGACCAATGGATATCAGGTACTGTAGGCTATATTTCAGTGGAAAGGACTGGCAAAACCACCTCTGAGAATACCTTACCTAAAAAAACCCTATGAAATTCATGGGGCTGCTATAAGTTGGTAGGTGACTTGAAGGCACATACACACATGATGCCCTTAGAAGCAACTGAGAATGATAAAAGTATCGCTTCTGGTTCCTCAAAATGGCTGCCGTCATAGTGCAGTAGGGACCTCCAGAGTCTTGAAGTAGCCTCAAATGGTCCTCCAAGCTCAGCAGAGGACATTCCTCTGATCTAGACAAAGAAGGAGAGAAAAAGACATGGGGTAGGGTACAGTGAGAGGTTGGGATGCAGGAAGAGAGAAGGACAGGGAGTCTCTGGTCTGAAGTGAAGAGAGAAAAGAGAGAGATGCCCAAACCTGCCACCAATGCCATGGACTCCATCCTCAGCCAGGATGCCTTGAGGCCCCCAAGCCTCCGTCCTCTGATCTCCCTCTGCCTTACTTTCTCTCCCAACAGAGCTGGGGCTGCACAGCTCAGCAGCAATCTTCCCTGAGAGCAGAGATGAAGACAGGAAGTAGATCATCCCCTCCTTCCTCCAACCAGCACCTCACACTCACACCTTCAGCCTAGCATGCAGCTCAGCCCAGAGGCTCCAAGCCCTGCTTGGCCACACCAAAGGCAGAGTTGCACGGGGCCGCTAACCTCATCCGGCTTTGCTCTGCCTTCTCCTGGCCTTTTCTGGAAACTGGTACTTAAAAACAGCCAAATAATAGCAGTGTGTGGCCTGAGGTGAGAACGCAATGGAACAAATAAGCAATTGTTTTCATCAGCGTGTACCCTAATTTGGGTTTCAGCCTCCAGTTTCATTCAGAGACCCCAAAAGCACCTGTAGAGGCTCAGTCTAGCTCCAAGAGTCCCCAGTCCAACCAGGGGATATCACATCCCATGCCCGCACAAAGTCAGGACACTTTACCCATGTGTTGTGAGCCAAATCCTGAGCCATTAGTGCTGATAGCAATAAAAAGCATATGAAAGATCTTTATATTCATTTCCTCTTAATGCAAACCTGCAGAGGTTTTTTTCTGCATCAAAGGAAGAAGGCAGAAAGGACTAGGCTGCACATAAGGAATTGGGGCGCCAGAGACTCGTTCTGCTTGAATGCAACATGGATCAGAGGAGGGAAAGGGATTTTGGGAGTTGTACTCCAGAAGGACTGTTGGGGATTCTGAGAGCTGTACTGAGAGCTCAAGTTCTACCTATATCTGCAATGTGGGCCATAGGTAGCCTGTGCCATGAATGAAAGGGTGGCCTCACTCCAAGCCTTGGGTTGAAGCACCTCCTTCTTGAGTCAGGAGATATTCCTGGAGGAACAATTAATGCTGGGCTTCAAGCCAGGCTTGAAAAGTCTCTTCCATCCTCAGCATTTTGTGCTTCTTATCCTGGAGACGGGAGGAAGGCTGAAAGGGAGGGCAACCTGGTAAGCCAGAGCACAAGGGAAACAGCTCAGGTTAAAGTTCCCCAGTACAAAGTCAGTTCCATAATCAACTGGTTCTTCCTCCACATAAAGTTCAACTACCCCAAGTTCTTGTAGCTTCTAACATTCTCAACTGATGTTCCAGAAACCATCTCAGATGCCAACACGGATCTGTCCCCAGGAGGATCTCATTTTACCTTGAGATGACGAGTTCTTGGGGTTGGGTGTTGCAAGACACTCTAGTGCGGCCTCCTTTCCCGTTCATCTTCTCCTGACTCAGATTCTTCCTGATGTTCTTTTGATGAAACCATTGTGCTGTTTTCCTTGTTCTCTACTATCTAGTTCATGTGTGCAAAGTGTGGGCTGCTTGCTGCATGAGCCCCACAGCCCCCATTTTTGTGTCTCAAGACATCCCCCACAGCCCCACAACTCAAAAAAGCAAAAAAATAAAAATAATAATAATAAAAAAATAAAATATAATTTTTTTAAAAAAAATCAGCATGATTTTTAGGCAAAACCAGGCAGAAAGCCCAGCAAGCATGTGAAAAGACATGAAAATACCTTATCCCCCCTCTCACAATCGCTCCAGAACCCTGTATTAATCCCAGATAACTCCATTTTCTTCTGTAGCCACTTTCAATATAGCAAAAGGAAATAACATGATGTCATTTTCTGTCACCATTTTGAGAGAAGCTGCAGAGGAAAACAGGGTACGTGGTCTTTGTTTTGGGGATGCAGATCATGGACTAGTCTAGGGGGAAATTGAACCTGGCTCCCTCACAGTTGCCCTCCATTAATTTAGCCAAGCGAACAACAAAATGCCAGAGAACACCCACGGTGAACAAAGCCCTCTTTTTGAAAAGAACTTGAACCTCTGTCAGACGCGGTCCATCCGTTTGCTCTTTCTCTCAGGCCTTGCAATAAAAGGGGATTGGACAAACACCCTCACATATCCAGAATCTTCATCCTGCAGTTGAACGTGAGTGGTATCAGCAGGATCAAGAGCGGAAGAACCGAGTGTAAATAGCCCAGTGGTGATAAAGATGAATTTGGGTTAAGAATTATGAAAAGACGGGATGAGTCTTAAATGGATAACTTTCCTCTGCCCTGCTGGCAAAGGATCAATGGAGATGACAAGTTTGAAGAGTCCACAGTAATATTTTTCCTATATGTCCCCACAGCCCTTAAACCTCCTGTGTTGTTGTTTTTGTTGTTGTTGTTGTGTACCTTTAAGTAGCTTTTAACTTCTCCTCTTATGGTCTTTTGTGGGGGCTGAGAATGTGTGACACACCCAAGGTCGCCCAGTGGGTTTCTGTGGCTGAGTGGGGAACTGAAACCTGATCTCCAGGGTCGTAGTCCAATGCTCAAACCACTACACCAGTGGTTCTCAACCTGTGGGTCCCCAGATGTTTTTGGACTTCAGCTCCCAGAAGCCCTGAGCATTGACCATAGTGGCTGGGGCTTCTGGGAGCTGAAGTCCACAAACATCTGGGGACCCACAGGTTGAGAACCGCTGCACTACACCATGCTGGCTCCCCAAAATCACATTTCGTTACAAAATTCATTTCGTATAGTCTTTGGCCCACAATGCAGATAAGGAGTCTCAGGCTGCTAGTGATGCATGCAGGTGTAAGTCAACCTCACCCCCGCTTCTCTCTCTCTCTCTCTTTTTGTATCATCAATGTGGAGGTTGGCGTTCTCTTTCACTGTCTGCGGCAATGAAAGACTTTGTCCAAAGACCTCTCATAGGCCATTTGGGATCCCTGGGAGATCACACAGCCAGGTCTCAGCACCACCACTGTTGTGTTTTCTGCCCGAGGTGGGCAATGCGCCAGCCCTCCCTGACTCTGTCCTCTCACAGGAAACAATGGCAGGAACTGCAAACCCAGCTATGCGCACTGTGCTCGTATTGCCACAGAAGCACATAGCTTAGCCCACAGACAACTTTGCACCAAAGGTTTTATTTTAAGCTGTTAATGATGTCAACCTCATCCGGCTTTGTTGTGCTGTCTCCTGCCACCTCTTATCCTGAACTCTGTAAATTGATTTTTGAGGTAACATGTTCGGGTAAAATAAGAAATCCCCGAAGTAATAAAGAAATAAGCATAAATGAAGTAAAAAAAAAAGTTATTTGGATCACAACCAAAGGATTTCCTGAGATAAAAGTTCTTGGTAGGCATAAAGAAATACAGTTCCTGTGGCTTTCAAAAAAACCGTAGAAAGCAGTTTGGAAAAACCCTGTTCCAGAAGGGGAAGAAGTGAGCAAGGAGACAGTGGCAACCACAGAGGCAGCCACAACAGCGGGGAAACAAAAACAGACAAACAAAAAAGAATGCATATGGCTTGGCTTGATTTAAAAGAAAAAGAACCGCAGCACAAGAGGGAGCTGAGAGAGAAGGAGCAAAGAGAGAGAGAGAGAGAAGGCTCTACGGATGTAGAACCTGAACCGGAGGAGGATGGAGACGACAGCCTATTTAACTCCTAAAGATAACCAGCACCAGTGTTCTCTCTCATACTGATGTAAACAGATCCCTAAACATTCTAAAGAAGAACAACTTTTAAAAACATCCTGGGAAGAGAAGAAAGATGGTATCGGGAAATTTGGAGTGGCTGGAGCCAGCAGGGCAAATCCCCTCGGAGGCGAAAGGCTCACTCAGAGGGACGGCTGGAAAAGCAACAGGTGAGAGTCTGAATCAGGTTGGGGAACCAGGTGAAGCAAAGGGACTAATAAAAGGAGAGGCCTGCGAGTGAACAGACAACCGGGACTGTGAACGGGCAACCTGGAAGTCAGGTAGTCATCCCTGAAAGCCATGGGAGAGCAAACATGTTGGCAGAAACACTGCAGGGCGGCCCAGAAGAGGTGATGCCAGGAATGAGAGGATTCTGGAGAGAGACACAGTGCCAGACTTGGAAGGCAGCCAGGGTGCGGAGTCTGTGAAGACCAACAGTGGGGCAGGGACTGTGACCGGTTTGGCCTCAGCTTCTGAATGGGACTCTGACAGCTTGTGGAGATTTGCTGCAAGTGTGCCTTCCAGAGGGACAGACTTGCTGAAAAAGCTGGCAAGGCACAGCATAGTGACTGCAAAGGAAAAGGGAAGAGCAAGGAAGGTCAGTCACACCAGAGAATATTTTTCACCAGGCTAGAGAAGACACTCCACTAGATGCTCTTCATCTGTGGAAGGAGTGAGTCCACTCTGGGTTTTAGTCCGAATTTAAAGGGAGTACCTGGAGTGCTGAAGTCAGTGCCCCCAAATAGCTCCAGCACCATGGATAGCGCCTTTAAAATTTGGACCAAAACCATGAGCAGATTCTTTACCCCACTGACACGGAAACATCAGCTGCCACTTGGTGCTTATCAGCAGTAATCCCCACTGCAAGACGGGATCTTCCAAACATCTCTTCTTTCCCTGCAATAAATGAATAAGCATCCCTAAAGTCATTTTTTTAGCTGCTGCATGATCATCTATAACTATTTTACCAGAAAGAGAGGAAACATATCTTTTTGAAGAAGCCTGGATGCACGCAGCAGAGAAAAAAAGGGTGGGAACTTTCATTTTGGAAGCCTTTTTTTTTTTTTTTAAAGTTTACTCATGTTGGAGGGGATAGAAATGCCATTCGGCTTATAGTCATCTACTAATATATAGAAGTCAAACTTTGTTTGTTTGTCTGTGTCAGGCGAGAAGACGTCGTATGATTGGCTGCCTAAGAAGATTCTATGGAATCCTAGGGTTTGCAGTTTAGAGAGGGGCCTTCAGAATTCTCAGCCAGAGAGCCCTGAATAGGCCAGTTGCTATGTAGATGAGCCCTAGCAGCAAGGAGGAGGGCAATGTATTTCTGTCAGGAACCCAACCTTTGCATGTTAATAACTCTGAATATAGATTGGATTGGGGAATATGGGGAAAAGTTACAGGTTCTGGACAAAACAGTTTGGGGAATTAGAGACACAGGAACTCCAATCTTTCTAACAAGTATCACCTAAGAGAAAATAAAATCTTGGGCAATGCCAGGTAAATACACTAGTGAACTATATATTTGCAGAGGAGTTCTGGAATTCCCTTCTGAGGGATGTCCACTTGGGCCCCTCCCTGTTGTCTTTCTACAATCAGGCAAAGACCTTTTTGATTTTTATTTGTTCTGTTCTGTTCTATTCTATTCTACTCCTACCCTTCTCCCAGCACAAGATCCAAGGCCATTTAAAAGCACAGTTTTTGCAGCAGATGCAGCTTTTAATGGGGGTGGATTAAAGTATTGTTCTTTTGGTTTATTATAGAATATATTTATATTTTTAATATAATTACAATTTGTCTTTTAATGTATTCTCTTATATTATTAAGCATTTATTCAACATGCTTTTAAAACTGTTAATAACTTGTGTATTGTAAACAGCACTGTGGTTTAATTCTCTTTTAATTTTTGTATTAATTTTTTAAAAAAAATTGTACTTCATTTTAAACAGTTGTGAGCTTCCTTGAATCTTTTGCTGAGAGAAAAGTGAGATGGTAAGTTAACAAATAAAAGCCCGTGTGGTATAGTGGTTTGAATATTAGACTACAAACCTAGAGGCCAGGGTTCAATTCCCTGCTCAGCCATGGAAACTCACTGGGTGACTATGGCTGCATCATACAATCTCAGCCCCAGAAAACCCCATGATAGGTTTGCCTTAGGGTCGCCTTACATTGGAAATGACTTTAAGGCATGCAACAACAACAACAAAGTTAACAAACAAACAGACAAACTGCACCCTTCCGAAACCGCCAGTCTAGGGCTGAAAAGCAGTTGAAAATAGGAGCCAGAAATGACACATCACCAGAAGTGGTGTATGAGGAAAGGCCAGTGTGGACTACAAGGGAGGTGGCCATGAGGACAAAAATTATTCCCACTCCCCAGGTAGTTCCAAACCCTAGCTTGAAATTCATAAAATTACAGATAAAACTGGACTTCCTTTCATCACTTTGTGTCGGGAAGCCCTCCATATTAAGTAATGGGATATGTAGTCCAGTATAATGTAACAGACTACTTGTAGTTAAAGAAGCCTAGGTACCAGAGACCATTAGATAAAAACCATTTCCGCACTAGCCTGTTATAGCAGTATTATTCCACTTTCAACATCCTATGGATCCTGGGGTTTGCAGTTTAGGGAAGGGCCTCAAGAGCCCCTCCCTAAACTGCAAACCCCAGGATTCCATAGAATGTTGAAAGTGGAATAATAGCACTATAACAGGCTAGTGCGGAAATGGCCAAACAATTGCTAGGAATGTGCTGATAAGCACTACTTGGTTCTCACAGCTTCCAGGTCTCTAGGAAATGGGGAGGGAACACTGGGGAATCTTAAGCTTTTGCATCTCCTTTTGACCCGTAGTCTCCTCACTAAAGTCTTGTACCAAGTACCTCACTCCAAATAAATAGTGCTTATGCACCGTACTATTTGTGTGCGTGGATTCAGTTCCTGACACTTTTGTGTCTGTTTTGAAGATTTAACCAGAAGAGTCCATCCATTGGTGAGTTGATGAAATGTTGTTCTCATCTAAATCCTTATGGTCATTGAAATCAGTGTTTTATAGGTGTTCCCCATTTTTCAATGACCCACTTTTGCAACAACTCCCTCCTTTGACCAGTTTCAATCATATGCAGAACTCCCGTATATGTGACGTGTCATCCACTCTCCCATCATGTTTGCAGGACACTTTTGTGACCATGTGTTTTTTTCTCTCAGTTGACTTGGTGCCATCTTGTGGATAGTCATCAGAAGTCATTCATGGTATGTCCCTTGTCTTATACAGTACATTTCTACCACTTCCACTTTTTGATGGTGCTCTGGACCCTAACCCATCAAACACAGCAGGGGATGCCTGTACTGTAACAACTGGTTTGAAAGCTCCCCTGGAAAGGGGTGAGAATCCCATGGCCTTCCAAAGGGGCATACACTCCTGTTCCCATCCATACCTGCCATCCTAGTTGATGGTAAGAAATGAGAGGAGGAGCAGTTCAAAAACATCTGGAGAGCCACAGGTTCCTCCTCCTTGCACTGCAAAGTTTGAGGCAATTTCTCTTTCCTTGACCTTCCACGTTATCTGTCTTTCTCTTGCAGTAAACCAGCCATCCCACATTGGTAGCCATTCTCTCCTGCGAAGCTGTGAAGTAGAACTGGGCAGACTTTACTAAAAGACACCCTGACCCTGAAGGGGAAGGCATCTAACATGGCTTGGCTTTGGCTTTCAGGTGTCATAAGCGTCAACATAACAATATCTGTTGTAGCTCAGGAATTCCACCAGTCACTGCTGAGCTAGCAAGTGAAGGTGACATCCAACGTATCTTAATTTTCACGAGAACAGAGGAGGACAGGGGCTTCCAGGCAGAATAAGTTGCTCACTCAAAAGAGAACCATGGATGGTCTCTTTGAGGCTTGCCCTGATAGATAACTGAAACATTAATCAGAAATGCATGGCTTGGTCAAAAATTACCCCAGTAGATGGGCAACTTATGAGGGCTTTGCAAACTTTCTGTAAACTATATTAGAGTGTACAGACAACTGGTTAGGGCTCTCTTCTGTACCTCAGCCTGGCTATCAGAGAGTAAGACGGAAATGCATTTCTATCTTTAAACTGAGTTTCTTGATTCATCAGGTTGGCCTCCTGATTGGACCAAGCAGGGCACAGGACAAGTTCCCACCAGCTGGGTGGGGAGGAGAGAGATTCACTTTAAGAATGGATGTTCATCCCAACCACTAGATAGTTCCTTTTTCCTGCCTGTTCAATTGAACTTGAATTTTCTCTTTAAAATAACCACAGTTCCAGTTATTTCAATATTTGTGGTTGCAATGAATCTCCAACCAACAGATTGGTTGTTGTGTGCCCTCATGTGTTTTCTGACTTATGGCGACCCTACAGCAAACCAATCACGGGGTTTTCTCGACAAGATTGCTCTAGTGAGGGTTTGACTTTGCCTTCCTCTGAGGCTGAGAGAGTGGGACTTGCTCCAAGTTACCCAGTGTGTTTCCATGGCTGAGTGGGAATTCAAGCCCCGGTCTCTAGAGTTGTAGTTTAACGCTCAAACCACTACACCATGCTGGCTCTCTCTATTTAAAAACAAACAAACAGACAGACAGTGAAGCTCACTCAGTGTTGGATCTCCTTGAGAAAGTTAACTTCCTGTTTTCATAGGACTAATCTTCCAGCCAATAGCCTGTCCAAAATCTGCAGTGATTTTAAGAGCCTCTGCCAAGACTTCTGTGGTTACAGAAGGGAGAAAGCACCATCACCTGTCTACTTCATGGTCTTATAGGTTAACCCCCATGAGGTCTGTGGCTTGTTCTTTGCCATTGTGGTTGAGCAAGGAGGAACCTGTTCTCGCTGTGGTCTTTGCATTGTGGGTGCAACCTCTGGGAGCCACTTTACTTTGGCTACCAGTGTGGCTGGGTTTTGGTTTTGGTTTGGTGCCAGACAGGCAAAAGGCGAAGGTGGGCCAAGCTGCCCTCAATCCAGGGGTGCAACTCCAACTTCCAGTGCTGCATCTCTACCCCTCCTCTATTTTCTTGCTTAGACTTCTACAAATGTCTGCACTCTGGTCTTCCATTGTCTCGCTTTGCTTCCCTTGCCATGCCATCCCTCCCTCCCATATTAAAAGAGAAAAGAAGAAGAGGAAGAGAAAGAAGAGAAAAAACTAAACAGGCATATAGTGAACTGAAGCTACAGCACTGCGAAGTGCAAGAACATGTGACCAAATATCCAAAACAGTGTCCACAGAATCATTGAACCCTAGAGTTGGAAGGGACCCCGAGGGTCATCTAGTCCAACTCCCTGACCTGCAAGAATACATAACTAAAGCTTTCCTGAAAGGAAACCATCCAACTTTTCTTTAAAGACTTAAATAGACTTAATAGACTTTAAAGACTTAAAGAGAAAGAGAGAGAGAGAGAGGGAGGGAGAGAGAAAGTCCACCATTCTTTGGAGGTTTTTAAGCGGAGGCTGGATGGCCACTTGTCGGGAGTGCTTTGAGGGTTTTCCTGCATGGCAGGGGGTTGGACTGGATGGCCCTTGTGGTCTCTTCCAACTCTACATTTCTATGATTCTATGATTCTATGATTCTCTACAGCCATCCATTCCACTTCAGAACAGCTCTTACAATTAAAAAAAAAGTTCTTCCCAATGTTTAGGTGGAATCTCTTTTCTGGTAACCGGAATCTTTATTAATTGAATCCACATAGAGTTGATGCCTGCTTGACATACATTGGTTTGTTTTTTATTTATGGCATTTATTTAACCTTTCTTGACCCACCAGGGCCTCCAAGCCAAAGCACTATAAGTAAAAACACTTTTTAAAACATGAAATAAATAATTAAAAACCAATTAAAATGCTTGAGACTGTACTTTCAAAAAAAAAAGGCAGCCCGAAAAACAGTTTGCAAAATAGGTTCTTTAAAATAAATAGCTCCAAAAACAATTTTAAAATAGCCAGAGCAGACACCCCTAATTTTAGGATCCAGAGGCCAATCGAAACAGCCCAGCCATTGCTGCTCGCTAGAAGCTCAGAAAGGGTGCAGCTAGCCTGACCTTTCTCAGGAGGGAGTTCCACCATCAGGATCTTGCTGAATGCTGCTGCTTGTGGGGTTTTCCCCATTCCAGGGCTGGGGCTCCGGCTCCATTACGCTGCTTGTCAAACTCGATCCTCTTTTTCACCCTGACTGTTGAGAGGGGTCCACGGGGATGCACTCCCATTATAACAGATCTGCAGGCTGCCAGTCCATTTTTTACCCTGCTTTCTGGGGGTCCCTGGAGAACACCTGGATTTGCTTCAAAAATACAAAGGTGGGGGAAATTAGCAGAGCGCTGCTTAGCGAAATGGAAGGCAGGGCAACGCAGCGAGATCTTTTATCCTGTGTCTACGGGGTCAGACTGCACGAGAGAGAGAGAAGTCAAGAGTTCATTTAAAAGTATTTTATTTAGCAAAATTGGGAAGAATTTCCTCACATTCACACGGAACAGTCACTCACGCAAGCACACAAGGACTACTGAGTTTGAAAGTCTTAAGAGTGGGAAACATTAAGGGAAAGAAAGCAATTACACTGCACCTGATCTTGAAGACTGCAGTTTGAGAAGAAGCAAAGATAGATCAGCAGACAAAGAAAAAGACTGATGGGAGCCTTAAAACTAGCAGATGTAAGTCAAAGGTGGAAGTTCTGCTGAGAAAGAGCGAGCAAGCGAGAGGCCCAAAAGGGAACTCAATTATAGTACGCAACATGCCTGGGAAGGCAGATCCTTTCCAGAAAAGGACAAATGGCCGAATCAGGCCGATAGGGCAAAAGATTTTGATGGCAGTGTGGATCAGAGATCAGGAAAAGGATAGGTGTGGAGATGGTGCAATTATGGATTTGTTTGAAATCTTCCTGTTTTCTTGAACCAGAGCTATCAACCAAAAACTCTTTCTTTGACGTTTCCCACAACTAGGAGTCAAATTAAGTTGGCGGCCAGTTTTTATGGCTTGGTTTTCCAGAGGATACGCAAACTACAGGGGGTTTTGCTCTTCTCCGGAGACGCCTTTTGTTCTCCTTGCAAGAGCCATTAAGTTGATCTTCAACCATGCTCTGGGATCATCTCGGACCTGTTTTTCCAGTCAGTTCCTTTTCCACATGGCCTTATCCAGTCATTGTATATGATTTTTATTTTATGCCAATTAAACATATCTGCCTATATATATATATATATATATATATGGCCAATTAGACTATCAGAACAATGGAGTTACACGTTTCTGAGCACAACTGAAAGAGGTGGTGATGACCTGTAAAACCATAGGTGCCATGGGTCCTGGCTAGCCAAAGGACCGTATCTTTCCTTAGGAGCCTGCCCTAAGTTCTTAGATCTTTAGGGGAAGGGCTTGCCTCAATCCTGCCATCCTCAAAGGCACATTTGGTGGAAATACAAGAAAGGGCCTTCTCCGTGGCTGCTCCCAGACTCTGCAACTCACTTCCTGGAGGAGATAGGCTGGCTCCCTCCTTTCTGTCCTTTCGGTGTCAGGTGGAGACTTTCCTACTGAATGTTTTCTGTGTGAGGGGCTTTTGTTTGAGTGCGCTACTCCATTTCCATTCTTGTCATAATTCACTGGGGAGGAGAGAAGCCTCATGAGTAATAAGCAACCCAGGACAGAAGCCAGGGAAACAAAGACAATCAGAAGGGCACACAAAAGAATAGTCAGGGTCCAGCTCTAAGGTTCTAGAAAACAGGACAGAATCTTTAAGTGGGGTTGGGTATCTTTTCCACAAAGCGGGTGATTGATCATGCTTCCAGTAGCTGCCTTATCTAGGCAGACTTACTGGTCACTAAGAATAGCTGAGGCAGCATCACCTGAGCTGTGAGTGGGCCAAACTGCTCCTCTTCTTTGTAATGGTCAATTGAAATCTACTTTCCTGTGACTTCAAACCATCAGACCTCATCCTACCTTCTGGGGCAGCCAAGAACAGGCCTGTCCCCACCTCTCTGTGTCAGCCCTTAAGGCAGTGGTTCTCAACCTGTGGGTCCCCAGATGTTTGTGGACTTCAGCTCCCAGAAGCCCTGAGCATTGACCATAGTGGCTGGGGCTTCTGGGAGCTGAAGTCCATGAACATCTGGGGACCCACACATTGAGAACCACTGCCTTAAGGTGTCACCCCTCCATCTTCTCTTTAATAGGCTCAACACGCCCAGCTCCTTCCACCTCTCCTTGTATATTTTAAAAAAGGATTTTAAAAATCCTTTCAAGAATACTCTAATAAATATATATTTTTTAAAAAACCTTTCCTTGTATGTTTTGTTCTCCACACTTGTTATCATCCTTGTTGGCTTTCTTTGAACCTGCTCTACTTTGTCTATATCCTATCTAAAATGAAGCACCCAGAACTGAACGCAGTACTCCAGATGACGCCTGACCAGTGCAAAATATAGTGGAATTAATTGCTTCCTTTGATTTGGAAACTATGCTTCTATTAATGCAGGCTAAGATAGCATTTGCCTTCTTTGCTGCAACATCACACTGCTGGGTCATGTTCAATTTATGATCAACAATAATCCCAAGGTCTTTTTCACATGTAGCACTGCTGAACAATGTGTCCCCCATCATACTCCTGTGGGTTCAGTTTTTGTAGTCCAAATATAGAATTTTCCATCTGTTTCTATTGAGTTTATTAATTTCTGCCCAGTTGTCTCATTTATTGAGTGCTCTTTTGAATTCTGTTCCTGTCTTCCAATGTGTTAGCCAGTTTTCTGTCATCTGCAAACTTGATAAGGATTCCTTCCATCCCATCATCAAAGTCAGTGTTTCCCAAACTCTATTTTGGACTTCAATTCTTAGAATCTCTCATCATTGGGCAAGGCAGCTGGGACTTTTGCAAGCTGAAGCCCAAAACACCTTGAACAGTGATTCTCAAACTGTGGAGTGGGGGGAATGCAATATTTG